>CM038220.1:180090757-180349638 GCA_021442155.1 Cymbidium sinense
CATGACTTGGATCTTCAATAAACTCATATCATCAAGTTGAATGCTATGTTGATGATCTAGTAGTCAAAAGCAAAGAAATGGAAGACCATCTCTTTGACTTGAGAGTAGTTTTCGAATGGTTAAGAAAATTTAACCTCAAAATGAATCCCCTGAAGTGTGCATTTAGAGTAGCTTTAGGGAAATTCCTTAGGTTTTTTGTCGACACCGAGGAATAGAGATCGATCCAGAGAAGATCAAGGCTATCTTTGAAATGCCACCCCCTAAAAGTCTAACTCAACTTAGATCATTCTAAGGGTGATTGGTGTATCTAAGATGTTTCATTTCCAACTTATCAAGAAGATGCCAATAATTCTCAGTACTTGTCAAAAAGGATGCCAAGTTTAATTGGGATGACAAGTGTCAGCACGCCTTTGAAGACATTAAGCACTACCTGATGACACCGCCAATTCTAATAGCCCCTATCCCGGCAAGCAGTTGACCCTTTATATCGCTGCATTAGGCGACTCCCTTGGCACTTTGTTGGCTCAAACCAATGACTAAGGAAAGAAAATGCTCTCTACTACCTCAATCGTCATCTAATCCCTACTGAGGTAAACAACCCACCTATTAAGAAGCACTGCCTAGCTTTAATCTTTGCCTCCCAAAAGCTATGACACTACATGATTTCTTATAAGGTGAATATGATCTCCAGGTTCAATCCATTGCAATATCTCATGACACAACCAACATTATTTAGATATTTGGTGCATTGGTCCATGATTTTATCACAGTTTGACATCACATTCATACCCCTCCATGTAGTGAAAGGACAAGCACTAGATTTCTTAGTAGAACACCCACTCCCTGCTGATTCATTTAGTGATGACCTCCAAGATGAACAAATCATGAACTTAGGGACACTAGCATTCACCACTGGGAGATATATTTTGTTGGTGTAACTTTCTTTTAAAAAGGAGAAGAACCACTATCTACACTTCCAGGAAAGGCAGGGGTAGGAATAATTCTCTTAACTCCAGATCACAATGTGATGAGATTCTCATATCATATGTCCAATTGATGCACCTACAATGAAATCGAATATGAGGCTCTGATTGCTGGTCTGGAGTTAGCCATTATACTATGCATCCAGAGTATCAACATCTTCGGGGATTCTAAGTTAGTTATCAACCAAATTGTTGGGTCTTATATAGTTCTAAAGCCTAAGCTCCACCATTACCACAAGTACACTATGGAGTTGTTGGCTCAAATCCCAGAGGTTACTATCTACAAGATTCCTCGAAGAGAGAACATAGTAGCAGATGCGTTAGCCGAGCTTGCTAAGAAGTTGGCATGTCTGGAAGATGAGTCCATTCCAATAAGAGTCCAAAATAGATAAGTATTATCCCTTATTGATGCTGAGCTCATCGAGAGACTCTCTCTTGAAGGGGAGGTTATCATTGCCAAAAAGAATGATGAGTCGATTGGAGAAAACCATTCATGGATTATCTAAATATAGGCAAACTACTTAAGAGAAGTCACTAGCACATCAGGTGAAACAGAGAGCCCTTTCCTATGCTCTCATGGATGGCACTTTGTATCGGTAGTCTTTCGATCATATGTAGCTACATTGCCTAGAAAAACATGAAGCCCCTAGGATCGTGACTGAGGTACACTCAGGATTATGTAGAGCTCATCAATCTGGTCAGAAGATGAAAGCCAATATCAAAATACTAGGATACAACTGGCCTTCGATGATCGTATACTACATGGACGTAGCTAGGAGATGCCACCATTGTCAGGTACATGGTGTGGTCCTACATTAGCAACCCAACATTCTACATCCTATTTTGGCCTCATGGCCATTCGAGTGTTGGGATGCCTATATAGTGGGTCCGATCGATCCTCCTTCCAAGGGTCATCAGTTCATTCTAGGTGCCATCGACTACTTTCCTAAGTGGGCAGAGTAGAGGCAATCCTACTTAGAGAGGCCACAACTCACCAGTTTTTTTGGAACCATATCATATATAGTTCAGGGTGCCTCGATGAATTATATTTGATAATGGAACTGCATTCAAGAACACTAAAATTAATAGCTTTGTCCAGAGACACAACATATATTGGAGATACTCTACCATCTACTACCCAAGGGCAAATGATCTAGCAGAAGCATTCAATAAGACTCTCATCCAAATATTAAAGAAGACACTCGATGATAACAAGTGACAGTGGCATGAGCAGTTAGTTGAAGCCTTCTGGGCTCACTGCACCATATATAGAGCTCCAACTCAATCTACCCTATTCTCCTTAGTGTATGGGTCCGAAGTCATTCTACCATTAGAAGTTCAACTCTCATCATTAAGGATAGTTGTAGAAAGATCACTACAGAGTTGAATGCCAAATTATGGTTGGAAGAGCTCAAGGATTGGAGGACAGACACCTCCGAGCATGCCAGAACCTCGAGTTATATGAAGACAAAATGACTCAAGCTCACAACAAGTTGGTCCACCATAGAGCTTTTCAAGTAGGAGAGCTTGTTTTAGTTTTGAAAAGACCAATTGTTGCCCGTTTAAAGATGGGAGGTAAGTTTGAGCCCACTTGGGAAGGCCCTTTTTCATAGAGAAGACCTACCAAGGAGGATCTTATCAGCTTATAAATTATAAGGGAGAGCGCCCGATGCTTCCAATCAATAGACTCTACTTAAAGAAATACTATCCATAAATCTTGTTTGAAAATAATCATCAATAAACTTCTTTTCATATCAAATTCCATCTCTTATGCATTAGAAATATCTTTTGCTTGCAAAATCCACCACAATGTGTTTAGGTTAGGTGTAAGAGAACCCAAGCAGCATCCTATCCCTACACAAACACAAACATAAACTACACATGATTTTCTAGTGCTACTAGGTTAGGTGTAAGAGACTTAAGAGGCATCCTATTTCAACTAGTACAACTAAGTTAGGTGTAAGAGAACCCATGTGGCATCCTTTCTTGGTGGAGTCATAATTGCCCCTGTGGCACCATTTCATCCATTCTTATATGCATTTAGGGTAGGTGTAAGAGAACCCAAGCGGCATCCTATTCTCTATTTCAACACAAATGACATATCTTTTGTCTCAAGCTATTTTGATGTGGGAGCAAGCCCCTCGTGGCACTCAGTCATTAGCTGCTCTAGGTCGGGCTGATATGCTACCTTGTTAGTGTGTCACCTCGGTGATCACTCGTCTAGCGAATGTGAGTCCCCATGATTTTTCCTAACTTGACCATTATAAACCAATGAGAACCTTGTTAGTTTGGTAGGCCTTACTGCACCGGTAAGCTACCCCATGTCGACTTTATTTAAAAGAATGTAAGCCTACACACTTTCTTCTTGAACTAGCCATCATGCACTGACTAGGTCGAGTATATTTGAGGTTTAGGATAAGTCCCTCAGAGGCTTCTTTCCTCCTAACTACTTCAAGCTTGGGTTTAGTCCTTATACATTACCCTTTGCTTAGTAGTCCCCCAAGGTCAGATAGCTCCTATCGAGCCGAAGATAGACTATCCTGGCGATTAGTTCCACTTTAGAGATGTAAGTCTACACGCTTTCTTTCTAGACCAATTATTGCAAACCGACGGGCACCTTAAGTTGGTTGGCTATCACCATGCTGACAATGACCCACCCGGTGGATACACCACTCTTGGAAGATGTGAGTCCCTACGCTTTCTCCTTGAGTTGGCCACTGAATACCTATAGGCTTACTTTTACATGATTTTTGGATAACGCCTCTAGAGACACCTCCCCTATGGGCATTATATTTGGATCACATCCTTAACGATCCCACTTAGGCACTACCTTGGTTACTCTTGGATTGGATAGTTCCCCTTTTCTAGTAGCCACCGTGATTGGAGAATTTGACCTGGGGATATGTATATTCTCCCTTGGTCCAGTAAGTCTAAGATAGGACTAGGCTGATATGAGCTCCTTCTCAATGTGGTCCCTTACACCAACAGGGTCCACACAAAATAAAACAAAAATATATATCTTCTCTTATGGATTAGAATTCAAGCCCCCAGTGACCCCTTTCCCAAGTAGGCATCCATCTGGAGTGTCGAAAACTCCCATAGAATTACGACTACTTTGAGTCGAGATAAGTCCGGGTCGCACTCTCAAGAGTCACCCTTAGGTTTGATTTATTGCACAAGCAATCGATCACCCCAGTGATTCATTATGTAGGAAGATGTGAGTCCCCACGCTTTCTTCCTAACTTGACCATTACACATCGAAAGGCAACACCTAGGTTGGTTAGCTCTACCCCATGGCCGGTAGACTATCCCTTTCGATTTATAAATCTAAGATAGGTCTAGGTTGATATTAGCCCCTTCTTAGTGGATCCATCGCACACATGAGATCCATCAAATTAAAATAAAGGAAATTAAAATAAATGCAATTAAATCAAATAATATTATCTAGGCTACTTTTGAGCTAATATAACTCCCCAAGTGGCATTCATTCAATAGTCGCATTAGGTCGGGTTTGATGTGTTGCTATCAACCGATCACCCCAGCAGTTCCTTGTGTAGAAAGATGTGAGTCCACACACTTTCTTCCTAACTTGACCATTGCATACTAAAAGGAACCCCTAGGTTGGTTAGCTCTACCTCACGGTCGGTAGACTATCCCTTTGAATTTGTAAACCTGAGATGGGACTAAGCTGATTTTAGTCCCTTCTTAATAGATCCATTGCACACCGACAGGGTCCATCTCATCAAATTCATCATCCTCCCTCTAGAGGAGTCCAAATTAAATCTATCTTATCCCCAGTGAATCTGAGCCCACATCTCTCTACAACCAAAAAAGCCAAATATCCTCCCTTGGATAATTTGAACCTGCTTCCCTAGTGAAGGTTCATTCACCTTATCCCCAGTGGATTTGAGCTCATGTCTCAAGTAGATGTGTGCTCAAAACCAGATCACTCTCTCCCTAGTAGAGCTTCAAATCATAAATCAATAAATCAATTCAAACTTTCATCTCCCAGTGGATGCCCCACCAATTAACATAAATCAAATTTATCCCTAGTGAGATGCAAAACAAATCAAACCACTATCCTCGATGGGTTATATATTTTAATTCCTGGTGGATATTCTACCCAAATCATATCTTGCATTCAAATCCAAACCCCTTATCCCTAGTGGATAATTTGAACTACATGCTTGATCCCTTAGTGGATCCCTCCTTCCTCCCTTATGCCCTTGGCATGAGTGGAGTTGCATTGCACTATATCTTGATTCCTTATACATCTCGGGTTTAGGAGTATATCATTTCTGTTAGTGTTTGAGATCCTTCGGACATTGTTGATCATCTCGGTCAACACCAACACGTGCGATGTGCCTTGTTAGTCACACCACACCTATTGGGCACCCTTTATTGACCTCACTTTTGGAGTGAGCTCTTAACTTTCTCACCATAGATCTAGGACTCTTATAGACACTAAGAGTTTCTTAGTCTTAAGACACTTCTAGTGATTAGGTGAACACTTAACCTAACTCTAGAGACTTAGAAGAGTTAGCCATAGGAATAGGTTGTGCCTTAGGGATTTAGGAGGATTTGCCTACCCTATAACCTAAACCCAATCCTTACTTCCTTCTTTCAAACCAATCCTCAAATCCAAATCCAAATTCCAAAATTAAACCCAACTATCACATGATTGAAACCCATGATTAAATTCAAACTCCAAATTTCATCATAAGCCCTTTGATTTTATCTCATGGACTTAGCCTTAACCAAATTCAAATCAACCCAATCCAATTGATTTTCTCAATTATCAAATTCAATCTCTAATAAAATTTCAAATCATAAATCAATTCCAAACTCCATATGATTGAAGCCCAAATCAATTCAAATTCCAAATTTTTGCCCCTTTGGCCAAATTCTTGAACTTGGCTAAATGATACCCAAACCAATTCAAAACTTATGGATTTCTTCATGATTCAATCATTCCTACACTTCTTGACCCAAATATAAACATAAACCATCATTGCCAAACCAAATCCAAGCTAACCCAAGTCAAACCCAAGTTAGCCCTTTTGACTTGAAATTATCATATGAACCAAAATCCATTTGGCTTCAAACCACTTGCAATTGGATTTATATTTCAATCCTAGGCTCATGTGTGAGTCCAACTAAACTTGAATTAAGCTATGATCAAGCCAACTAACCTATTTAACACTTAACTCAAAGTGACCTAAAAGACCTTTTTGAGCCAAGTTTTAATTCAACCCAAATTAGATTGAACTAAGCTCATCCAAACCTCACAGCATGATCAACAATCATCCTAGGTTAATCAATTGTCTAGAATTGGGTCAAACCAAGTCAACCTAGTCCATTGACCAAGTCAACACTTAGCCCAAATGAAACCCAAACTAGCCAAAATCCACATAAGAAAAATTGATTAAAACCACTGATTCAAACCCATTCATAATCAATGATTGAACTTGACCAAACCTTCACTTGAGCCAAACCAAGCCTAATTGGCCATTTGACCCAAGTTAACCCAAATTGGCCTAAAAAGCCAAAATAGGTCAAATCATAATTTGATCCAAATTGATTGCAACCAATGGCTCAAGTTCATTCCAAATCACTTGTTGAACTTGACCAAAGCCATAGTTGAGCCCAAGTTGACCAATTGGTCAACTTGACCCAACCTAGCTCAAATTGACCTAAAGGGTCAAATTAGCCAAAATCCAAATTAAATCCAAATTAAACCAAACTAAAGCCTACAATCATTTTTGATTAGCCAACTGAACTTGACTCAACACCTAACCCTACCCAATTTGGTAAAATTGGTAAAATTGGTCAACTTGACGATTTGATCTATATGAATCCAAATGAACCATAATCAAATCCAAAGTAAATTGAACCAAACTAATGACACCAATTCACTCCAATTGGTCATGTGAACTTAAACCTTTTGACCCAATTTGACCAATTGGTCAACTTGACCCAACTTAACCCAATTTGACTAAATAGGTCAAATCAAGACAAATCAAATCAAATAAACTCCAAACCACTTGAAATTTGGGCTAACCCACTTTTAACACATTTTAAATCTGCCCAAATAAAACCCATAACCAAATAACCATTTTCCCTTGGGTTTAGGGCATCCTATGAAATAAAATGCATGCCTATTATATCATTTTCTCCCCTAGCCACTTGATACCCAATCATAGGTCCACCTAGGCACCTTGGATCATGGCTCACTTGACCCAATAGTGGTTGGGTCGGCCATGATCCATATGGATGTGAAATCACCTGCCCATCCCAATTGGAGAGATTTCCAAACTGCTATGGACAAGCACTTCCTCCCTTGGCAGCCACCTCCACACCTCACCCAACCAAACTGAGCCACATCACACACCCAAGGACCTCCATTAGCCTTTGATATGGCCAATTGATCAACAAAAATCCAAATCGTGAGACCACTTGATCTAAGGAATGAGGGGGGTATACCCCCCTTATTCTCACTCAAACCTAGACACACACACTTGATTGAACCCTACCAGCCAAGGAGAGGAATCCCAGAGCCATTTCCAAGGTTTCCCAAGCTCCCTAAAATCCCCATTCTCGATTTTACACAAAATTGAAATAGGGGAGGCCACTTTGATTTCCCATTTGCTCAAATCTCCACCAAAGTGCAATTAACTTTGCACACACCTTCCTTGGAGCAAAATGAGTGAGAACAAATCCTTTCCTAATCTAGAAGGGTAGTTCGATCAAGCCCGATCACCTACATCTAATGGATTGGTCTTCTGAGCAAACTACACCAAATCAAAGCTCGTGCAGCTCAATAAAGATTCATTTCTGCCAAACGAAGCTTCCTCAATCGTTGGAACCACTAGTCATAAGCTCTGGTAAGGTATGCCATTAAAAAAGATCCTTAGATGAAAATAGGTTGGTCTTTTGTGAAAGAAATTTTCATGTCATACATTTTCCATCTTTGGATTTGATTGTTGTGCTTCCCCGAAGGTGTGGGATCATTTTCATCTCCATCCAAGCTCAGGTGAGCTCGGATCGAGCGATGATCGATGGACGATAGCCATTGCTCGATGCTCAGGAGGAGATAGATGATGGATCGTCCATCCCGCATGATTGGAATGGATGGTTTTGATCAGATCATGCTTAGAGCCCCTGATTAATCCCTCAAATTGTGTTTAATCGCTACCGATCTTAGATCGGTCCCATGAGATACCATGTAATCGCCATCTGAGTCAACACTCAGATGTGATAATTAAATAGTGAATCCCATCACATCACATGCAAAGCGCACCATGCCAGTCATCCCCGATAGGATTAAGGCTTTCATTAGGGCTAATTAGTTAATTTTTAATCCTAAACTTCCTAAATTCATAACAAATTCTAGAAAAATCCAAAAAAATATAAACTCAAACTCATTTTAAAGATATTTTAGAGTAGAATCTAGGAAAATTATTATTAATTAATTTTGAATAGTGAATTTGGCTTAATTAAGGTTTAATTAGAAATATAATTAGCATAATTACTCCTTAATTAACTATCCAATTAATCTCAAACTTTATGTACGCGTTTAGGGGGATGACTTCTGCCTCCCCAATTTTTTTGAGATTTTATTGGTTGCTTAATTAAGGAAATTAATGGATTAAGCCTTAATAACTTTCTTAATGTAATTAGTGATAATTAACCAAATGAACAGTATATTAATCAATCAATTAAGCATATTAACCTCTCTTCATGATGATGAAGTTTAGGGAAATGGATTGGGACTCCCTCTTCCAATCTTTTCTTTAAGTCTTATCTAATCCCTCTTAAGTAATTAATTAATTAATACCGCTCAAAATCCAAATCATACCTGAACCTTAATCAATTAATTGAAAGGATTTAGGGATTGAGACTTAGGCTCCCTTCTTTGTCTCTTTCACTAAGCCCATCTCTTTAGGTGGTTAAGGTTAATTAAAGTTTAATTAACTAATTAATGAACATAATAAATCCAATGGAGTCTATTTCGCTAATCTAATCTTGGGTAACTCTTTGGGTGTTCAATAACTCAAAGGGGGGAGATAATAAAATTATGGTTAGCTCACATGTGTGAAAAACCCATAAAAGTAGTTAAGTGAGATCCCTTAAGCTTAATTAACTATTAATCATGAGTTAATTGCATTAGGCCCTTTTCATTTCTTAGGAGCAATGCAAATTTACTTTCCATGTGGTTGCATATCATGTTGGCTCATTATTAATTAGTTAATTAATTTATGGTGATGTAGGTAAGGGTTAATTAATCCATTTAAACCCTAACCTAATTAAATCATAAAATCAACTTAATTATTTCTTCCTTGAACCAAAATTAACTCACACATGGAGAATGGGATTAGGACCAACAAACCTCTTTCACATTTCATGAATCAAATCAAACTCAAAATGAAATAACATTAAAGAACTTTGATTTATTTTAAGTGGATTCATTTAGTATGATTATCCTTAGGAATTAATTGGAATGAATGAGATCATATGCCTATTTTCCTTTATTTCTTTCCATCCATGTTAAATATTGTTTGCCATATGTAATCATGCATTCATTTCTTTTAAAATTAATTAAATAAAATGATTCTTTTATGTCAAATTGCATGTTAATTTAAATTAAATAGGTGTGGCTATTATCACTACTAAATCAAATGTTATTTTTGAAAGCCTATAAATCAATTATTATAATTGAAGTGATGTTAATTATAAATAGTTCATTTGAAAAGAACACAACATTTGCCTAAATCTACTCCTATGCATTTCCATGTTAAGACTTAGGAAGAATTTTATATCACATATGTAAATCATATAATCAAATCAAACATAATTTCTTGCAAGATTTTTTATTCTTGTGGTTCTTTTTATATATTCATATGTATTTAAGAAAATTAGTATATTAATCTAGACACCCTGGGGCTACGAGCCTTTAAGTAGCCTTAAGTAGGTCTTGTACCTTACACCCCAGGGGTAGAAAATAATGACGCCATACTCACTTAAAACTCTTACACATATGCATGTATGATGTGGCCAATGAATAAGAATCACAAATCAAGTAAATCAAACATAACTTTTGCATGGGTTTTCCTATCCTTAAAGTTGCTCATACATCCTTGTATCTAAGAAAAGTGGTATATTTGTCTGGACACCCCAGGGCTGTGAGGCTTTAAGTAGGTCTTGTATGTTTAACAACACACATATCATATTATTTCACTCATGATTAGAGAGGGCTTCCATCTATGCTAGATAGATGGGCTCAACCTTTGAGAGCCTATGATGGAAAAACACCTCTTTCCCTCTTGATTTGGCCTATAATCAACGTTTCATGCATTTAGGCATACAAAATCCCATGGCCTGTGTCAAAATAAAATGTCCAGAATTGAATGAAATTTGATAAAAGTTTGCATTAGTTTTAAGTCATTATTCATACCCCTCATGCTCAAGTCTCTTAGGTAGTGGGTTTAAGGACTTAGTTTCTTTTCTAAATAATAACAACCTAACCATCATGCAAAAGCATAAGACTTACCTACATGGATTTAAAGCATAGGAGGCGTTAGTTGGCTGCCACTCTAGGCAGTTATAAGCCCAACAGTCGGGTGGTTTATCCTTTCTTGTGGAGTTAAAACTTAAACCCACTTTCTCCTTAGATTTAGGTTGTACTTTGGCACTCACCAAAGCTCCCTAGATTTAGGATTCAAAGTTGTTATTTTTATTTGGGGATACAAGAAAAAATCCTCACCTCTTAGGCATTTTCACAATCTTGTATTACCAAATTATAAGTCCTAGATTTCTAATAAAATTTTAACTTAAATAAATAAATCTCCACAATTTCAAATATATAAAGCCTAACCATATGATAGATTGGAGTGCTTACTAGGCTTTCTTGTATCATGAGCACTCGTTACTCATCTCCTTTGGTTTCGATAATAACTCTTCCCTTTTGATCTATCCCAATTAATTTTCCAAAATACAACCAATTTATTGATAGTCCTATCTTTGAATTCTTTGGAGACAATAATCGCCTACTTTAATCGAGAGTATTCTTAAGGGATTCATTTTCCTTAAGATGTAATTAACTATGGGGACTTGCCTTCATTGGGAGCTTTAGAACCCGATTTAAATAAACCCTACTTTATTCATCCATGTAAAGTAGGGGAAAAATCTCTGGTATATTTGAAGATTGCTCATGCCTTAGGAGTCCTTATTAGGTGATTAGGTGCATTATAGGGTAGTGACTTCTATCTTTCAAGATAGTATAATATTTCTCAATGTCATACCTGATCACCTCAATAAGTACACCCTCAGATCTACGTGGTGTCCACCCATTGAAATGAATTCGAAAATAAACACCACATAATGACACATACTTATTTGATTTAATTTCTATGTATTCTTACATTAGAATTTCGATAGAGCTTTAATTAATACATACATACATATATATATATATATATATATATATATATATATATATATATAATTCAACTAAATAAAAATATAATTTTGCATGATTTTCTTTTCTTATAGTTACTTATACATTCTTATGTATTTAACATAGTAAGTGTTTAGTCTGGACATCCCAGAAATACGAGGCTTTAAGTAGCCCCAAGAAGGTCATTTGATTACCTCACTTCCTTAGTTCAACAACGGCACATACTTGCTTACATATTTTATACATTTGTATGTGTAGTTGATTAGAGACTGACAATCTCCTTTTCTACTAAAAATACATGCATCCATGATTATCTAAGTTATAAAATTACATTACATATAAATTAGTGCTCTCTTTCCTATGTTTATATATGGATTTAAATAGCTTTGGATAATAATGGGTATATATCTGAATACGAGGTTTAAGTAAAGGAGGTCATTTGATTATCTCACTTCCCTGGTTTAACAACGACATATACTAATGTAATATATTTCTTATGTATATTTGAATTAGAATTTAGATGGAGCTTTAATTTAAATGTATAAATAATTCAATCAAGTAAAATATAACTTTCAAACATATGCATCCATCATCATTTAAGTATGCCAAAATATATTTCATGTATTGATATGCTAAGTGTTAAAGTCATATGCATGTTACATGTGATGGAAAGGAATGATTTGATATATGCCATGTGATAGTAATTCAACCATATTAATCTTAAGATACCTTTCATATTAAATATAATTATTTAAGGTTCACCTAAACTTAGGATTAATAATAATATGTAATAAGCCATTCACTAAAGAGAACCAAGTCATCAAAATATACTTTAGAAAATAGCTTAAGGTAGGGATGAAGGAGGGTAATCCTCTTTCCTCTCTTCATAACACTTATATGTTAAGTGTAAATAAAATGAAACCAAGTAAAACATGAATTAAAATTCACAAGTCAATTAAATAACTTGAAATGAAACCAACCTTCATGCTAAATTATAGCCTTCCATACTTAGAAAATCATAACTCTAATACTTACTTAAGATGTATCACACAAAGTCTTAGCACACGCATTAGAACTAGGTCACCACTTCTAGTCCTAAGTTAGAATGGTGTATGTATGATATAAATTTTATGATGTAATATTTTAGACTCGATGTTAGGGTGTATATTCTGTAGACTGGATGTTAGGCCGCTCTTAGCCTAATCATGTCTTCTATAGGGGATTATGCTTGAGGGGTTGCTTGAAAATAAATATGCATGCTCTTTTGTTGCTTAAACCCTGGGATAATCTGTTAGATAGTGAGCTACCAATATGTGGGTGCTAAGCCCAAATTATACATACTCGCTTGGGATTGTATGTTTATTTAGATAACCTCTATTTTAGGTGTAGTTAGATTTACTTTTCCAATATGAATGTAATTTTTGCAATAAGAATTAAGATTAGTGCTATGGGGGAATTAGGATGAGTAGAATTAGAAGTTTTATCTGGATGCCTTGATGCCTTTGGAGCACAATCAAACCAAAAGAAAAGAGGAGAAGGAAATGAAGAAATGAAGAATGAAGACCCCCATAGCATGTATTCATTCTAATTGTAATTCTTCTTTCATATTTTGGTTGTATATAAAGCTAGTTACCCACCTTTTCTCTTTTGTATCAGAAACCATCTCACCATTGTTATTCTTTTACGTTAGTTTATAAAATTGATTGATGATATGTTCAGATTGCGCATTAAAAACTGCATGCTTTTCATAGTTTCTGAATATTTGATATTTTAATGTGTCATGGATGCAATTTAGGAAAATTTTCTACATAACTAATCACTCATTACTAAGCTTTAAAATAACTCATAACCTCATCAAAAAGCTTAGGCTTTAAATAAGATAATTAAAAGATTTTGTAACCCCTTAGTTGATTGTTGTAAGTCTCACATCATGCATAACATCTTCCATCATTCTTGTAAACATGAGGGCCTCCATCCTTACATAATAGGGACCACTTGACCCATGAGAGCAACTCCTATCAACAGAGCTTCACCCTCTCTCTTCTGATTTAGCCAATAATCTATTTCATCATGCATTTAGGCATAAAGAAATTCTAAAGCCTTTATCTAAAATTTTGAGTCCAAAAAATAAATAAAATTTAAAAAACAATTTTACTTATATTAAGTCATATGCTTATATTCATGCTCTAGTCTCTGGTAGTTTTTGGACTTTAGTCTCTTTCAAATTAAATAACAAGCCCAACCATCTTGGAATTTCTGCACTACATGGTTTTGAATCATAGGAGGAGTTAGTCAATGGCTACTCAGTGGTTGTAAGTCCATGGGATTTACTCTCTTGTGGAGATAAACCATGTCCATCTATCGCTTAGATTTAGGTCGTACTTTAGCTCATACTAGAGCTCCCTAGATTTGGGATATGAGGTAGCAGTTCCTTTGGGCTATAAGAATAAATCCTCACCTCTAGATGTTTCCACAACCTTGTGTTGGTTAATATAAGCAAACAATCTAATAAAAATTCAACTCAAATAAATAAAATCTCTTCATTTTAAAATATGTAAATCCCAATCATATGATAGATTGGAATGCTCATTAGGCTTCATAGTATCATTTTCATTTCCTACTTCCTTGCTTTGGATTCCAAAATAAGTCTTCTACTTGGTCTCTCCTACTTGACTTTCCAAACATAACTAACCTCTTGACAGTCTAGCCTTGAAATCTTTGGAGATAATAATTATCTACTTTAATTGAGAGTATTCTTAGGGAATCCCATTCCCTATGATGTAATTAACTATGAAGGCTTTCTTCCATAGGGAACTTAAAAACCTGACTTAATATAAACCCTGCTTTATTTGTCCGTGTAAAGTTGGGGAAAAATTTCTTGTATATTCGAAGACACATCATGCCTTAGAAGTCTTTATTAGGTGATTAGGTCCATTGTAGGGTGATGTACCTATATTTTGAGATAATACATCATACCTCAATGTCATACTCGGTTACTTTAATAAGTGCCCCTACGATCTGCGTGGTGTCCACCCCACATCAAAAAATAAACACCATAGTTTTTATGGCTTAATTTGAAACTTCCTCTCTCCATCTATAGTAATAATTATCATCTAAACATCGAGTAACTTATATTTTTATAAGCCCAAGAATATCTTTCTTTTTGTTGGCCCTTTACTCATTTCATTCTTAAGCAAAAGTAGACAACATTCTTGAGGTTTTAAGAACTCACTCCCATGTAGATCCTAAGACTTCTATTGGGTCTCCCAATAGGTAATAATAAGTTAATTAAAGAAAGAAGATGATCAAACATAAATAAAATAGAGTTTAGGACCTCTTACCACTAGCTTGGTGAAGCAAGGTTTATTTCATATTTGACAAAACTTTATTGGAATCTAAAGTATAACAAATAAAATCTTTTGTAAAAATTTCAAAGAAAATCATAAACTTCACTTAACATAATAAATTTGCCAAACGAAGGTTCCCTTTAAAATGAAAGTCATAAAATAAAATCAAAATCTTTGGAATAAAATTTGAACCTCACTTAGCATACCTGAATTTTATGTGAGTGTTTCCTTTAAAAAAACAAAATTAAATCAAACAACAAACCTCTTTCAAAAAAATAAACATACAAAAATTAACTAACCCCATTTAACATATTAAATTTGTTAAATGAGAGTCCACTTTTCAAAATTAAAATCAAACATAAAACTTGTTAAATGAGAATCTCATTTTCAAAGTTAAAAAAAAAACAACCAACATACAAATTGTACCACTAGCATATCTAAATTTATTAAGTGAGAATTTCCTTTTCAAAATCAAAACAAAATCAAGATAAACAACATATAATTGAACTCCATTTAACATACTATTTGTTAAATGAGAATGCCATTTTCAAAATCAAGTTAAAATCAAAATATCTAACACATTTGAACTCTATTTAACATACCTAAATTTATTAAGTAGACTTCAATTCAAAATCAAAACAAAAGCACAAATCAACATACAAACAAACCACTAAAAAATAAGTGAGCTTCATTTAACATACCTAAATTTATTAAATGAGAGTCTCATCTTCAAAATAAAATCAAACTCCAACAACAAACATCAAACATATATTTGAACTCTATTTGACATACCTACATTTGTCAAACAAGAGGTCCCCTTTTCAAAAATCAAATCAACAACAAATATCAAACACAAGAAACCATTACATACTTAAATTTGTTAAATGAGATTTCTTATTTCAAATCAAATCAAAACATCAATCAAACAACAATCAAACCATTGAGATAGAAAGCTCATTTAAACATATTGAAACCTTTTAAAAATTTGCAAGGTTCCAAAATCAAATTCCAACAAAAGAACATAGCAAATACATCTCCAAAGTCTCTCCAAAACAAATGAACCCCATTCAACATACCTAAATTTGTTAGATGTGGGTCTCAAAATCAAAATCAAATTCATTGATGATTCATGGCAAGTCTTTCCTCCCAATTTTTAAATCTCTCCAATATAATGAACTCCATTTAACATACCTAAATTTTATAAGTGTGGGTCCAAGTTCATAAATCAAATCAAAAGTAATAATTCAAGTCAATCAATGGTGTAGTCCATTTTTTCAAACATACATATCAGCCTCCTTTCTTCACTTAGTCTACTTCCACCATGTCTTAGGGAAAGTTGATCTTTCTTTTGCAGTGTGGATTTGGCCTATTCATAAAATGCATCTAGTTTGAACTTGGCTTTGAAGACCTCGAGTCACATGTGAACCAACCATCACCATTGTTAAGAGGAGGTGTGCAAGAGCCACTCTTTGATGTGCTTGAGTTTTCATCTAGGAAGGTTTCTACACCCATTAGTTCATGACAAAGTGTTAGTGCTAGTATAATTTGTTATCCTTCCCAGTTATGAGAACTAGTACCACCTATATTCCTCTTGCAAGGGAAGGATATCTTCTTGAGATAGTCTCTTCCACCTTGGGTTGGTGCTAGCTAACCACTAAGACTTAGAATGCAATAAGAATCACAAGGTTGAAAGAATAATTGAGGCAAGCATAAGATGATGCCATGTTTCAGGAGGGTTCCTTCGTGAGACCTCTCAATTCTCAGTGGTAGTTTCACCCCTCTCGCCTAGGGAGAGTAGGATTACTATAGATGCCATCACCTCCACCACATGCAAAGTTTGAGACAGATGGACAAGTGGAAGTCTATTTTGTGTCATTCTTAGTGGAGCCCACATGCACAAAATCTGACATGTTACATGATCTGAAGAGCTTGATCCCTAGGAGCGTTAAGGCTCAGATACACAGAGGGAGAGACACTGATGCTAGAGTCATGCTTAAAAGCGAGAGGAGGAAGTGCTAGCAAGTGGTGACCTGC
The DNA here is from genome assembly GCA_021442155.1 of Cymbidium sinense. NCBI lineage: Eukaryota > Viridiplantae > Streptophyta > Magnoliopsida > Asparagales > Orchidaceae > Cymbidium > Cymbidium sinense. Next base: position 180,107,578 of record CM038220.1, read on the forward strand.
TTGATGGACTTTCCCTGATGAGCTATTAGAGTGATCATTCTATATAGATCTCAAGTCTCAAGAGGAGATCGGCGTGAGGCAAACATATATCCACCATTTGCTCCACTCACCATCCACCTTCACCAGTCCAAGTTCTAGCATCCATAGTCCCGCCACGACAAGCCCCGCTTGGAGAGAGACCCTCTTCTTTGATGATGATGAACCAAGGATCCCACTCCATCTATTCCACCCATTGAGGTGAGGTCAAGCTAGCCTCTTCCACTTCTATGGTAAGAGGAGCTGCGACAAAAGTCATGGTTTCTCCAACTGTAATAGTTGGAGGAAGAGAGGGATAGAGATAGTCCTCATGCTAGTTGAGCTAGCTTGGAGTGCACCATCTCAGTATTCAATGCATACAAATGGAGTTTCCCAATGGTCCCCTATACTATGTGGGAGAGTAATTAGATGACAAGAGAGACATCTTAGAAGACTACCATACTGCAGTCAAAGAGATAGTCGAGAGTGACCATTCTAATCAGGAAGAAGGTAGAGTTCCTGATGAGGATGACATGTTGGATGATTTAGCCAAAGTCCATATGGTCAACACCCAAGGATCCCTACAGAAGGAACAACATAGCCAAGAAGGTGTTGTAGTTGAGGAAGGTGACACCTCTCACTCAACTCAACAGCCCACCAAAAGGATGACTAGATAGATGGATGGAGAAGAGAGAAGTTGATGGCAGTTCTAGCCTTGTAGAACCCATAGTGCCTTCCCCATGGTGGTCGATCAACTGAGTTGGTATATCCTTAGATCATCTTGGCACCATGGATGATGTTGGTAGCTATAGGAAGGTCATGGATAGCACCAATGAAAAGGATATCAAGCAGATGGATCATTAAAGGAAGCACATCAACTAGCTCATCCATTCCAAAGGATAGATACCGTAAGAATTGATGTCCAATACCCCAAGGGTTTGCACCATCCTCAAGATTTTATGGCGAAGAACCCACCAAGCATATTGCATTTGATGGGTGGTAGTGATGCTCATCTTTTCTAGTGTTGCATGATTGAAACGTAATGGTTTGATAAAAGCTTCATGAGTTATAGAATCTCTTCATCTTAATAGATAAGGGAAGTCATTATGGAGAAACAAAAAGTTAACAAGTCCCTTGTTGATTATATTCCTAGATGGCATAACCTAAGTATGAGATGCGAATCATAGCTGTATGAACAATATGCCATTGAGATCTTGCTTAAGAATATCCATGGCCCGGTCACCTTCATGCTTAAGGGATTCACCATTAAAACATTTGAGATGTTAATTAGTGTCCTATAAGAGGAAAAATACATTCAAACCAATCATCTAAGTCCAAGCTACAGAAGGTGTTTGAGAAGAAGCCTAGAATAGTTGTATTAGTGGATAGAGGGAAACAACTAGCTAGAGTGCAGTATGAGAGGCCACAAGCTTAGCAACCTCCTTTTTCACCTCCTCACCACATGCTATAAGATCACCATAGTCTGGCCACCAAAGATAGTAGCACTGGAGATCCATATCCATGGCTAGGTTATTTTCCACCTACTCTACAAATATCTGCAAGCCATACATTCAAGAGAGGATAGAAAAATCTTCAAGATGAAGAAACCCGATTTCCATAATGAGCAAGAGGCTAGAGGAAGTGGGCAAGAGCAATGATCCTATCTATTCCTCCTATCACCATATGTTAGGCCATGTCTTAGAGGACTGCATCACTTTTAAAGATTGGCTTTAGCATAGCTATAAGTCAGGAGCTATAGTTATCCCTAAGGAATACTTATTAGAATAACCATATGGTTCTATTAGAGTAATCCTTGGGGATAGTTTCGATCCTCTTAAGACCAAAGAAGGTTGAGATATTTTCTTATCTTGTACCTCTAAAAAGATCAAGGAACTTTCTTTATAGGTGCCTGAAGTAGCACAAACCTCCAATACCAAGGAAGGTTTGCTAGTTGCAAAGGAAAACTTGGGGAGGGTGGAAGCCCGAGAAATAGCTTACCACATTTACTCGGGATAGATTTATAGGCAACCACACCGAGTCCAAAGACTCCTTCCATCAGCCTATTACCTCCTCTGCTAGCTCCTCTTCTACTAGTAGAAGCATTATATCTCTAGATGAGGGCACCAAACCCCTCACTCTGCTTACTTTAATTGATTTCTTTTATGTACCTCCACCCAAATTAAAAAAAATTAATGAAGAAAGTTGATTCCACTTACATTCTTTCTATTTCTGAAGCTTTTGATTTCATTCTCATAGAAAGCTCTCTGAGTCAAAATAATAATAATAGCTCAAATAGTTTTGATCTATTCCTCTCTGATTCAGAATCAAATTTTCCTTCTATGAATCAATCGGGTTCACCTCTTGAGATTAACTTGGAGTCATTCGACTCTGAGGATACCATAGGAGAAGTTGTAGATATGTTTGATGAGCAGGTAAAACTTTTCACTAACTCATCATTCTAAGAAGTCATTGAAGTCAACCTACATCATAGTGGCAAAGTTCTACCAACTAGGTAGCACCGTGATAAGGGTAAACATGTCATTGGTTTCTATGAGCAGATAATCCATTGAGGTGAAATATTTTCATCTTCATCTATCTTTGAAAAATAAATGAAGACAAAAATACACGCTTGGTGGACACCACATAGATCCATAGTTGTTCTCATTAGGGTGATCGGGTATGAAATTGAGAGATGATATACTATCTCGAGAGACAGAGGTCACCATCTTGCAATGGACCTAATCACCTAATGAGGACTCCTAAGGACTATGGGTCTTCGGATGTACCAGATTCTTCCTCAACTTTACATGAAAAGTAAAGCAAGGTTTATTTTAAACCGTGTTAAGTTCCTATGGAGGCAAGCACCCATAGTTAATTATATCTTAAGGAATGAGATTCCTTAAGAATTCTCTTGATTAAGGTAAATGATCATTGTCTCCAAAGATTTCAAAGATAGGACAATCAACAAATTAGTTATTTTTAGAAGATCAAGTGGGATTGATCAAGAGGAGAGAGTTATTATCAAAACTAAAGGGAGATAAGTAGGGGATGCTCATGATGATAAGAAACCTAGCGAGCATCCCAAACTATCGTAAGGTTGGGCTTTATATTTTTGAAATTTGCAAGGAATTATGTGTTTTGGTTGAATTTTTATTAAAAAATCTAGGCTTACAATTCACAACACAAGATCATGAAATGCCTAAGAGATGAGATTTATGCTTATAGCCAAAGGAAACAAAACCTCTAAACTTAAATCTAGGGAGCTTTAGCAAGAGCCAAAGCATGACCTAAATCTAAGGCAAAAATGGGCATATGGTTTACCTCCATAAGAGAGGATAAACCACCCGACTGTTGGACTTACAACCGCTTGGGGGTGGCTACCAACTAACTCTTCCTATGATTTTAAGTACATGTAGACAAGTCATATGCTTTTGCAAGATAGCTAGGTTGTTATTTATTTAGAAAGAGACTAAGTCCTTAAACACACTCCTTGAGAGACTAGATCATGTAGGGCATGAATAATGACTTAAATCTAATGCAAATTTTTTTTATATTTTATTTTCATTTTTGGATAATTTATTTGACACAGGTTATGGGATTCATATGCCTAATTCATGCAAAATTGGTTATGGGCCAAAATCAATAAGAAAGAGGCATGTTTCCACCATGGCTCTCAAAGGTCAAGCCAAGTTCTCTGCAGAAGGTGGAAGCCCTCCATAAGCAAGAGTGAAGTAAGATGCTTTTTTATGCATGATGTGAGACATACAACATCCAGCTAAGGGATTGCTAAATTTTTTTTATCTTGATTTATAACCTAGGCTTTAGGTGAGGTTATGAAAATTTTAATTTTGAGTTGATTAATTAGATAGAAAATTTATTTTTTCCTAAGAGCCTAATCACATCCAAGCCATTCATCAAAGCAAGGAAGAAACTAGGAAAACATGTCATTTTAATGCACAAGCTAAACAAACATGGAACAAGTTTATAAAGCTAGCACAAAAGAATAAGAGGCCACTATGGCTGGGCTCCATCGTGCAAACCCAAAAAGAAATGGGTAGCCGAGCTCTACCCTTATACAATCCAAATTACAAATAAATTAATTACAATTTAGAAAGAATTCATGTTATGGGGGGTCTTCATTCATCATTCTTCATTTCTTCTTTTCTTCATTTATTCATTTATTTTTTTATTTCTTTCCTTCTTTTGGTTGGTTGGAATGTGGTTGTCTAAAGCTTCACATGGTGCATAAGACTTAGTCTTATGACCAATGTTCATCTTAATCTCCCATAACATTCATTCCAAATCTTAATTGCAAAATTACATGAAAATAGGAAATGTAAATCTACTGCAGAAGATAATGATTAGACTAAGATCATCCTATCATCTAGTCTGCACATGCACCCAAACATCCGAAACATTACATCACAAAATAAAATCAGGCATCAAACCATGCACCGCCCCTAACATTGAGCTAGAAATTGTCATTTATTTAATGTGTGCCATTTAAAACTGTGTGCATGTCTTAGCTAGGCTTTAAGGTTGAAATTTTCTAAGTGTGAAGGATTCAACTTAGAGGGTGGTTTCATTTAAGTGATTTAGTTGATTTGTTAATTTTATTTGATGATTTGATTTGGTTTGAATGAACCTTCACTTAATTACTAAGTGTTGTAAAGATAGAAAAGAGAAGAGACTCTCTTTCCTCCCTACCTTAAGTAATTTCTAAGGTAGATTCATTAATGGTTTTTTTTTAGTGAATATTTATTATGTGTTTTAATTAATCCTAAGTTTAGATTTGCTCTAAATAAACCTATTCAAATAAGAAAGATATTTTAAGATTAATTAAGGAGAATTACTATCACAAAACACTCAACCATTTATTTCTTTCCAACATGTGTATCATGCATATGAATAAATCTTAAGAATATCTATACATGCAATGCAAATCTTAACACACACCTTAATGATGAATGCAAAGGGATGTTGCTTAAGAAAATTTGGGTATTCCATGATGCATGATTTTGTTAAGTAGAAAGAGAGGATTCTTTATCCATTAATCAAATGCACATTTACAAGTATGAAAGACATAAGTGAGTACGCCATATTATTTTCTACACTAGGGTACAAGCAAAAGCCTTCTTAGGCTACTTAAAGCCTCACAACCTTGGGATGTCCAGACTAATATATCACTTTTCTTAAATGCAGGTGCATGTACAAAAAGAAAACAAAATGGATGAAGAATCATGCAAAAGATTTTTGTTTGTTGGTTCGATTTTGATTGTATCATTTACATGTGCAATGTGAGGATCCTTCTTTTCAAATGAACTATACACTTTGCAAATCCTATACAAACCCATGTTAAGAAAGAGAAGAAAATCACATAACACATTTTGTGCTATAATCACATGCAAGCTTATAAGCACCTATAAGTAGCATACTTTCATTTATGATCTTTGATTTATATATTTTGAAAATAATTTTTAATTTAGTAGTGATATTAGCCATTCATATTCTTACTTTAGCCAAAATATGCAATTTGACATAAAGAAAATATTTCATTTATTTTGATTTTTTAAAAAGATATGAATGCATGATTTCATATGGCATATAACATTTAGCATGCTTGGAAAGAAATAAAGTGATGTAAGCATGTAACTTCATTCACTCTAATTAATTCCTAAAGACAATCATGAAATAAGACCATTTAAAGTGAATCAAATTTTTAAAGAGATTTTTATTTTTGTTTTGAATTTGATTTAGAAATGTGAAAAGAATTTGCTGGTCCTAACCCATTTCCTTATGAATTGATTTAGTTTAATTTTAGAACAATTAGATTGATTTTATGTTTTATTTAGGTTAAGGTGTGAATTAAGTCCATTAATTCCCCTTATCTACACCACTTTAACATAATTAACCTAACAATTATAAGCCAACATATGATATGCAGCCACATGGAATTTAAATTAGCAATGCACTTAGAAAGAAAGGGGCCTAATGCAATTGGCTCACAATTATTGATTAATTAAGCTAAAGGGTTTAATTAAGTAGTTTCATAACCTTCTCACACATGTGAGTTGAAAATGATTTCCTTAAATTTACCTTAGGCTTTTGAACACCTAAAGATCTACCTAGCAAGAGATTGATTAAGTTCAGATTGGTTTTGAAAATTTGATTAGATTAATTAAGTAGATCATTAGTATATTAACCCATAATTAGGTTTGGATTAAGGAAGAAAGAGGGTTTAGGGAATAACTTAGAGAAAGTATCCCAAACCCATTCCATAAACCTCCTCTTCACTTAAAAAATATTTAATTATCTTAATTAAATGATTAAATCATAGTTTACATGCTTAATTATTCTTAATTATATTAAGAGGGTGATTAGGGATTCATTAAATGATTTCCCTAATTAACTCATTAAGAAATTCCAAGAAAATTAGGGGAGGCAGAAGTCATCCCCTTAAACATGTCGAAGTTTGGAATTGATTAATAAAATGATTGGGAGTAATTAAGGTTATTAAGTTTTAATTAAACCAAATTAAGGAAAATTCACTATTCAAAATAAATTAGAAATAATTTTATTGAATTTCCCTCTGAATTATCTTTAAAATGAAGTTGAGTTTGTATTTTTTTTTGATTTTTCTATATTTAGTTATGAATTTATGAAATTTTGTGATTAATAATTATTAATAACTTAATTAACTAATCCCACGCCATGTGGTGACGCGCCTTCCATGTGGTGATGAGATTGGTTATTTAAGTTGTCAAATCATCTGTAGCTCATGCATGCTCTTTCCCGGCCATCGAAGGAAATAGTTAGATCAAACGTGGTTTTAAAGGATTAAACTAGAGGATCTAGCATGTCTTAATCAGGGTCATCCATCCAAAACATGCAAGATGGATGGCCCATGATTCATCCCTGCCTTTGCCTGAGACGGAGATCGTACATCCTCCATGGCTTGATCCGAGCTCACTTGAGCTCTTATTAGGCAGAGATTCAACCCATACCATCAAGAAGCATATAGAAGAAGATCCAACGATTGAATTTCAATGGGATTATAATTCCCTTCAAAAAAGACCAAGCAATTTTCAATGGGAGCTCAGTTTTGAGTCATACCTCACCAGAGGCTATCACCAGCGCTTCCAACAGTTGAGGTAGCTTCATCTAGTGGAGACAAAGCTTTGTTGAAAGTTTCAAGCCTTGAGATGAAGTGGATCTTCCAACTGACCAAGCTCCTCTCTAATGGCTTGCAGATTTGGTCTAGGCCTACCTTCCCGTGGCTTGGATGCATGGGATTTACTTTGGGTGAGCTCGACTTAGTTTCTTGATGGTGCTTGCAAGAGAATTGGTTTGATTGAATTGAGAGTGGAAATTTCCTCACCTCCCTATTTTGGCTTTGAAGAAATCCAAGGGGAAATTGGAAAGAGCTTGTGAATGCTTGGAGAAGCTTGGAGAAGCTTGCCTTTGATCCTTTGAGCTCAATCGAATGCAAGAGTCATGGTTTGAGTGAAAATGAGAGGAAGTATATCTCCGCTTACTTGGATTGGATGATCAGCTTTTTTTCATTTTGATCAATTGCTCTAAATTGGGGTTGTTTAAGGTTAGGGATCCCATGTTATTTTGGTATAGAGTGGAATGGAGAGGTGCACATGTGTTAAGAGTGGGAGGTGATCCAAGTGAAGAAATTTGATGAGTCGTTGGCTTGGGTTGGCGACTAACCAAACCATTGGGTCATGTGCACCACCTCCTTGTGTCCAAATGGTCCACTAGAGGATGCCAAGTCATGGAATTGGCCAAATTCCAAGTGAATTGGCCATAGTTACCCTTGACCGGGTAAAATGGTCATTTAGCCTTGATTTTGATTTGGTAGATTTGAAATGATTGAAAATATGTTGGGCCAAAAATGAATTTGGAGTTGATTTGATATGATTTGAATTGACCCATTTAGGTCAAATGGGTCAATTGGGTCAAGTTGACCAATTGGTCAAATTGGGTCAAACCATGGTTAGTCAAGTTCATGACCATTTGGAGTGTTTTGGTATCATTGGTTTTAATTAATTTGATTTATATTTAGTTTTGGTTCATTTGAGTTCATTAGGTCAAATGGGTCAAGTTGACCAATTTGACCCATTTGACCAATTAAGGTCATGGGTTGGTTTAGGCTTGATTGGTCACTTGAAATAACTTGCATGCTTTAATTTAAATTTTGATTTGGTTAAGTTTTAAGTTGATTTGACCTTTTAGGTCAAGTTCATGTCAATTAATTGGGTCTAGTTGGCCAATCGAGATTTGGGTCAAGTTCAACAAGTGATTTAGAATGAATTTGACCCATTGGTTGTAATCAATTTGGTTTAGATCAAGATTTGACCCATTTTGACATTTTAGGTTAAGTTGGGTCAAGGCCAATCAAGGTTTGGCTTAAATGATGACTTGGTCAAGTTCAATCATTGATCATGATTTTAGATCAATGGTTTCAATCAATTTGGCCTATGATGGATTTTGGCTAGTTTAGGTTTCATTTGGGTTAAGTGTTGACTTGGTCAAAGGCTAGTTTGACTTGATTTGACCCAATTTGAGTGATTGATCATCTTATGATGATTGCGCTCACAATGTGAGGCTTAGATGGGCTTAGTTCAATCCAATTTGGGTAGGATTAGTTTGGCTCAAAAGGTTCTTTAGGTCACTTTGGGTCAAGTGAGCCTGGTCAATTGGCATCGCTTGATTCAAGTTTGATTGAACTCACAAATGGACTTATGATTGAAATATAAATCCAATTGCAAGTGATTTGGAGTCAAATGAGTTTTGATTCATTTGACAATTTCAAGTTCAAAAGATGAAGACGAGTTTGATTTGGGTTTGAGTTTTGAATTTAGTTTTGGATTGATGATTGAAGTTTATGTTTGAATTTGGTTTGTGATTGAAGGATTGATTATTTTGAAGAGAAAATCCAAAGGTTTGGATTGGTTTGAGTTTGATTTGGTTAAGTTCAAGAATTTGGCTTGAAAGGGTATAGGTTTGATTTAGGCTAGATTTTGGTTTGAGTTTTGAATTTGGTTTTGGTTATTTGAATTTATATTTCATTTATATTTGTGAATATAAATGAGAATATAAATGGGTTATGAGAAAATCTTTTGAATTTGAAGTGATTTAAATTTGATTTGGCTAAGTTCAAAGATTTGACTGAAAGAGTTTAGAATTTTGATTAGAATTGATCATGGATTTCAATCATTTGGAATTGATTCATGATTTGAATTTGATTTGAATTTGAGAAAATCAATTGAGTTGGAATTGATTTAAGATTTGATTGAATTGATTTGAGCTAAGTCCATTAGATGAAATCAAAATGGCTTAGAAAGGTTTTGATTGGTTGATTTGATGTGATTTGAATTTGAAGTTTGTTTGAATTTGATGTTGGTTGAATTTGAAGTTTGACTTGAAAGAAGGAGTGAGGATTTGGTCTGCAAAGGGTAGCAAGTTAATACCCCTAAGGCATAACCTATTCCTATGGCTAACTCTTCTAAGTATCTAGGTTAAGTGTTCACTAATCACTAGAAGTGTCTTAAGACTAAGGAACTCTTAAATATCTAAGAGGAGTCCTATGTCTAAGATGAAGAAGTTGAGATATCACCCCAAATGTGAGGTCTACAAAGAGCACCAAATAGGTGTGGTGTGACTGAAAAGGCATATCACACGTATTGGTGTTGATCGAGGCGATCAATAATGCCGAATGATCACAAGCTCTTACAAAAACGATCTACTCTCAACCCAAGGTGTAGAAGGAATCAAGAGCTTAGTGCAATGAGAGACTCACTCATGTCAAAAGACATAAGAGAGGAAGGAGGAATCCACTGGGATAGATGTGAACCTTCCACCAGGAAAAGGTTCAAGTCATCCACGGGGATGAGAGATTTGATTTGATTTGTATCTCACTGGGAGAAATTTGATTTGATTTATTGATTTATGATTTGGTGCTCCACTGGGGATGAAAATGTGATCTCTCCACTAGGGGAGCAAGTTCAAGTCATCCACTGGGGACAAGAGGTTGTGAAATCCGCTGGGGGATTAGAATTCAGGATCCGCTGGGGATGAAAAGATTTGCATCTCACGGAGGAGAAGTGGGTTGATTTGATTTATTTAATTGGTTTGATTGTTTTATTTGACTTCGCTGAGGGAGGAGGTTTGAATTTATTTTAGATTTTTAATTTTGAATTTTGAGATGCCTGTCCCATGGATATCACTGATATGTTGGCCTTGATTTTAGATTTACCAATCCAAAATATCAACCACACAGTAGGACTATCCAACCAAAGGTGCCTTTCGGTCAAGCTAGGAAGAAAGCGTGAGACTTACATCTTCCAAATAGATCAGGTGATGTTACAGGCAAATTAAACTACCTAGTTGACTATTGAGTGAATGCCAGGGACTAAATCGCTCAAGATAGTCAAAATTAATTTCATTTTTAATTATTTTTGATGGATCCCATTAATTTTAATGGAGTACAAGTAGGGCCATAACCTTGGCCTAATACTTAAAGGGAGTAGCTTCAGGGAGAACTATCCAACCAAAGGGGTGCCTTTCAAATTAATGTGAAAGCGGGACTCACATCTTTCAATAAAGACCATGGGTAAACATATTGCAAGGTAACATAAAGACCATGACTCACAAAGAGACTAATATCTTCCAAAGCAAGATGGCTATCGGGGTAACCTATTTATGGAAAAATAGATTGAACTGACTCAGACTAAGAGAGAGCCAATGAGGACTTATCAACTCAAGCATAGTCGCAATTCTATGGAGTTCTACGACACCCTAAGATAGGATGTCTGTTTGGAAAGGGGCCATGAGCTTGAATTCATAATCCATAAGCAGAATTTGTTTATTTGTTTATTTATTTATCATGGACCATTTGGAGGGATCATATTGAAGAAGCTTATATTAGCCTAGACTATCTTAGATTTATGAATAAAAGGGAGAATCTACATCTATTGAACAAATTCTCCAACCACATGGGTGGGAAGGGACATTTAATTTAAGAGTAACCGGAGTTCAAATGGGATCACAAAGGATGTGATTCAGAGTTCCCAGGAGATGCTAAGGGTTTTATCCAAATCGGAGAAGATAATATCTATGTATTGGTGGCCAACTAAGGAGAAAGTGGGACTCACATCTACCAAGAGTGGTGTATCCACGTGAGTCATCGAAGATAGAAACATCAACCAACCTAAGGTGCGGTTTACAATCGCCTAGAAGAAAGCATCGAGACTCACATCCTCTATAACAAACGATTGTTGATTGTCTATCTTCTCAACAAGTGCTATCCACCTAGGGCTTACTATTGAGTGAATGCCATTGGGACTTATATTAACTCAAAAGTTGTCAAGAGGAAAGGAGCCTCTGGGGGACTTATACTAAACCTCAAATATACTTAACCTAGTTAGTGCATGATGGTTAGTTCAAGAAGAAAGCACAGGGACTCACATCTTCTTAAACAAAATCAACATGAGGTAGCTTACTTGCTAGGCAGTGAAGTCTACCAAACTAACAAGGCCCTCGTTGGTTTGCAATGGTCAAGTCAGAAAGAAAGCATGCTGGACAAGTGATCACTAGGGTGACATATTAGCAAGGTAGCATGTTAGCCTGACCTAGAGCAGCTAATGAGTGAGTGCCACAAGGAGCTTGCTCCCACATCAAAATAACCCGAGATAAAAAGATATATGTTTGTGTTAGAAGGAATTAGGATGCCTCTCGGGTTCTCTCATACCTATCTTAAAACACACTAGGGAATTAATGAAATGGTGCCATGAATGGAAGTTGGGATTCCACCAAGAAAGGATGTCGCTTGGGTTCTCTTACACCTAACTTAATTGTGCTAATCAAAATAGGATGCCTCTTGGGTTCTCTCACACCTATTCTAGTAATACTGGGAAATTGTATTTGATTGTGTTTGTGTTGTAAAAGAGGGATAGGATGCCTCTTGGGTTCTCTTACACCTACCATAAACACATCGTGGCAGATTTGCAAACTAAGCAAACAATGCTTCGAATGAAAAGAAGATTTTGATGAATTGGAATAAAATTTTGTTCTTTTGATGATAATTATTTTCAAGCATGTTTTTATGGGTAATATTTATTCAAATAGAGCCCAATAATTGGAAGCATAGGATGTTCCCCTTTACAATTAAGTCGATAATATTCTTTTTGGTAGGCCTTTTCTATGACAAAAGGGACTTCCTAAGTGGGTTCAAACTTGCCTCCCATCTTTCAACGGGCAACAATTGGTCTCTTTAGAACAAGAACAAGCTCTCCTACTTGAAAAGTTTCTATGGACCAACTGTGAGCTTGAATCATTTTATTTATATAACGAGCTCTTCTAACCACAACTTGAATTCTCAGTGATTTTGCTACATTCCATCCTTAGTGAGGAGGTGACTTCTGTAGCTCACCCATACACTAAGGAGAATGGGGTATTGAGTTGGAGTTCAGATGTGGTAGGCCCACAAGGCTTCAACCAACCGCTCATGCTACTATCTTTTGTATCATCAAAGTGTCTTCTTTAGTATTTGGATGAGAGTTTTGTAAATGCTTCGCTATATTTTCCTGGGTAGTAGATGGTGGAGTATCTCCAAATACCATGTCTTCTGAAGCTATTGATCTTGGTGCTCTTAAATGTGTACCATTATCGATATAATTCATCGAGGCACCAACCTATATAATGATATAATTCAAAAAAATGAAGCACATGTGGACCTTTCAGTGGATTGCCTCCGCCACTTGGAAAAGTAGTCGGTAGCTAGATGAACCGATGCCCTTGAAGAAGGATGATCGATGGGACCCACAATGTGACTAACACTCAAATGGCCAAGGCCAAGGTGTAAATGTTGGGTGGTTGATGTTGACCACACCGTGTACTGACACCAATGGCATCTTTAATGCCATGCGTAATCATCAAAGTAGTATCCTAGTCACTTGATCTTTGCTTTCATCTTGACTAGATTGATGCACTAAGCATAACAATGTACCTCTCATGATCCTATGCCTTTGTGTTAAATAGTAACCACATTTGATCAAAAGATCGACAAGGTGCCATCCACAAGAGCATGGAGAGCTCTCTTTCATCGATGGAGATTTCTGAGGTAGTTTGGCTGTTCAAGTAATCTATGAACGGTTGCCTCAATCCAACTCCTCATCTTTATTGGCAAATATAACATCCCTTTCAAGAGAAGCCTCTAATGAGTTCAACATCAATAAGGGATAAGACTGTATGTTTTGGACTTATTGAATGGTCATCTTGACATGCAATTCCTGGCAAGTTTGGCCAAAAGCTACATCATTTCTCTCCTCTGGGAACCTTATAGATGACTGTGGATTTGGGACAAATTCATGGTATACTCTAAGGATGAAGCTTAGGTTTTAGAACCTTGTAGACCCAACAATATGGTTGATGACCAATGAGAATCCTCATAGATGTTGATGCTTGACACACACGTAATGGATAACTCACTCCAACAATCAAAGCCTCATACTCGCCTTCTTGTTGGTGCTATTGGAGAGATAGTATGAGAATCTCATCATCTGATATTAAGAGAACTATTCATACCTCTGAAGAGTAGATCTTTATTCTTCTCCTTGAGAGACATCAAAATACATCTCAATGGTTATTGTCAACCTTCCCTAAGTTCATGATTTGTTCTTCAGGGAGATCGTCACTAAGTGGGGAATTACCAAGCAGTGAGTGTGATGCTAAGAAATCTACTAGTGCTTATCCTTTCATCTTATGGAGGGGTACAAATGTAATATCAAACTATGAGAGAATCATGGACCAATGTGCCAAACATCTAGATAACATCGGCCGTGTCATGAGGTACTATAATGGATTTATTCTTGAAATCAAGTTCACCTTATGAGAAAGTGTATAATGCCATAACTTTTGGGATGCGAAGATTAAAGCCAATATATGGGTAGTTTGCTAGGGATCAAACTATGAGAGGTTAGAGCATTCCTTCATCATCTTTGGGCCAACAAAGCTAGGAGTCAATGCAACTGTAGAGGATGAGTGGTTTATGGGCTAGGAGGCTTCATCAAATCGCTGATCTTTAAAGGCATTCTAGCATTAATCATCTCACTTGAACTTGGCATCCTTTTTGATAAGTACTGAAAATGACTTGCATCTTTTTGATATATTGAAGATAAAGCATCTTAGATATGCCAACCTCCCTTGGAAAGATCCGAGTTGAGTTAAACTTTTTTTTGGCATTTTAAGATCTTTGACCTTTTTTTTGATCTCTCTATTCCTGGTGAACAAACCAAGGAATTTCCGGCTAAATGATACTCAAGATTCATTTTGAAGTTGTATTATCTTAATCAAGAAAAATTACTCTAAGTCAAAAGATGATCTTTTTTTCTTTTACTTTTGATTACTAGATCATCAACATAACATTCAATTAATGATAAATGAGTTTGAAGATCAAGTCATGGCATGGTATGTAGTAGATAAGGTCGAAAGACATGACCTTATAACAAAATTCTCATCGGTTTGAATTTCTTTCATCCTTGGTCCATCTTGATTTGGTTATAACCAAATGATCATCCATGAAGGAGAATACATGAGATGAATGTTCTCATTATCATAGGAAGAGGAAACTAATTTGACATGCCTTGTTTAAGTCTCAAATCGATGCATATGTGAATTTTACTATTCTTCTTCTTAAGAGCATAATCGAACTAGATGGTATTTTTCTTCCTTGGTGAAGCATGATCAATTTGACTTCAAAATGATGTTTGATTTCTAACACTAGGCTATTTTGATAGGTTAGCGTAGAATCATTACTAGTTTATGATGCTAAGAATAATCTTGGCATATCTTCATAGCTCTATGTAAAGTAGTCCTAAACTCAATCAATGCAACTAAGTCATTGGTTTCTTCTTCATTCAACAAATAAACCGATGTATGTGAAAGGATTTTCTTCTTTGAGGTTGATTGAGCTTATCAATTGTTGAATGAATTTCCTCTTCAAATTTTGGCATCTTGATTTGGATCATCTAGATCATCCAAGTTTCTAAACACACATCTTCATAATAGTTAGTATGGTTTGAGAGAAACTAGATGATTGACAATAAGTAGTAATCATCATCAAGATTGGACCCACTATCAATTAGTTTTGATCTTAATTGTGCATCAATTGTTCCATATCTTCAAGTACTATGAACTATGTTTTGACCAATATGAATCAAATCTTTCTTGTAAGTTTGAACAGAGTACCAATCAAAAGGTTTCCATTAATTTTGAGAGAATTATCCTCAAGTTCTACATCAACTTTAGATTGAGGATGAATCCCAATAAATCTCTTTTTTGAATCCATGGAAGATTGAGGGCCTTTAACTACTAAATTCAACTTTTGAGGAATGATTGAGCTAAGGTTCATGCCTTATGGTTTCACATAATTGATTTGAATATTCATGCTTTATAGTGTCTTTATGGAGTGTCATCAATGAAACCAATTAAGAGGGTTGGAATGCTAATCACATTGATTTTATGGATTCCAAGATGAATAAAGTACTCTTTTGAACTTGAACATAATGTTGATTGGTACAAAGTTCTTAATGGAATTGCCTCAATTTCTACCTCTTGATTTAGTCATCCTAATATGTCCATATGATGGAATGAACATGGTGTATTGATATGACTTTCTTTTGGTTCACTTGTATTTTCCTTTTCTTTTCTTTTTCATTTTTTCTTTTCTTCTTTTTTCTTTTTTCTTGTGTTTGAATTTTGACCAAGTTCATAGAAAAGCTATTTTAAGGAAGATAAATATCTCATATATCTCAATCTCTAATGAAAAAAGCTTTTCCTCCTTTGACACAATATTAGATTCCATTTTTTTGATGCATTGATGAAGGAGGATGGAATGATTATTATGATGTATCCAAAGCCTATGGCGTAGTAATGAAGTATTCAAATCAATTGTAGAACTTTGCTTTATCATCTATTTTCAAAGGTAAACTATGGAACCTAAAGTCTGTTTCATTTAATTTCAACATCATTCGATCTCCTCAAAGTGTAGAGATGTTAGGTGTGGAGAAAAATTCTTATTAGGGAGTTGCCTTTCAAATCTATTGGTGAGAAAAGAAATAGGAGACCTTATAGAAATTCATCTTTTTAGGATGCCACGCAGATCCGCAGATGTACTTATTCAGGTGATCGGGTATGTCATCAAGGAAATAGTATACCATCTCGAAAGATAGAAGTCACTACCCTTTAATGGACCTAATCACCAATAAGGACTCCTAAGGATGATAATTACATATGTACTAGATTCTTCCCCTACTTTACATGGAAAAGTAAAGGTGGTTTATTTTAAATGTTCATTAAGTTCCTAAGGGCAAGCCCCCATAGTTACATCTAAGGGATGAGATCTAGAAAACTCTCGATTAAGGTAAATGATCATTGTCTTTGAAGATTTCAACAGAAAAGGACTATCAATCGATTGGTTTATGTTTGAAAGATCAAATGGGATTGATCAAAAGAGGGAGTTATTATCAAAGCCAAAGTTGAAGATAAGTAGGAGATGCCCACAATGCCAGGAAACCTAACAAGCATCTCAAACTATCATGTAGTTGGGCTTTACATTTATTTTTGGAATTGATTTAGTTTGTTTGAGTTACTTTTTCATTAGAAATTTAGGACTTATGATTCCTTAACACAAGATTAAGGAAATGCCTAAGAAGTGAGAAATTATGCTTATGGCCCATAAAGAGGAAAAGCAACCTCAGAACCTAAATCTAGGGAGCTTTTGAGGGCCAAGCACAACCTAAATCTAAAAAATGGGTAATTGGTTTGCCTCCACAAGAGAGACAAACACCCACACTGGACTTACAACCGCTGGGGTGGCCACCAACTAACTCCTCCTACAATTTTAAATACATGTAGGCAAGTCTTTATGCTTATGCAAGATAGCTAGGCTATTATTTATTTAGAAAGATACTAAGTCCTTAAACTCACTCTCTAAAGAGACTAGATCATGTAAAGGGACATGCTTCAAATAACCTAAATCTAATGCAATTCAAATTTTATTTTATTTTAATTTTGGAAAATTATTTTGACTCAGGCTAATAGCATTCATATGACTAATGCATGAGAAAGAAGGTTATTGGCCAAAAATCAGCGAGAAGGAGGAGGTGAGTTTCCACCATTACTCTCAAAGGTCAAGCCGAGTTTCTCTAGCAAAGGTGGAAGCCCTCCAATCAAGAGTGAAATAAGAGATGCATTTGTGCATGATATTATAAAGAAATGCTCATCTAAGGGGTTGCTAATTCTTTATCTTGATTTTAAACTTAAGCTTTAGGTGAGGTTATGAGTTGTTTAGTTTTATTTTGAGTTGTTAAGTTGGGTAAAAGATTTATTTTATCCTAAAGAGCCTAATCCACATCCAAGCCATACATAAAGCAAGGAAGAAACTAGGAAAAGTATGCCACTTAATGCAAAAATCTAAATAAATCATCAACCAGTTTATAAAGCTAATCGCAAAAAGAATAAAAGGCCGTTGTGGTCAGGCACCATCGCACAAACCCAAAAATTTTAAATATGGGTAGCCGAGCTCTACCCTCATACAACCCGGATTATAAATGAATTAAATTACAATTAAGCAAGGAATTCATTATTATGGGGGTCTTCAAGATTTATTCTTTTTTCTTCCTTTCTTCTATCTTCTTCTTTTCTTCTTTGGTTCCTTTCTTTGGATGGTTGGATGGTAGATGCTCCAAAGCTTCACATGGTACATAAGATAAAATTTTATGACCAATGTTCATCCTAATCCCCATAACAATCATTCCAAAATCCTAATTATACAAATTTTTACATGAAAAAGAAAAGTGGAAATCTAATTAACATTTGCAAAACAAAGGTTAGTTAAAACAAACCACACAAATCCTAAGCATGTATATTGGACTTATCACCCCACACATGAGTGACTAAGTCCACCTAGCCTATGGATTATGCTTAGGGTATAAAGCACCTGCAAGCAAAAGCATTTATATTTTTATTTATGATAGCCCTTAAGCATAATCCCTACATAAAAGAATAGTTAGACTAAGAACGTCCTACCATTCATTCTATGAGCATACACCCTAACATCCAGCCTAAAATATATATCACAAACAAAATAAACATCAAACCATGACCTAACCTAAGGTTAAGTGGTGACTTAGGCTAATGTGTGCTTTGAAGGCTTGTGTGGTATGCTTAGCTATGGCTTTAGGTTCAAATTTTCTAAGTGTGAAGAACATGTTCAACTTAGAGGAGGGTTTCATTTAAGTTGTTTAATTATTTTTGGTTGATTTTATTTCATGTTTTGATTTGGTTTAAGTGGATCCTACAATTAATTACTAAGTTATGAAGAGAGGAAAGAGAAGAGAACTTCTCTTTCCTTCTCTAACCTAAGTAATTTCTAAAGTAGATTCACATTTTAGTTTCATTAAGGTGAATGTTTTAATTAAATCTTTTAATTAATCCTAAGTTTAGATAAACTCTAAACAAACCTATTCAAAAGAAAGCATTTTAAGATTAAATAAAATGAATTAAAAATTCACATAACACACATTACTTCATTTCTTTCCCAACATATATATAACATGCATATGGATGGACCTAAGCATATCTATACATGAAAATATGAGTATTTAACACACTTTATGATGCATGCTAAGTAATCCAATTAAGAAAATTTGGAAGTTGAATATGCATGCTTTTTCTTAAGGAGAAAGGTTTTCCTTATCCAAATTTTCACATACACATATAAAAGTGAGAAAGGCATAAGTGAGTACAGCACCATTGTTAACCAGAGGTGTAAGGTACAAGACCTACTTAGGGCTACTTAAAGTCTCATAATCTTGGGGTTGTATAGACTAATATACCACTTTCCTTAAATACAAACATATGCATAAAAGAAATGAAATGGAAAAGGAGATTACAAAAGTTGTTTAATGAATTCATTTTTGTATATGCAATTTATGTATGCAAGTATAGGTGACCCTTCTTAGGTGATAACATAGGGATGAATAGGGTATGGAATTAAATAAGTGTTGGGTTCTTTTCAAATGAACCCTACATCTTACCAACTCCTATTCAAAACTATGCTAACATAAGAAAGAAAGGAAACCTATACTAAGCATACCTTTATAATCTTTCACATGCAAGCTTATAATTAAAAATATAAGTAGCATACTTTCAGATTTGATATTTGATTTTTATGTTTTGAAAATAATTTGTATTTCGTTGTGATAATAGCCATTCATATTTTTACTTTAGCCAACACATGCAAATTTGACATAAAGTAAACAACTTCATTTTAAAATTTGAATTCCAAAATTATGAATGCATGAAATCACATGACATGTAACTTTAACATGTTGGGGGAAAGATTCAAAGTATGAAAGCATGTAAACAAATTCACTACCCTTAAATCCTAAAGACATTCTTATAGAATAAGAGAATTTAGAATAAATCAAAGTGAATTTCAAAGTGATTTTTGTATAGTTTGAAGTTTGATTTAATTTTGAAAAGGTGAGATGAGTTTGCCTAACCCATTCCCACATGTGTTTGATATTTTTTGTTTAATTTTTAGATAATTAGATCCATTTTATATGTTAATTAAGGTATGAATTAAGTAACTTAATTAACCCTTACCTACACCACCTTAGAAGAATTAACTAAATAATTATGAGCCAATGAGATGACATAAAACCCATAAAGAATTTAAATTTGCAATGCACCTAATAAAGAAAAGGCCTAATGCAATTTGGCACACAATTAAAAGTTAATAAAGCTAAGTGGTTTAGCTTAAGTAATTTCAAAACACCCTTTCACACATGAATGGGGTTTCGATTTTCTTAATTGAACTTAGGCTATTAAACACCTAAGCATCTACCCAAAGTAGATTAATTAAGTTCGAACTTTTAGAATTTTTAGAAATTTATTAAGGGATAATTAATGAATTAACCCTTAATTAAGAGAGATTAAGAGAAGAGGTTTAGGGAATAGCTTAGGGAAATGCCCAAAATTATTCCATAAACCTCTTCTTAGAACCTTAATCAACCCTAATCATAGGTTAAATCACTAATCATACCCTAATTATGCTTAATTACATAAAGAGGGTAATTAAGGAAAACCATATGCAATTATCCTAATCAAGCATTCAATAAATCTCAAGAAAATTTGGGAGGCGTAAGTCATCCCTAAAACTTACCCAAGAAATTTGGGATTAATAGACCTAATTAAAGATAATTAGCAAAATACACTTTTAATAAAACCAAATTCAAAGAAAAGCATAATTCAAAACTCAAAATTAATTTTAAAATTCTAGGTTTAATTATCTATCCATAAGATTTTTTCATATTTTTTCTAATTTTTAGAGAGTTATGAATTTTGAAGATTCTTAATTAGAAATTAAGCATTTTATTAATCCTAACTAATCCTAGCTCATGCAACATGACGTCAGATGCTGCCAAGCATCGCATTATGAGAGGTCACTTAAATGTTACATTTCAAATGGCGTGGCAATGCTACACTTTTAATCCTTTGATCATCAAGATCGACGCTAAGGTTCTCCCCACATTTAAATAGGATAAAATGATTTCTAAATGGGCTGAATAATATCAATCGTCCATCTAAAATGTGCAGATGGATGACTGAGATCATCCAAGTTCTTCCCCTTGATCAACATAGGCCGTCCATGATCAAGGGGAAGATCCAAGCTAGATCTAGCATGGAATCAAACCAAATTCAACCCACACCATCTAAAGATAGAGAGCAAAAATCCAACTAAAAAATCAACAGGTGAAAATTTACAAAGCTCCACACACAGAGTTTAATGGTTAGAAAATCCCATACCTCGAGGTGATCACCGACATCGATTCCCTTGAGAGCATCTGTACAAATTTGGAGAGTATGAGCACTTGAGGTTTAAGTGGATCAATGTATGACCAACTCCTCCTTTTGAGCTTGGCTTGATCCAATTTAGTCCTCCCTTAACTTGGGAATCAAAGCTGACTTGGTCACCCAAGTGTGCAAGAAATTGGAAGGAGTGGAAGAAGTTGGCAATCTCTCCTATTACTATTTAAAAATTGAGAAATGAGAAATGGAAGGAGCTCTAGAGGCTATCATTCCCAGGCTCCTGGTCTCCTAGCACTCATTCAAATTGAATTAATTAGTTTGAAGGGAGTATATCTCCCCTGAAGGATGGCAAAATGGACATGCCATTTTGATCCAATTGATCATAGGTGGGGGCTATTTTTGAGTGTGCACATGGTCTGAGCCAAGAGTGGATTGCCAACCTCCCATGTGCTTGAATTTGAGTGAGAGGGAGTTTGAAAATTCAATTTTGACCATGGGTCGGGTTTGGTCTAGGACAAATGGGGAACCCAAACCCATTGGGTTGGGTGCACCACTCATCATTAAGTCCCCTTGAGCTTTTAGGAAAGCTCAAGTGAATGTGAAGAGGGTATGACCAAATTACCCATGGATTAAGCCAAAATTTGTTCTATGGCCTAGGGGATGGTCATTTTGCTATTTTTCACTTTGGACATGTATATGTGGAGAAACTAGTTTGGCCAAGTTTCAAGGATTTGGAATTCATTTGATAGGTTTGGCTCATGTTGACCCATTTAGGTCAAAATGGGTCAACTTGGGTGAAGTTGACCAATTAGTAAAATTGGGTCAAACCAAGGGTTGGGTCAAGTTCATATGACCATTTGAAATATTTTGGTGGCTTTGGTTTGATTCAATTTGGTATAATTTTGGATTTGGCTCATATGACTTCATTTAGGTCAAATGGGTCAAGTTGACCTATTTGACCCATTTGACCTATTTGAGGTAGGTCAAGGGTAGGTTTAGGTTAGGTTAGTCATATGGAGTGGATTGGTATCTTTATTTCCAATCAATTTGGGTTAAGTTCAATTTTGGCTCAACATGACCCCTTTAGGTCATGTTGGGTCAATTGGGCTAGGTTGGGTTTGGCCAATTGAGGCTTTGGTCAAGTTTCACAAGTGATTTAGAATGGACTTGACCCATTGATTTCAATCAATTTGGCTTAGATCAAGTTTTGACACATTTTGGCCCTTTAGGTCAAAATGGGTCAACTTGGGTCAAGTGGCCAATTGAGCTAGGTTAGGCTCAAATGTTGGGTCAAGTTCAAACATAGGTCATGAGTGAACTTAGATCAATGGTTTCAATCAATTTGGCCTATGGTGGAATTTGGCTATGTAAGGTTTCATTTTGGTTAAGTGTTGACTTGGTCAACCCTTAGGTTTGACTTGGTTTGACCCAATTTGATTGATTGATCATCCCATGATGATTGTTGATCATGATGAGGGATATAGAGTTTGGTTCAATCCAATTTGGTTAGGATCAAAATTTGGCTCATAGTACTTTAGGTCACTTTGGGTCAAGTGAGCCTAAGTAGGTCAAATGGCTTGGTCAAAGCTTGATTTGAAGTTGATTGATCTTGTATATGGACTTATGATTGAAATATAAATCCATTTACAAGTGGTTTGAAGTCAAATGGGTTTTGATCCATTTGAAATTTAATATTCAAAGGAAGAATATGAAAGGGTTTTGGCTTTGATTTTTGAATTATGTTTTGATTGTTTGATTGAAATTTGTATTTATATATGAGCTCATGATTTTAGGGTTGATTGAATCATGAGAGAAATCAAGTTTTTTGATTTGAAATTGATTTGGCTAAGTTCAAGATTTTGACTTGAAAGGCTTAGATTGATTTTGAGTTGATTTGAGTTTGATTTTGGAATGGTTTTGATTGTTTGAATTTATATTTCATTTATATATGTGAATATAAATGAGAATATAAATTGATCATGAGAAAATTTCAAGGATTTGAAGTGGTTTAATCATGATTTGGGTTAAATCCATTAAGAATTTAAAGGATTTAAGGAAATTTTTAATTTGAAATTTAATTTTGAATTGGATTTGATTGATTTATATTTATATTTCATTTATATATGAGAATATAAATGAGATATAAATAAGTTTTGAGAAAATCTCATGTTTGAATGGTTTGA
This sequence comes from Cymbidium sinense, assembly GCA_021442155.1. Classification (NCBI taxonomy): domain Eukaryota; kingdom Viridiplantae; phylum Streptophyta; class Magnoliopsida; order Asparagales; family Orchidaceae; genus Cymbidium; species Cymbidium sinense. Next base: position 180,130,659 of record CM038220.1, read on the forward strand.
TGATTTAGGTTAAATCCATTAAAGGAATTTAAAGGATTTAAGGAATTTTAAATTGGAATTTAATTTTGGTTTGATTTGATTGATTTATATTTATATTTCATTTATATAAGAATATAAATGAGAATATAAATAGTTTTGAAAAAATCCATGAGTTTGAATAGGTTTGATCAAGATTTAGTTAAATCCATTAATGGAATTATTTAAAGAAAATTTCATGAATTGATTTGAATTTTGAGTTTAGTTTGATGGGCTTGAATTTATATTTCATTTATATATGTGAATATAAATGAGAATATAAATGAAGTATGAGAAAATCTCAAAGATTTGATTTGGTTTTGATTGTTTTAGGTTAAGTCCTTAAGGGAGGCTTAAGGACTTAGATAAAATTTGGACTTAGGAATTTTTGATGGATTTTGATCATGGGTTTCAATCATAAATTTCAATCATGGGTTTTAATCATGGATTTCAATCATGTGGAGTTGATTTGAGTTTAGAGAAAATCAATTAAGATTGATTTGGTGTTTGACTTGAAAGAAGGAAAGAAAGGAATGGTATAAGCTAAGGTTAAGAAATTTTCCTAACACCCCTAAGGCATGACCTATTCCTGGCTAACTCTTCTAAGTCTTCTAGGGCTAGGAGTCCACCTAATCACTAGATGTGTCTTAAGACTAAGGAACCTTAAAGTCTAAGAGAAGTCTTATGTCTAAGATGGAGGGTTGAGAGCTCATTCTAAAAATGAGGTCAACAATAGGCAAGGGGTCTTTAGACTCATAATGTTCATCGATGCACCTGGATCAACAAAACCGAAAGGACCGCTCATCCATCAGAATGAGAGGGGACGTGCTCTATGTCCCCAAGTAAAAGGTTTTCATCTGTGAATGTGATTCCCTGGGCTTCTCTTGAATAATGCGCCTCCTCTCCAACAGCGGTTAGCTGAGCTAAGCATATCTCTAGATCAACAAGAGTCTTGATTAATGATTCTCTCATCTCTTTGGATAAATTAAGGGCATCATATATGATTAACTTAGTTGAAAACTTTCTTAGGTGAGTGAGGATATTGTAATCAACTCTGGGCTGATCCTCCACAAGCATATCCAAAGGTGTGAGACCTAAGTGAGCTTTTTCATACAATGACTTATTTCCCACATCGAGGCTCAAGGTGAATAACCATGGAGAGCAATACGTAACCGAAACGTGTGATCTCTTGTGGTGGTTGAAGATTATACACATCATCGGGCTCTACAACTTCTCCTATGGGACCTTATCTCAAGAGGTGAACCCGTAGTATTTAGAAAAGGAAATTCTATTTATGAATTAGAAAGAGGTTGATCAAAGTTGTCATAATTATTATTTAGACTTGAAGAGTTTTCTAAAAAAGTAGAGTTAGACAACCCATCAGAGGTGACATAGTTGTAATTCAAACTAGCTTTATTCCTCGATTTCTTGGATTTATAAGGAGGTACATAGTAGAAATCTAGTAATGTAAGAGGGGTGAGGGATTTGATGCCCTCATCTGCTGATACAAGATGACTATTAGTAGAAGAGCTATCTAAAGTAGGTCTTAGTAAGTGCTACAAAATTGAGGTCGACTGTCGGTTACTTGGCTATCAGCAAGTGTGGGCTTCTTCAGCTCCCCCCCAGTTATCTTTGGGCTTGCAAACCTTCCTTGATGATGGAGGTTGAGCTACCTCAGCACTTGCAAGGAAAGTTTCTTGATTTTGAAATAATCTTTTTAGAGGTTCGGGATAAGGAGATATCCCAACCTTCTTTGGTTTTGAGAGCATCGTAGGTATCCCCAAGGTTTACCCTAATAGAATTAGATGGTTGTTCCACTAGGTATTCCTTTGGGATAACTATGGCGTTTATCTTATAGCTATGCTCAAGATAGTCCTTGAATGTAAAGCAATCCTCTAAAGCATGGCCTAACATGCGGTGGTAGGGACAAAAGCTAGGATCATTATTGCTGCCCACTTCCTTCAGCTTCCAAGTCTTGGGTAGCTAAAAATCAAGTTTCTTTAAGAGGTTCTTAAAGATTTTCCTGATTACCTTCCTCTTAAATAATTAAGGTTTGTTTATTTTATCCAAAAGAGTAGGTGGATGGTAGCTACCTAGCAACAGGTATGTGTACCACTATTGTGAATATGGCTGAGGAGAAGGTAGCAAAGGCCATGGAGGTCATTGTGGTGGCGTGGGATGGCTGTGGTGGGTAGAAAGATGGAGTGTGGAGCTCGAGGTCTCTCATCGATCCCTCGGTTGCTTCCCCTTACATCAGCACTTCTTCCTTCTTCTCATAAGCTTTCTAGGGCTTTGGGTTGTTGATTTGATCAAAAGGCAACTATTTGGCCTCTTTATAGACACCTTATTGATTATCTCAAATATCTTAATGGTAAAACCTTTGAGCATGAAGGTGACCGGGCCATGAATATTCTTTAGTAGAATTTTAATGGCATGCTCTTTAGACATTTACAGTTCATATTCCATACTCAAATTGTACCATGTGAGAATATAATCAACTAGGGACTCACCGGGGTGTTGTTGTGCTACAACGAGATTGCCCACAGTCACCCATTGTTGAGCTCCAGGAAACCTCTTAATGAAGAGTTGCTCCAACTCAACAAAAGTCTTCACTAAACTGTTGGGAAGTTTAGTGTACCAATCAAAGGCTATGCCTGCTAAACTGGGACAAAAAGTCAGAAAGTAACACATTGCTGCTACCAGCATTGCAATAACTGGCCCTCAAGTGCACTATGTGCTTTCCCGCTGCCATCAAAGCTTTTGAAAGAAGGTGGCACAAAACCTTTAGGATACTGGATGGCATCGAATTCCTCTAGGTAGGGTCTACCCTTTAGAACTGATGATCTTCCTCGGGCTTGCGCCAATGCTTCTCTCACTTGCCGCTCAACCATGAGTTTGATATCTTTTTCTTATACTGAGGTACTATCCACTACCTTCCTAAATAAGCTAATGCTACCCTACTCTATTGGAGGTGAAGTATTAGCTTGATCCAAGACATGTAATAATTCAGGCTGACCTGTCTCTGCAATAGTAGGATGCACTATTGGGGCTTGATTTTGAAGTGAAAAAATTGCTATTAGCAAGTCTTCAAGCCTCTTTCACATCCTATCTATTTGTTCATCCTTCTGTTTAAGTTGTTGAAGGAGGTATTGTGTCGAGTAGGATGTACCATCCGCTCACATTATGTTCTAAAGTCTCGATCTGAAGGAAGGAACCCCTAGTGTCTACCATATGCACCTCGGTTGAGTCCTCCAACATATCATCTTCATGGGATCGAAGCTAACCTTGTCTTCCTCTAGATCAGACCAGGCATACCCTAGAATTTCCTTCTTCTCAACAATATACTAAACTACAATGTCATCTAGGGATCAATCCAACTAAGCAGGCACAAAAGCACATGGTTGATCGGTGATAGGATCGTGCTCATGAGGCATCTAACCTCTCACCAAGTCTATCTTGTGAGGACTCCGGAGGATACATGCTCCTAACTGTCATCTGGCATTGGTGGAGCGCTGCTCCTAGGATGATCTACGACCATGGGGACAACAGAACTATCTCCTTCTCCCTCTGCTGCTACTATCTCCAAGATCTGCTGTGGTGATGGTGGTGATGGCACGACTACGATGCTCCGTGATCACCATTCCCCCTTCACCACAACTAAAGAAGGAGGTCAAGCAAGAGAGCTCAGCCTCACCTCAGTCGGTGGTGTAGATGGAATGGGATCTCTTGGCTGTAGTTGGATCACCAGTGAGGCTCTCTTTTCCCTGAATACTACCTTCTGGCTTTTGATGGAACTGTGGATGATGGAACTTGTACTAAAGATGGTGGGTGGGGTTGAGCGGTGTGGGGGCACCACCAACTCTCTCTCTCATGAGCTCCTCGTGGTAGGAATCGTACAATGCTATCAATATGATCGACACGGGTAGCTTGTCAATCGAGAAAGTCCATAAGGGTAGAGGTAGCTAACTGTCTAGTGTACCAACGTCTCTCTCTGCTGGTGACATGTACTGATACATGGGCCTCCCTGGCCCTCTCCTGTCTGTTGTGCTCCCCTATGTTGCGATGGATGACAGATTATAAATCAAATTGGGCTCCCTCATCAGAGCCCTTCTTAGAGTAATCTAAGGCCATGTGACCTCCTCTTATCTCAGTAGAGCCTTGAATCGCAGTGAAGGTGAAATTGAGATCCTCCTAATATCTTCCTCTCCATTAGATCCGAGAGGGGTAAAACTTGTTTGTGTGGGTGAAACTTCTCCTCTGCCTGAGAAACTATCTCCATCTCTTTGGCTATGTGCACATGATGACGCTTGAACTTGTGGCATCTATTGTGACACTGGGTCCTGCTGGGAGGAGCAACATGAGAACTAGACCCTACCACATTGGTAGGGGAGACTATCCCTAGGACCAGGGGAGCCTTGCCCTTGGAAAAAGCCAATGAGAGGGTGATATCAGGGGCGAGAACCACACGAACACAGCTAAAACTACAACTATTGCGGGAACTTCCACAGCCTTCCTCTTCAGTGAGGGAAACTCTAAATCTGATGGCATTTGAACATGGATGGCCAGCCCGGTCACCACTCCTCGACTGTGAGGGTGGTCCCCTGTGATTCTAGCCTCAAAACCTGAAATGAATGAGGTGGGCAAAATCGATCTATGGGGGCGATCAAGGCCAAATCCATCCCAAAGGAAAAGTAAACATGTACGAGCCCGTTTAAACTGAATCAAGCTTGAAATTATGTTGAAATTCTACAAAGTTTGAAAACAAACTCAAATCAAATTTCTGCTTTAATTTATTTTAGAATTTGAACCCACATTCGATAATTTGAATATGTTAAGTGGGGCTCTTTGATTTTAAGAGATAGATTTTGAATTGGAGAGGAAATTTTTGAATTTAGAATCCATTTTCAACAAATTTGTGTATGTTGAAAATGGTTCAAATATTTTGAAGAGATTGATGCTTCCATTAGTTCATATTTGAATTTGATTTTTTTGATTGATTGGGGACCTTTTATTTAACAAATTTGAGTATGTTATAATAAAGGGTCAATTGATTTTATTTGGGATTATTCATTTAACAAATTTGGGTATGCTAAATGAGTTTTTTGAAAATAATTTTTTTTCTTCTTCTTTTGCTTGTCTATGAATCCTGAGTGAGTTTGAAATCTTTACCTAGCAAATTTATGTATGCTAGATAAAGTCCAAATGTTTTCTTTTGTTTTGATTTTTTGGAAAGAGAATCTTCACTTAGCAAATTTGGGTATACTAGATGAAGAATCCAAGTGTGTTTTGATTTTTGATTTTTGAAAAGAGGATCTTTACTTAGCAAATTTGGGCATTGTAAATGAACAATCCAAATGTGTTTTGATTTTTGATTTTTGAAATGAGTTTCTTCACTTAGCAAATTTGAGTATGCTAAATGAAGAATCTAAGTGTATTTTGATTTATATGTTTTGATTTTGAAAAGAGGATCTTCACTTAGCAAATTTGGGTATGCTAAATGAAGAATTCAAATGTATTTTGATTTTTGATTTTGAAAAAATGAAACATTTACTTCAACAAATTTGGGTGCTATAAATAAAGTTCAAATGTTCAAAGGGAGTCAATTATGTTTTATTTTTTCAAAGATAAAATTTTATTTGTGATTATTGCTTTTGAAAGAAGAAATTTAACAAATGATGTGTTGAGTGAATTTCAAATGTGTAATTTTATTTGAAAACCCATCCAACATATTTTGGATATATTGAATGAAGAGGCTTATTTTCAAATTTGTACTTTTGAAAAGAAAGAAATTTAACTTCAACATATTGAGATGTTGAAATGAATTTCAATGTTATTTATGATTTTATTTGAAAATGAAATCTTCTTTTTAATAAATTTGGGTATATTGAAAGAGGATTTCATTTTCAAATATGTGTTTTGAAAAGATGATTGTTGATTTTATTTTTAAAGATGATTGTTGATTTTTTTTTGTTTTTTTTTTTGAAAGATGATTGTTGATTTTATTTTTTTTGAAATGAAATCTTCATTCAACAAAAATTGGGTATATTGAATGAGATATTCATGTTTTGAAAAGATGATTGTTGATTTTGTTTTTGAAATGAAATCATCATTCATTAAATTTGGGTATATTGAATGGATATATTCATTTGTGCTTTTTGAAAAGATGATTTTGGATTTTGATTTTGAAAAGATGATTGTTGATTATGTTTTTTGAAATGAAATCTTCATTCAATAAATTTGGGTATATTGAATGGAGATATTCATTTGGGAATTTTGAAAAGATGATTTTAGATTTTGATTTTTTGAAAAGATCCTGAAACAATCAGATTGTGATGAGTTGAAATATTTTATATGCATTTTGGAAAGTTTTTATTATAAAGGATTTATTTTTCTTTATTTTGAATGAACCTTTCCTTACCATAGAAATGGTAAGATGAAGTCTTTAGTTATTTTATTAAATTTTTTATTTTCACCTATTGGGGATTCAATAGGGTTTTAAGACCTACATGGAGTGAGGTCCTAAAACCTAAAGGATGTTGTCTAACTTAGCTTAAGGATGAAATAAACTAAGTGCCAATAAAAAAGAAGGATAGTCTTGGATTCATATAAAATGCAAACTCACTATTGATATTTGAGACAATGATCATTTACCAACGATGAAGAGAACCTCCCTGAGTCGCCAAAAAAAAAATTGTGGTGAATATTTTCATCTTCATCTATATTTGAAAAATAAATGAAGATAAAATACATACTTGTTGGACACCAAAGATGTTCTCATTAGGTGATTAGGGTATGACATTGAGGAATGATGTACTATCTCGAGAGATAAGTCACCATCCTAATGGACCTAATCACCTAATAAGGACTCCTAAGGATTATGGGTCTTCATGTACCAGATTCTTCCCTACTTTACATGGAAAAGTAAAGGGGTTTATTTTAAATCGGTCGTTAAGTTCTATGGAGGCAAGCCCCATAGTTAATTACATCTTAAGGAATGAGATTCCTTAAGAATACTGATTAAGGTAAATGATCATTATCTCCAAAGATTTCAAAGATAGGACTATCAACAAATTGTTATTTTAAGATCAAGTGGGATTGATCAAGAGGAGGGAGTTATTATCAAAACCAAAGGAGATGATGATGCTCATAATGCTAGAAACCGAGCATCCCAAACTATCCTATGGTTGGGCTTTATATTTTGAAATTTGAAGGAATTATGTTTGAGTTGAATTTTTATTAGAAATCTAGGCTTATAATTCCACAACACAAGATCATGGAAATGCCTAAGAGGTGAGGATTTATGCTTATAGCCCAAAGAAAAACAACAACTCTGAACCTAAATCTAGGAGCTTTGAGAGCCAAAGCATGACCTAAATCTAAAAAAAATGGGCATATGGTTTACCTCCACAAGAGAGGATATACCACTAGACTGTTAGAATTACAACCACTTGGGGGTGGCTGCCAACCTGCTACTCCTATTTTAAATACATGTAGGCAAGTCATATGCTTTTTCAAGACAGCTAAGCTATTATTTATTTAGAAAGAGACTAAATCCTAAAACACACTCCCTAAGAGACAAGATAATATAGAGCATGAATAATGACTTAAATCTAATGCAAAATTTTTTTATGTTTTATTTTCATTTTTAGACAATTTATTTAACACAGGCTATGGGATTCATATGCCTAATGCATGAGAAATTGGTTATGGGGAAAAATCAGCAAGAAGGAGGTATGTTTTTGCCATGGCTCTCAAAGGTCAAGCTAAGTTCTCTGGCAAAGGTGGAAGCCCTCCATAAGCAAGAGTGAAGCAAGATGCTTTTATGCATGATGTGAGATACAACATCCAAATAAGTGTTGCTAAATTTTTTTATCTTGATTTATAACCTAGGCTTTAGGTGAGGTTATGATTAATTTTAATTTTGAGTTGATTAATTAGATAGAAAATTTATTTTTTCCTAAGAGCCTAATCGCATCCAGGCCATTCATCAAAGCAAAGAAGAAACTAGGAAAATATGCCATCTTAATGCATAAAACAAACATCAAATAATTTTATAAAGCTAGCATAAAGGAAGAAGATACCTTTGTGATCACCACACAAACCCGAAAAGAAATTGGTAGTCGAGCTCTACCCTTATACAACCCAAATTACAAATGAATTATTTACAATTTAAAAAGAATTCATGTTATGGGGGGTCTTCATTATTCATTCTTCCATTCTTCTTTTCTTCATTTATTCATTTCTTTCTTTCTTTCTTTCTTTCCTTCCTTCTTTTAGTTGGTCAGAATGTGGTTGCTCAAAGGCTTCACATGGTGTATAAGACTTAGTCTTATGACCATTTTTCATCCTAATCCCCCATAACATTCATTCTAAATCTTAATTACAAAATTACATGAAAATGGGAAATGTAAATCTAACTAAACCTGCAAAATAGAGATTAGCTAAACATACCACACAATCCCAAGCAGTTATATGGATAAATTGGACTTAGCACCCCACACATGGGTAACCAAGTCCTCCTATCCTATTTGGATTATGCTTAGGGGTATAAGCAACCTGCACAACAAAAGCATTTATATTTTTATTACAATGCCCCTTAAGCACAATCCCCTGTAGAAGATAATGATTAGACTAAGATCATCCTATCATCCGTCACACATACACCCTAACATCCATCTAAAATATTACATCACAAAATAAAATCAGCATCAAACCATGCACCTAACATAGAGCTAGAAATGGTGACTTAGCCTAATGTGTGCCATTTTGTGTATGTCTTAGCTAGGCTTTAAGGTTGAATTTTCTAAGTGTGAAGGATTCAACTTAGAGGATGATTTCATTTAAGTGATTTAGTTGATTTATTAATTTTATTTGATGATTTGATTTGGTTTGAATGAACATACGCTTAATTACTAAGTTATAAAGAGAGGGAAAAGAGAAGAGAACTTCTCTTTCCTCCCTACCTTAAGTAATTTCTAAGGCATATTCGTTAATGGTTTTTCCTTAGTCAATGTTTTATTATGTGTTTTATTTTATCCTAAGTTTAGATTTGCTCTAAATAAACCTATTCAATAAGAAAGGAATTTTAAGATTAATTAAGGTGAATTACTATCACAAACACACAACCATTTATTTCTATCCAACATTTGTATCATGCATATGAATAAATCCTAAGCATATCTATATGTTTAAATGAAAATCTTAGCACACCTTAATGATGAATGCTAAGATGTTGTTAAAAAAATTTGATATTCCATGATGCATGATTTTTAAGTAGAAAAGAGAGGATTCTTTTATCCATTAATCAAATGCACATTTACATGTATGAAAGACATAAGTGAGTAGCCATTATTTTCTACACGGGGTATAAGGTACAAGACCTTCTTAGGGCTACTTAAAGCTCACAACCTCGGATGTCCAGACTAATATACTTTTCTTAAATACATGTGCATGTACAAAAAAGAAAATAAATGGATGAAGAATCATGCAAAAGATTTTGTTTGTTTGTTTGATTTTGGTTGTTTATTTACATGTGTAATGTGAAGATTTTCTTAAGTCATACATAGAGTATATAATAGATTTAAGCAAGTGTTATGTTCTTTTCAAATGAACTATACACTTTGCAAATCCTATACAAACCCATGTTAAGAAAAGAGAAGAAAATCACATAACACATTTTGCGCTATAATCACATGCAAGCTTATAAGTATTTATAAGTAGCATACCTTCATTTATAATCTTTGATTTATAGATTTTGAAAATAATTTTGATTTAGTAGTGATAATAGCCATTCATATTCTTACTTTAGCCAAAACATGCAATTTGACATAAAGAAAGCATTTCATTTATTTTGATTTTTCAAAAGATATGAATGCATGATTTCATATGGCATACAACATTTAGCTTGGAAAGAAATAAAGTGATGTAAGCATGTAACTTCATTCACCCTAATTAATTTCTAAAGATAATCCTATGAAATAAGATCATTTAAAGTGAATAAAAATTCTTTAAAGAGATTTTTAGTTTCATTTTGAATTTGATTTAGAAAATGTGAAAAGAGTTTGCTAGTTCTAACCCATTTTCCCCATGTGTGAATTGATTTAGTTTAATTTTTAGAACAATTGGATTGATTTTATGTTCTATTTAGGTTAAGTGTGAATTAAGTCCATTAATTACCCTTACCTACACTTTTAACATAATTAACCTAACAATTATGAGCCAACATATGATATGCAACCACATGAAATTTAAATCAGCAATGCACCTAAGAAAAGGCCTAACAATTGGCTACAATTATTGATTAATTAAGCTAAAGGTTTAATTAAGTACTTTCATAACCTTCCCACACATGTGAGTTGGAAATGATTTCCTTAAATTTACCTTAGCTTTGAACAACACCAAGGATCTACCCAGCAAGAGATTGATTAAGTTCAGATTGATTTTGAAAATTTGATTAGATTAATGAAGTAGATCATTAGTAGATTAACCCTTAATTAGGTTTGGATTAAGGAAGAAAGGGAGTTTAGGGAATAAGTTAGGGAAAGTACCCCAAACCAATTCTATAAACCTCCTCTTCACTTAAATAATATTTAATTATCTCAATTAAATGATTAAACCACTATTCACATGCTTAATTATTCTTAATTACATTAAGAGGGTGATTAAGGTTTCATTAATTGATTTCCATAATTAACTCATTAATAAATTTCAAGAAAATTAGGGGAGGCAGAAGTCATCGCCCTGAACATGTCTGAGAAGTTTGGAGTTGATTAATGAAATGATTAGAGTAATGCTTATTAAGTTTTCGCTAAAAACCATAATTAAGGAGAATTCACTATTTAAAATCAATTAAAAATAATTTTATTGAATTTTTCTTTGAATTATCTTTAAAATGAAGTTGAGTTTGTATTTTTTTTTAGATTTTTCTACATTTAATTATGAATTTGTGAAGTTTCTATGATTAATAGGTAATTAAATAACCTAATTACATAACTAATCCCATCGATGCACATGGCGCGATGCTTGTGCGCTTCCATGATGGGATTGGTTATTTAAGTTATCAAATACGCATCGGGTGATTTTTTCCGGGCCATCCGATCAAGGATCGGACGGTCAAGATCAAACATGTGGTTTTAAAGGAATAAATTAGAGGATATAGTGTCTTTTAATCAGGGCCGTCCATCGAAAACATGCAAGATGGATGACCCATGATTGATCCCTTCCTTGCTGGGGGACGGAGATTGTCCATCCATCTTGATCCGAGAGCTTAGATTAGGTAGATTAAACCGCACCATCAAAAGGAGAAGAAGATCCAACAGTTGAATTTCAATGGGATTACAATTTCCTTCAAAAAAGACCAAGCAATTTTTAATGGGAGCTCAGTTTTGAGTCATACCTCATCGATGCTTCCAACGGTTGAGGTAGCTTTGTCTAGTGGGGGAAAAGGCTTGTTGAAAGTTTCAAGCCTTGAGATGAAGTGGATCTTCCAATTTACCAAGCTTTCAATGGCAACTTTGGTCTAGTCCCTGTGGCTTAGATGCTTAGAATTTACTTTGTGTGAGCTTGACTTAGTCCCTTGATGGTGCTCACAAGAGAAATTGGAGTTTGATTGAGAATTGAGCAAAGTCAAAATCTCCCTCACTTCCTTTATTTTGGCTTTGAAGAAATCTGAGAAGGGGAAATTGGAAAGAGCTTGAGAATGCTTAGAGAAGCTTGTCTTTGATCCTCTGAGATCAATCGAATGCAAGAGTCATGGTTTGAGTGGAAATGAGGGGGAGTAAATCTCCCCTCTGATCAGACTGAGCTTCTTCCATTTTTGATCAATTTCTCTGATTGAATGGGTTGTTTAGGCTATTAGGGATCCCATGTGCTTCAGTTTTGGTAGAGGAGTGGAATGGAGGAGGTGCACATGTGTTAAATTAGTGTGGGAGGTGATCCAAGTGGAGAAATTTGATTAGAGGGGTTGGTTTGGCCTTGGGTTGGGTCATGGCTGACCCAAACCCATTGGGTCATGTGCACCACCTCCCTTGGTGTCCAAATGATCCATTAGGAGGATGCCAAGTGGCTATGAAAAGGAATTGGCCAAATTCTAAATGAATTTTGCCATAAGTTATCCTTTGACCTAGGTGTAAAATGGTCATTTGGCCTTGATTTTGATTTAGACAGATTTGAAATGTTTCAAAAATTGGTTAGGCCAAAATTCAAAGAATTTGGAGTTGATTTGATATGATTTGGCTCAAGTTGACCCATTTAGGTCAAAATGGGTCAACTTGGGTCAAGTTAACAAATTGGTCAAATTAGGTCAAACCATGCATTAGGTCAAGTTCATATGACCATTTGGAGTGGTTTGGTATCATTATTTTGGTTCAATTTGATTTATATTTGGTTTTGGTTCATTTGAGTTCACTTAGGTCCAATGGGTCAAGTTGACCAATTTGACCCATTTGACCCAACTAGGTTAGGCCATGGGTTGGTTTAGGTTTGGTTGGCCACTTGAAATATTTTGCAAACTTTGGTTTCAATCAATTTTGGTTTGGTTAAGTTTCAAGTTGATTTGACCTTTTAGGTCAAGTTGGGTTCATGGTCAATTGGGCTAGGTTGGGTCTAGTTGGCCAATTGAGCTTTGGTCAAGTTCAACAAGTGATTTAGAATGAATTTGACCCATTGGTTGTAATCAATTTGACTTAGATTAAGATTTGACCCATTTTGACTTTTAGGTCAACTTGGGTCAACTTGGGTCAAGTGGCTAATTGGGCTAGGTTTGGCTCAAATGATGACTTGGTCAAGTTCAAACATTGATCATGAATTGGTTTAGATCAATGGTTTCAATCAATTTGGCCTATGGTTGATTTTGGCTAGTTTAGGTTTCATTTGGGTTAAGTGTTGACTTGGTCAAAGGCTAGGTTTGACTTGGTTTGACCCATTTTTAGTGATTCAACATCTTATGATGATTGTTGCTCACAATATGAGGCTTAGATGGGCTTAGTTCAATCCAATTCGGGTAGGATTAGTATTTGGCTCAAAAAGGTGCTTTAGGTCACTTTGGGTCAAGTGAGCCTAAGTGGGCCAATTGGCTTGATCAAGGCTTGATTTAAGTTTGATTGAACTCACATATAGACTTATGATTGAAATGTAAATCAAATTGCAAGTGATTTGGAGTCAAATGGGTTTTGATTCATTTAAAAATTTCAAGTTCAAAGGATGAACATGGGTTTGATTTGGGTTTGAGTTTTGAATTTTATTTTGGTTTGATAATTGAAGTTTACGTTTGAATTTAGTTTTTGATTGAAGGATTGATTATTTTGAAGAGAAAATCCAAAGGTTTGGATTGGTTTGAGTTTGATTTGGTTAAGTTCAAGAATTTGACTTGAAAGGGTATAGGTTGGATTTAGGGTAGATTTGGGCTTGAGTTTTGAATTTGGTTTTGGTTATTTGAATTTATATTTCATTTATATTTCTGAATATAAATGAGAATATAAATGGGTTATGAGAAAATCTTTTGAATTTGAAGTGATTTGAATTTGATTTGACTAAGTTCAAGGATTTGACTTGAAAGAGTTTAGGTTGGATTTTGATTAGAATTGATCATGGATTTCAATCATTTGGAATTGATTCATGATTTGGATTTTGGATTTGATTGAAAAATAAATTGAGTTGGAATTGATTTAAGATTTAATTGAATTGATTTGAGCTAAGCCCATAAGATGAAATCAAAATGGCTTAGAAAGGTTTTGGGTTGGAAGTTGATTTGAATTTGAAGTTGGTTTGAATTTGATGTTGATTTGAATTTGAAGTTGGTTTGAATTTGATGTTCGTTTAAATTTGAAGTTTGACTTGAAAGAAGGGAGTGAGGATTTCGTCCAAGTTTTCCTAATAGCCCTAAGGCATGACCTATTCCTATGGCTAACTCTTCTAAGTCTTTAGGGTTAGGTTAAGTGTTCACTTAATCACTCAAAGTGTCTTAAGACTAAGAAACTCTTAATGTCTAAGAGGAGTCCTATATTTAAGAAGAAGAAGTTGAGAGCTCACCCCAAAAGTGAGGTCAACACCCCTACACAAGATGCTCCACCTATGGATATGCTTGTGGAGGACCAGCCTAGGGTTGATTACAACATCCTAGCACATCTTAGAAAGTTGCTAGCTAAGTTAAGCATATATGATGACCTTGTCTTATCCAAAGAGATGAGAGAATCTATAGTCAATGCCTTGCTTGATCCAGAGATATGCTTAGCTCAACTGACCTCTAATGGAGAGGAAGCACACTACTCGAAGGACCTCTAAGGAGTTACATTTAGCGATGAAGACCTTTTGGACGCTTCCTCTATATTTAATGGATGTTGGCATTTAGGCCATCGAGTTTTGACTGAGTGCATCAATCAACATTATGAATTTAAGAACCCTTTCTTACTTGAGGATTGAAATCTCTAAACTCCAAAAGAAGATGATGATGTTGAAAGGATTCAATGAACAAAGCGAGAGAGCCTTAGGCTCTATAGTATTTCCACTAGAGATAGATGATTGAAAAACTGAAGCCAAGTTTCACATAATATTCTCAGATACATCTTTGAATGCTTTGCTTTGGAAACCATGGATACATGAGAACAACATGGTTTACATTAGTGCATCAAGTTCATGAGAGGTGGGATTAAATATTATGTCAAAAAAGATCTCAAACCATTTTAGTTCCCATCGATATATGAGGATGCGACCTACCTCACCCAAAACCAAAAGTGCTATTTGAACTTAGTCAAAATCCCCATGTGGGAGAAAAAGGAAAAGAAAAAAAATAAAAAATAAAATGAAATTGGAAAGAAAAGAGAGTAAGAAATAGACTCAAGGGATGAAGTAGAGCTTGTGATTAAATTCCACCCACAGTTCATTGCTCCATTCAAACAAGTAGGGAGGATGACCCGACCTCCACCAGGACGAGGAAGAGGCAAGTCCAGAGGAAGCACCATGGGTGGAAGACCTTCATACTTACCACCCACTAAGATATTTTTCCCAACTACCCGTACACCTACTATCCATATAGACTTGGAATCTAGTTCAAAGGATGAGTCATATATGGTTAGCACACCGGCCAACTTTTCTCGATAGCAGATCCTGCCCGAGGTGACACTCAAGCCAAATAGTGATAAACACCAGATTCCCAAGCAAAGCATAAGTGTATCCAAGTTCTCTCAATGTGAAACTGTTAAGCATTAGTTGGGAACCTTAGCTCTAACCCCACTTTTCTCACAAAAAGTTGAGGGTTTGGTAGTTAAGGAATCCCCTAAATCATCCACAACTGTGAAGGTTTAAACGTTCTATCCTTGATCATCATATTTAAGTCAAGAAGTTGATGTAGAACTTAAGGATGACTTATATAAAGAATTAATAGAATTATCTTTTGATTGGTACTCACATTGTGTAAATAACTTAGCAAAGAAAGTATTAAATCCACATGCTTGGTCTAAGCATAGGTCATATTACTTCAAAAGGATATGTAACAACAAATGCAAGAGCTCTCAATCAAAACTAGGACTAAGATTTGATACAGTGGGTCCAGTCGATAATGACAATCACTACTTAATCATCACCAATCATTTAGAATCTGATAGGTTTTTTTAAATCACATTAACTTATATGAGGAGTTGTGCTTAGAAACTTCAGATGACCCGGATGATTTTCAAATCAAAAATGCACTGCTAGAGTTTGAAGAAGAAATTAAGTTCACTATCGATGAGCTAAAAGAAATCAACTTAAGAACAAGAAGATCCAGGTCTGACATACATCAGTTCCTTATTGAATGAAACTAAAACCAATGACTTAGTTAGACTACTCATTGAGTTTAAGGACTACTTTGCAAGGAGTTATGAAGAGATGGCCAGATTGGCTCCTAATGTAGCGGTCTATAAGCTAGTAATACAGCCTGATGCTAACCCTATCAAGCAAGCTCCTAGATGCATGTGATTAGACATTGAATAACATATCATTTTTGAAGTTAAGAAACTAATTGATACCCCACCTGGTTGGCCAGTGTCATCCCGGTTAAGAAGAAAAATGGTCAAATTTGCATGTGCATTAATTTTAGGGATCTAAATACGGCATATCCAAAAGATGAATTTTCACTACCAATACCAAAACTAATGGTGGACATTGCCTCATCTCATGCAGTCTTCTCTTTCATGGATGGTTTATCTAGATATAACCAAATAAAGATGGCCCTTAAAGATGAAAGGAACACCACCTTTAAAACCCCGATCAGAATCTATTATTATAAGGTCACGCCTTTGCCCTTAAAATGTTGGTTCCACATTCAAGCAGGCCATGACTCGAACCTTCGATGAACTCATTCATCACCAAGTTGAATGCTACATTGATGATCTCATGGTCAAGAGCAAAGAAAAGGAAGACTATCTCTTTGATTTGAGAGTATTTTTTGATGGTTAAGACAATTTAACCTCAAAATGAACCCCCTGAAGTGTGCATTTGGAGTAGCTTCAGGAAAATTTCTTGTTTCTTTAAAATTGAAATCGATCTGGAGAAGATCAAATGGATATTAAAAATGCCTCCCCCTAAAAGTTTAACTCAACTCATATCATTCCAAGGGTGGTTGGCTTCTTTAAGTTGTTTTATATCCAACCTATCAGAAAGATGCCAGCCTTTCTTAGCACTTATCAAAAAGGATGTCAAGTTCAAGTGGATGATAAGTGTCATCATGCCTTTGAAGATGTCAAGCATTACGATGATCGATAGCAACCTATCCCGAGCAAGCCTTTGATACTCTCATGTTATATGACTCTCATGAAGCTTTGTTAGCCCAAGCCATTGAAGAAGGGAAGGAGAATGCACTCTACTATTTCAACCATCGTCCCTACTGAAGCAAACTATCCACCTATTGAGAAGCACTTCCTAGCTCTAATCTTTGCATCCCAAAAGCTACGACATTACATGCTTTCTTATAAAGTGAACTTGATTTCTAGAATCAATCCACTATAATATCTCATGATATAGCTAACACTATTAGAATGGTTGGCACATTGGTCCATGATCCTATCGCAATTTGACATCACTTTCCTACCCCTTTGTGTGATGAAAGGATAAGTACTCTCGGATTTCTTAGTAGCACATCCACTTTCTGCTGATTCTCCTCTTAGTGGTGATCTCCCGTGAACAAATTATGAACTTAGGTGATACAAATATTCATTACTGGGAGAAGTATTTTGATGGTGTGGCTTCCTCTAAAAAAGAAGAAGAACCACAATCTACTCTTCCAGGAAAGGCAGCGGTAGGAATAGTTCTCATAACTCCAAACCATGATATGATGAGATTCTCCTATCATCTATCAGATCCTTGCACCAACAATGAAGCTAAATATGAGGCTCTGACTGCCGATCTGGAGTTAGCCATCTCACAAAGCATCTAGAACATCAACATCTTTGGGGATTCCCAATTAGTGGTCAACCAAATTGCTGGGTCCTACAAGGTTCTAAATCCTAGGCTCCATCACTACCATAAGTATACAATGGAGTTCTTGGCCCAAAATTTAAAAGTTACCATCTATAATATCCCTTGAGGAGAAAATGCCATAGCAAGTGCTTTAGCTAAGCTTGCCAAGGAGTTGGCATGTCTGGAAGATGAGTTCGTATCAATAGAAGTCCAAAATAGGCAAGTCTTGCCTCTTATTGATGTTGAACTCATCAAAAAATACTATCTTAAAGTGGAGGTTATTATTGCCAAAAAGGATGAGGAGCCAGATTAGAGGCAATCATTCATGGATTATTTAAACAAAGGCAAACTACCTCAAGAGAAGTCACAAGCATATTAGATGAAGTAAATGGCACTTTCCTATGCCTCATGGATGGTGTCTAATATTGACAGTCCTTTGATCATATGCAGTTATATTATTTAAACAAGCATGATGCTTGTAAGATCATGACTGAGATACTCAGGATTGTGTGGAGCTCACCAATATGGTCCCAAGATGAAAGAAAATATTAAGAGACTCAGATATTATTAGCCATCGATGATCACATATTGCATGGATGTAGCTAGACGATGCCATCAATATCAAGTACATGGAGTGGTCCTACATCACCCACTCAACATTTTACATCCAACATTAGCCTCATGGCCATTCGAGTGTTGGTCTTGATATAGTCGATGATCCTCCTCTTCCGGTTATCGGTTTATCTATTTTTACTTTTCTAAATGGGATTCAGCTCAAAGAGGTCACATCTCGGCATGTGCTCAGTTTTAGAAATTATATATTATAGATTGGTGCCTCACGAATTATATTGATAATGGTTTTCATTGAGTACTAAAATCAACAACTTTGCTCGGAGATACATCATAGATTAGAGATACTCTACCATCTATTATTCGAGAGCAAATGGCTTAGTAGAAGCCTTCAATAAAACTCCCATCCAAATACTCAAGAAGACACTCAATGATAAAGAATGATAGAGGCATGAGCAGTTAGTTAAAGCTTTGTGGGCCTACCACACTATTTACAAAACTCCAATTCAGTCTACTCCTTTCTTCATAGTGTGTGAGTTTGAAGCCATTATACCATTAGAAGTTCAACTCCTATCACTATGGATAGTCATGGGTAACAAGATCACAACGGAGCAGAATGCCAAGTTACGGTTAGAAGAGCTCAAAGGTTTGGAGGAGAGATGCTTACGTGCAGCCAAAACCTCGAGTTATAAAAAGTCAAGATGATTCAAGCTCACAACAAGTTTGTCTGCCCTAGAGCTTTTTAAGTAAGAGAGTTTGTTTTAGTTCTAAGGAGATTAATTATTTCCCATTGCAAGATAAGTGGTATGTTTGAATTCACTTGGGAAGGCCCTTTTACCATAGAGAAAGCCTACCAAGGAGGATCATATCAACTTATCAGCCATAAAGGAGAGCGCCCAATGCTTCCAATCAATGAGCTTTACCTAAAGTAATATTATCCATAAAATTATATTGGAAAGCAATTATCATCAATAAAAATTTCATTTCAAATTCAATCTTTTCAATTGAAAGCATTTCTATCTACAGATCCACCATGACATGTTTAGGGTAGGTGTAAGAGAACCCAAGCATCAACCTATCCTTCATCAACATGACACAAACACAAATTACATACAAAATATAAAATAAACACATATCTTTTATCTACTGGTTGAGATAGATCGACCCTCACTCGAGGCTCTAGGTTGAGTCGATTCTATTAGTGTCTCTTTCTTCGAGAATGTAAGTCTCCCATTCTTCCTAGCTTAGCTGCTTTGCACCTTTTGTTAGTATGGTAGACCTTACTGTGTGGCTGGTAAGCTACCTTTTGATGGCTTCATTTAAGAATATGTAAGTCTCCTATGCATTCTTCTTAGACTAGCCTTTGTGCACTGATTGGGTCGAGTATGTTTGAGGTTTAGGGTAAGTCAACCAATGGCTCCTTTCCTCCTAACTACTTCAAGTTTGGGTCCAGTCCTTCCTCAAGACTCCCCTCTTAGTAGTTGCCCTAGGTTAGATAGCATCTATCTCATCGATGATAGACTGGTCTGATGATCATTTTCATTTATGAAGATGTAAGTCTCCTACACCTTCTTCTTAGATTGATCATCACACACCGACGGGCACCTTAGCTTGGTTGGTGTTGGCTATGCTGACAACGAGCCACTCGGTGATACACCACTCATGGAAAACGTAAGTCCCTGCGCATTATCCTTGAGTTGTCCACTCATGTAGGCTTTCTTTTAGGGATCGAATAACCTAGCACCTCCCACAGGCACTCTATTTGGATCATGCCTTGACCTTTACAGTTCTACTAGATTGGATAGTCCCCCTTTCCTAGTAGCCACCCCTGTGGTTGGAAGGCTTGTACTGTGGATGTGCAGACTCTCCTTTGCATTGGTAAATCTGAGATAGACTAAGGCAGACCCTTCTAAAGTGATCCATCAGGTCCACATAGACATATAAACAAACAAAATAGATATTGTTGACCTCATTTTTGGATGAGGTTTACATCAATCTAAAACCGATAGGATATCTAATTTCAATTTGACGCTCCCAATTGCTTAGGATACACAGTGTCATAAGGAATCTTCTTTAGGATTATTCTAACCTACATGGCTTAGGTGTAATCAACCCAAACTTTCAATTTGGATTAACTCAAATAAATCCAAATAAATCAAATTGAAATTAAATTAAAATGAATGAAAGCATTTAAACCCATTCCAATTGAATCAAATTGGTCACTTGAATTCAATTGGAACCAAACTTAACCCATTTAGCCCAAATGGGTTAAAATAAAATGAATTCAAAATCAAATCAAAATTAAATGAATTCATGAAATCAAAACTCAATCAATCATCAGTTCAAGATGATTGAATTCAAAATTAAAAAGGTTTAAATTAAAATCCAACACTTTGAATTCAACTACTTAGTTTGGATTTCAATTTCTCAATCCAAGTCAAATGGATTCAACCTAATCTCAAATCCATTTGAGATTAATTTGGGCATGTCATACATCAATTCAAAATAGCATGATTCCATAAATCACAAAATGATAAAAAAAATAAAATTTCAAAATCCAAAACAAAAATATGAAGAAGGAAAATGCAAATTCCCCTCTTCCCATGCAAAGCCATCCCACCCCTTATCCAAGAAAGATAGCCCCTTCAAGTGAAGGCAAGCAAGAAAAAGCCAAAGAGGATTTTGCTTCTCCAAGGGAAGAAGAAAAGAAAAGAAGAAGAAGAAAGAAAAATAAGAGAAGAGAGGATCGGCAACATGGAAAATCAAGCAAGGAGCCTTCCTCCCTCTCATGTGAACATCCCAACATATTCATAAGGCCAAGCAGAGTTAATCCCACCCCTTGTCCTGATGTGGCTGGAGTTCCACCAAAGTCCTTCAATATAGGATTCGGCCACCTATGGATGGTGGGAAGGAAAGTATTCCCTCCCCATTTTCATTAAAAGCTTGAGGCAAGAAATGAAGTTCCACCATTCCCCCACCTTCTCCTGGCAGTGGATGAAGGATGAATGCCTCAATGGTGAAATCCAATGGATTTCACCCTAAGCTTACACATTCTAGGGTTGAAGTGAGCTCAAATGAAACTCCACCCATCCCTCATCAAGAAGAAAAATGACCAATACCAAATCAAATGGGCGTTGGTGGAGCAATCCATGGAGGCAAGCCACCAAACTTTATCACATTTGTTGTTGAGAAGCTAATGGAATCAATCTCCCTCCAGATCGGTGAATGGAGGTATTGCGCCTCCCTTTCTCTTTTTCATTTGAAAAGAAAATTGGATCCCCAATTGGATCTATCTGCATGGATGGGTTCTAAATTGATCCCTGATTGATTTGAGATCAAAATCATGGCTAAATTCACCAGTGATCACTAGCGATTAGAGAGAAATCACGGAAGGTGTTTGTTTCTCATCATGGATGAAATCTTGACCATCGTCCTTCAATCTTTGCTCGATCTAAAATTTTGAACCCAGAAACCGCATCTAGATCATCAATCTTTGATGGATGGCTTAGAGTCATCTGCGTGGGTGCACTTCACCGATGCCATGGATCCAATGGAAATATGCACCATGTGGCGGCCCACATCAGGTCGCTCACTTAAAACCATTAAAACCTATTAAAAATCAATTAAAAATTGATTAAAAATCATTGAAAATTCTAAAAAACATTGAAAAATTAATCAAAATCTGAAAAATGCAAATGAGGGCAATGTGGATTCGTCTTGATGAGATGAATCCATAAGAATTAAAATCCTCAACTTTTTTTTTTGGGTATTATAGCCTTAATTTGAGTTTAATTGAAAACCATTAAACCATAGTTACTCTTAAACCATATATCTAATTGAATTGCAACTTTGGGGAAAGAAAATTAGGGTTAAAACACACATTATGCAAATTTTCCATAATTTATTTCACTGTAATTAAGGGAAAAATGAAATTTTAAACCCTAAGCTTCAAATTTAATTAAATAAACTATTTTTAAACAAATTGATTAATGAAAATAAATCAAAAAACCTTAAATCAACTTAATGAACCCTAATGAATATTAAAACATTAAAGAAACTTAGTTAAACTTAATAAATCACAATTTGACCCAATTAAATATTTAATTGAATTAATTAATTCAAATAATTAACTAGAACTTAATTAAATCATTATAAATCAACCAAATGTCCAAAATTATGAATGAACCCTTATTGGAAACATATTTTAATGAGAAATTAATGAAAACGAAATCCCTAAATGAATTTCATTAAATGAAGCTTAATTTGAGCATTAATAAAATATTTAAAAATTTAATTATACCCTAATTATGAATCTAATCAGGGTGATACTTTGGAAACATGAAATTGGGATGTAACCCCACTTGCAAGAAAAATATCAAACCCAATTGATCTTTGGATTGGGAATTGTTGAATTTCCAAATTCCTAGATCAATATTATCAAGCAATGAATCAAGAAAATTCATTAATCCATTAAATCATGAACTAACTTAAACTATCTCAATCAAACATCAAAAACATTTAGGGTAACTCTCCAAATATCCTAAGTCAAATGATTAAGTAATTTCAAACTTAAAGATTAATGAAATTAAACCTTAAGTTAATGAAATCTTAATCAAATTAAACATTAAAACTTAAATCACAAACACTTAATGAAACTTAAACATAATTAAACAACTTGAATCAAATCAAATAAATAAATCATACCTCAACCTAAATACCTTAGGTTAACCTAAACTAAATCAATTGAAATTAACATAACTTAATACAAAGTACAAATACAAATCAAATGAAACAAACCAAATGAAACAAAATCAAATGAAATAAATGAAATAAATTAAATGAAATGAACTAATTCAAATAATATCAAATGAAATAATTCAAACCAAATTGAAAACTAGAATAAGAATTAAATGAAATGAAAAGAAAACATCAAATCCAAATTCAAACAAACTAAATAAAATCAAAAGTATTAATTAAGATATTTAAGGATCTTAGTTGGACCTTTAGAATGAATCTTCATCTTAGGATGAAGATTTCATTCTATTAGGAATTATGATGTTGAATAAAATGAGTTCCACATAAAAATGGAATCCATTCTATTCTTCATTCTTGAAAACCTAAATACTACTTTAACCAAATAAAATAGAAACTAAAAAAATAAATCATTTGAATTGAAACCACCCAAAGGTAAAATTCAAATAAACTCAAATTACAAATGGAAACATAAACTAAAAAAGGCCCAACAAAGACTTACTACACAAGCTTATCTTCTACACACACTAGATCATTTAGGTCACGAACCCTAGATTTAAGTTAGATCATTCTGTGATTCTTTTATAGTTCTCTCTGATGTGTTTTGATTTGTTGTGCTTCACATGTCTTTGTGGTATATTGCTTTAGACAGAATGCATAGGCTTATTTGCCTGTTAGACTGGATGGCAGGACATTCTTTCTAGAATTAACTCTATTTTCTGTAGGGACTATGTTAAAGGATCGATGTTATAAATAAAAATTATAAAATTATTGTTTGCTTACAGGTACTGAAAAGTCCCTTAACATAGTCCATAAGACAGGTGGGCTTGGCAAGCAACTAATGTTAAGCCCATATGTTTGTAAAATATAGCTATTGTGTACTGTTTGTATTTCCTAACATCTATTTTGCTGGACTTAAAAATTTGTTTTTGAATTTTAAAATGTAAATTTGAGCTTAAAATTAGGTTAGGATCTATGGGGTC
Source organism: Cymbidium sinense (assembly GCA_021442155.1). Taxonomy (NCBI): domain Eukaryota; kingdom Viridiplantae; phylum Streptophyta; class Magnoliopsida; order Asparagales; family Orchidaceae; genus Cymbidium; species Cymbidium sinense. The sequence goes on from CM038220.1 coordinate 180,154,409, forward strand.
TAGGATTAGCAGGAGCTGACTCTGCCAGGAGATGGTGTAGTGGTCCCTTGTGGAGCCCGATGGATGTCCCTGAAGAAGGAGATTATCCTAGAAAGAAGACCCATAGATCTAGACTTGTAGTTCTAGGCCGGGTTGTATAAGGGCAAAGCTCGGGTTCCCATTTTTCTTTCTTCCGGGGTGTACAACGATGCCTGGCCGCATTGGCCTATTTTATAAATTTAAATTAGCTTGATTTATTTTGGGTGCATAATAGAATCAACCTATTTTTCTAGCTTTCTTTTTGTATTGTGTTTTTCCTGTGGATGAATTCCTGAACATAGGTTCATAGGAGAAAATTAAATTTTCTACCCAATTAAATTTAACCAATTGAAGTATAAAATAAATGCTACTCAAAACTTTATAAACTAAAGCCTTAGGCATAACATAAAATCAATTAAAAATAATTAGGTTCTAAATCATGAAATTATATTATTTTTATTCCTTGAATTGGGAAACTTCACCCATTGCACATAATGGACATCTGTCTTGTGAGGATGACCACCTTCTTGGGGAAGCCTACCTTCTATTATTGATTTGGCCCATAACCATTTCTAATTGCATGGCATTAGGCAAAAAATGTATACCCATGGCCTAAAATAAATCTTGAGTCAAAATTTATAAAATCTAAAAAATATGCATTAGTTAGATGCATCTTCATACCCTACGTTATTCTAGGGATTAGGGAGTGAGTCTAGGTTCATAGATTCCTTTCTTAAAAATGCAATAGCTCAGCCATCTTGCATTCATAAGACTTGGTGTCATGAATTTAAAATACGCTTAGGCGGTGTTAACTGGAAGCCCTCTCTAAGTAGGTTGTAAGTCTAGAAGAATCACAGATAGGTTAATTCCCTCAAGTGAGAGGAAAAACTGATAATTCTTAAAATATAACTAGGTCGAGCATCTAATATGTGTCAAAAGCACCTATAGACTAAAGCATCCTTTTCAGGAATAAGTCTTCAACCCTAGGCATTTCTGCAGTCTTGTGCTGCTAGAATCTAAGTCCTAGATTTCTAAGAAAATATTAACTCAAAACCTAAATTAAATTCTAAATTTAAACCCCAATTATAGGATAGTTGAAATGCTTACTAGGCTTCCCAGTATCAATAGGCATTTCTATTTTTTCCCAATTGGCTTCTAAAAAGAACTCTCTCCAATTTGAACCAATCCCAATTGAAATTTCCAAAAATCAATCCTTTGAAATCCAACTTTGAAATCTTTAGAAATAATAACTTATTTCTTTTCGAAAGGATTCTTAGGAAGAGATCCTTCTTAAGATGTAATTAACTATAGAGGCTTGCCTCTATAAGAAACCATGAACCCAGTTTAAATTAAACCCTGTTCAACCTTCCATGTAGTTCAGAGGAAAAATATCTGGTACACGAAAGACCCATTAACCCTAGGGGTCTTTTATTAAATGACCAAATCTATTATAAAAAAACATGTTTATCTTTCAAGATAATATGTTTATTTCTTAATGATGCATTTGATCATCCAAATAAGAAATTCTTAAACTCTACGTGGTGTCATAAATTTTCTCCACACATATTAGCTTATGGATCCAGAGAACACCCCCAACAGTACCTTTTTCCAAGCAGACATCCTATCTTTAGGGCAGTGTCAGCAAAACTCCTTATAGGAATCGCTTGACTACTCTTTAGTTGACGTAAGTCCCCAATAACACTCACTTAGTAGTCACCCCAGGTTGGGTCTGATTTGTTGTGCATCCAATAGGTCACCCCAGTGGATTTTTCTACTTTGGAAGATGAAAGTCCCCACGCTTCCTTCCTAGCAAAGTCCTTGCACACCGAAAGGCAACCTTTAGGTCGGTTAGTCTCACCTTCGGCCGGTAGACTACCCCTTTGGATCGGTAAATCTGAGATAGGTCCAGGGTGAAATAGCCCCTTCTTAGTGGGTCCAATGCACACCGACAAGGTCCATAAATTAAATAAAATTAATTCAAATTCAATCAACCAAATCAAATTAAATGAAATCGAATGGAATTAATTCTAACTACTCTTGAGTCGAGGTAAGATCCTCAACGACACTCACTGAGTAGTCACCCTAAGTTGAGTTTGATTTATTACGCATCTAACAACTCACCCTAGTGGATGTCTCTGCTTTGGAAGATGTAAGTCTCCTACACTTTCTTCTTAGCACAGTCATTGCACATCGAATGATAACCTTCAGGTTGGATAGTTTTACCCCGCAGCAGGTAGACTGCCCCTTTAGATTTGTAAATCAAAGATAGGCCAAGGCCAACGTGGCTTCTTCTTAATGGGTCAATTGCACATTGACAGGGTCCATGAATCAAATCAAAATTAAATCAATCAAATTTAACCGAGCCCATATCCTTGGTGGATATGACCTCAAATCAAATCAAATTAAATCCAACTTGATTCTCCCTAGTGGAGTTAAATCACACCCTTCTCCTTATAGATCCCAAATCAACAAATAAATTAAACAGCAAATAAAATTCAAACCCAACCTCCCCATCGGAGCCATAACAAATCAAATCAAAGAAAACCTGATCTTGATCTCCAGTGGATTCAGGCCCATATCCCCTGTGGATATGCCCCACATTTAAACAAATTAAAACATATTAAATCTGGTCTTGACCCTAGTGGATTCAGGCTCATATCCTCGACAGATATGCCCCCAAACTAAATCAAAACAAATTCGACCTTGATCCTAGTGGATTCAAACATGTATCCCTAGCAGTCTCCCTTCCATAAATCAAATTAAATGAATTTGAATGAATCTAATCAAATCTCAATACCTAGCAAATTTCTTCCTAATTATCTGACATAAGTTTATCTCATATCCAATTCATGTGTGATTCCCCAGTGAATCCTCCTTCATGTCCTTGGCATCAAATCTTCTTGACTCTCACCCTTTGGCATGAGTGTTTTACACTAAGATCATGATTCTTTCTACCTCTTGGGTTAGGTTTAGATGGTCTCCGCTAGCACTTGCAATCCCTTTGGACGGTGTTGATTGCTTCAGTCAATGCCAATATGTGCGGTGTGCCTTGGAAGTTACACCACACTTATTGGGGGTCCTTTTGTTTACCTCACTTTTAGTGTGAGAATTCAATCTTCCCACCATAAGTTTAGGGGTCCTCTAGACACTAGATTCTCCTTAGTCATAAGACACTTCTAGCAATTAGGTGAACACTTAATTTAAGCCTAAAGACTTAGAAGGGTTAATCATAGGATTAGGGAATGCCTTGGGATTAAAGAAACTTACCTAGCCTATAGCTTAATTAAATCCATACTTACCTTCTTAAGCTAAACCAAACCCCAAACTCAATTCATCCCAAATACAAATCAGATTCAAATCAACCAAACCAAATCAAATTAACCCAAACCTAAGCTCTTTGACTCAATCCCATGGACATGGCCAAATTCCTTCGATCTAAACCAAATTCAATTGGTTTTCCCAAAATCAATTTGATTTTTCAATCATCATCCCAAAATCCAAATTAAATCAATAATTCAAATAAACCAAACTAAATCAAATCAAATCAATCCTTCCTAAGCCACATGATTCAATCCCATGGACTTGGCCAAATTCCTTCAATCTAAACCAAATTAAATTAGTTTTCCCAAAATCAATTTAATTCTTCAATCATCATCCCAAATCCAAATCAAATCAATAATTCAAATCAACCAAACCAAATCAAATCATAATCCTTCCTAAAAGATTTAATCCATGGACTTAACCAAAATCTCTTTCAATCCAAATCAAACTTTAATTTCTCATGAATCAATTATTTCCCAATCATCATCCAAATATAAATGAAATCTACAATCAAATCACTAAATTAGTTCAATCAAACCAACCATTTGACTTGAAATATTCAAATAAGTCAAAACCCATTTCAACCCAAACCAATTACAATCAAAACTATAAATCAATACAAAATATATATATATATATATATATATATATATAAGTCCAACTCAACTCAATTCAACCCAAAATCAATTCAACTAGCCCAATTTGGTCTACTTGACCCAAAGTGACCAATTTGACCTATTTGAACCAAATTCCAATCCTCCCTAAATTTGATTGAGTCACACTAATCAAGACCTCATATGATGATTGCTGATCATCCTTGATTGATCAATTGCAATCAATTAGGTCAAACCAAGTCAACTTGGTCATTTGACCAAGTCAACCCACTTAACCTACATAAATCAAACTAGAAAAATCTCAACCCTAGCCAAATTATTTGAAACCTATGATTCACATCAACATAAAATCAATCCTTGAACATAACTTGACCATCAATTGAGCCTAACCTAACCTAGTTGGCCCTTTGACCCAAGTTGACCCAATTTGACCTAAAAGACTAAATTGGGTCAAATAAAGATCCAACTCAAATTGATTGCAACCAATGGATCAAGTTCATTCAAAATTGATCATTGAGCATGATTAAAGCCATAATTGAACCCAATTGACCCATTTAGCCCAAATTGACCTGAAAGGTCAATTTGGGCTAAATCAATACCAAATCCAAATTAATTCTAACTAAAGCCTACAATCATCTTCAGTTGATCAATCAAACCCAAATCAACCCTTAACCCAAGCCAATTTATCCAATTTGGTCAAATTGATCAACTTTATCCATTTGACCCATATGAACCCAAATGGGTGAAATCAAAATCTAAGCCAAATTGAATCAAATCAATTGCACCAAAACACTCCAAACCATTATTTGAACTTGACTCAACCCTTGGTTTGACCTAATTTGACCAATTGATCAACCTGACCAAACCTAGCCCAATTTGACCTACATGGATCAAATTGAGCCAAACCCACTCAAACTAATCCCAAACCCAATGAAATTTGGTTTGACCCATCCTTGGCACACCTTGGGTCATCCCAAAATCAACCCAACCTAATTGGGACTTTATTTGACCTATTACCCATTGGATAAACCTTTCCACATGGGACCAAACTCACTTTTGGATAAGCGACTCCCCACTTTTGCATTTGACAGCCACCCAATACCTAAAGACCTCGATGGCTAACCCAACCAAAATGGACTAGGTCAGCCATGGACTAAGGGGAGGTGGCTTAACCCATCTCCCCTCATTGATCGGACCCAAAGATGAAGGAGACCACCTCAAGCCACCAACTAGAGCCCTTGGCCAACCAAATCGAGCCACCTCATAGTCATCCTCATTTTGATGGCCACGATCAAAATAAGGGATCCAATCTAAGCCATCCAATCCAAGGTGGGGGGTGGGGATTCAAATCACAGACACTCACCCTTACAGAGCTTTTAAGGCTAGATTTGAAATCTTCAGAGCAATTTCCAAGCTCCCCAAGCCTTCCCGTCACTAGAATCCATCAACCCAAAATAGGGCAAGGAACCCCTCCATCCAACTTTACCAATACTCAACCCTATTCAAATTAAGTTCATCCACACATTCACCAAGCTCAGGAGAGGAGAAACAAATCTTCTCTCGAGCCCTCCGACCACCAGAAGTACCGTTTCGATCTACGCTGACATGCAAAGTGCTAGTGTTTGGTCCATAGAGCAAATGGTGAGGAGACACCACACGAGCTTCTCAACAGGGCATCACCTCATCCAGGTGAAATTACCTTAAGCATTGCGCTGTCAATCTTGAGCTCTGAAGAGAATGTGAATGTCATGCGAATCCAACTGATAGATCCCTTGGGATCCTCCTTGTGAAGGCGTGGGATAAATCCTGAGCCAATCCAAGCTCTGGTGAGCATGAATTGGTCAGCAAAAGATGGATGATCCATATTTCATCGCTCAGGAAATGATAGATCACCCGTCATCTGTTTCACGTGATTAGAATGGATGGTTGTGATTAATCTGCTAGATTTGATATGATTTAATCCTTAAGAACCACTGATTTAATCACATGCTTTGATCTTAGATATGATGAAATTGCATTAAGTCATGCTTAAGCTTGGAAGGGTTTAAGTAACCTATCCCACGATGCCATGTCGAAAGCGTGCCACATCAATGATCCACATGGCGCCCATGGGATTAAGCTTAATTAATCTAATTTAATCATAGAAACTTTGAAAATTATAACTGATTTTAGAAAAATCTAAAATATATAAATAAATAAACATTTTAAAGGTAATTCAGACGAGAATTAATTAAAAATAAATCTAATTAATTTTAAATAATAAGTAAGGCTTAATTTGGGTTTAAGTGTAAACTTAATTAGCTTAATTAAGCCCTAATTACTTGGGCAATTAATTTGAAACTTTTCTTGTAGATTTAATGGGATGATCTCTGCCTCCCATGATTTTCTTGGAATTTATTACTTGGTTAATTAGGAAAATTGATCATTTGAACTCTAATTACTCCTTTAATCAATCTAATGATTAATTAACACTCTAAATAATAACAAATTAATTACTTAAGCTCATTAAGCACTGTTTAACAGTGAATGTATGAGAGAGTGGGACTAGGGCCTATTTCTTAGTCTCTTTTTAAGTATATTTCATTTAAAGGGATTAATTAATATGAAAATTAATTAGGTTTTTAATTGATTAATTAAATGACTTAATCAAATCAAATTAAAATATATATCACATCAGATAATTAATAATGAAATTAAGGGTTCCTTTTTATGTGTTTAATAACATAAAGACCCTTAAGGAAATCATGATTAGCCTATTTGTGTGGGAAAATCATAAAATTACTTAATTAGATTCTTTAACTTAATTAACCTTCAATTTTGAGCCATTTACATTAGGTCCTTTTAGGAGCATTGCAATTTTATTTTCTCATATATTCATGTCATTTGTGGCTCATGGTTAAGTGTTTAATCAAATTAAAGAAGCATAGGTAAGGGTAATTAATTTATTTACTTTAGGATCGATGGAGAAAAATTTTTATAGGAGGCACCTTTCAAATCTGTTGGGTAGAAATGAAGGGCAAGCATATAGAAATTCATCTTTTCAAGATGCCACATAAATCCACAGATGTACTTATTTAGGTGATCGAGTACATCATCAAGGAAATAGTGTACTATCTCGACAGATAGAAGTCACTACCCTTTAATGGACCTAATCACCTCAATAAGGACACCTGAGGATGATGGGTCTGCATATGTACCAAAGATTCTTCCCCTACTTTACATGAAAAAGTAAAACATGATTTATTTTAAACTAGGTTTATTAAGTTCCCTACAGGGGCAAGCTCCCATAGTTAATTACATCTTAAGGAATGAGGATTCATTAAGAAAATTCTTGATTAAGGTAAATGACTGTTGTTCTCAAAGATTTCAATAGGAAAGGACTATCAATTGATTAGTTCATTTTTGAAGATCAAATGGGATTAATCAAAGAGAGGGGAGTTATTATTGAGGCCAAAATGGAATATAAGTAGGAGATGCCCCCGATGCTAGAAAACCTAGCAAGCATCTCAAACTATCCTACGATTGGGCTTTACATTTTTGAAATTAATTTAGTTTGTTTGAGTTACATTTTTCATTAGAAATTTAGAACTTATGATTCCTTAACACAAGATTAAGGAAATTCCTAAGAGGTGAGGAATTATGGTTATGGCCCACAAATGAGAGAAGTAACCTCAGAACCTAAATCTAGGGAGCTTTGGCGATGTCAAAAGCACAACTTAAATCTAAGGCGAAAAGGGGTATTTGGTTTGACTCCACAAGAGAGGTTAAATCACCCAATAACTTGGACTTACAACTGTCTGGGGGTGGTCGCCAACTAACTCCTTCTATGATTTTAAATATATGTAGGCAAGTCATTATGCTCATGAAAGATAGCTAGGTTGTTGTTTATTTATAAAGAGACTAAGTCCTTAAAATCACTCCCTAAAGAGACTAGATCATATAGGGACATGCTTCAAATGACCTAGATCTAATGTAATTCAAATTTCATTTTATATTTATTTTTGGATAATTATTTTGACTCAGGCTAATAGGCTTCATATGCTTAATGCATCAGAAATAAAGTTATTAGCCAAAATCAACGAGAAGGGAGGAGGTGTGTTTCCACCATGGCTCTTAAAGGTTAAGCCAAGTTTCTCTGGCAAAGGTAGAAGCCCTATATTCAAGAGTGAAATAAGATGTATTTGTGCATGATATTGCAAAAGAAATACTCATCCAGCTAAGGGGTTGCTAATTCTTTTATTATGATTTTAAACCTAAGCTTTATGTGAGGTTATGAGTTCTTTATTTTTAATTTGAGTTGTTAAGTTTGGTAGAAGATTTAATTTTCTTTAAAGACCCTAATCCACATCCAGGCCATACATAAAGCAAGGAAGAAACTAGAAAAAAATATGTCACTTAATGCACAAGCTAAACAAATCATCAATCAATTTATAAAGCTAATCACAAAAGAATAAAAGGCCATTGTGGTGGCACCACGCAAACCACAAAATATCAAATTGGTAGCTAGCTCACTTATATCTAAGCCGATTACAAATGAATTAAATTATAATTAAGCAAAGAATTTATTGTTATGGGGGTCTTCAAGCTTCATTTCTTCTTTCTTCTTTCCTTCTTTCTTCTTCTTTCCTTCTTTCTTCTTCTTTTCTTCTTTCTTCTTTGATTCTTTCTTTTGGATGGAGGGAAGGTAGATGCTCCAAGGCTACACATGGTGCATAAGATAGGATCTTATGACCAATGCTCATCCTAATCCCCATAATAATCATTCCAAAATCCTAATTGCATAAATTTACATGAAATGGAAAAGAATGAAAATCTAACTAACACCTGTAAAATAGAGATTAGAAAAAAATAAACCACATAAATCCAAGCATGTATATATTGGACTTATCACATGGGTGACTAAGTCCACTAACTATTATGCTTAGGGGTATAAAAGCACAAGCAAAAGCATTTATAATTTTATTTATGATAGCGCCCCTTAAGCACAATCCCCTGTAGAAAATAATAATTAGAGTAAGAGCATCCTACCATTCCTTCTATGAGCATACAACCTAACATCTAGTCTAAAACATATATCATAAAATAAAACAAAGCATCAAACCATGCACCGCCCTAACCTAAAGCTAGAAGTGGTGACTTAGCCTAATGTGTGTACTTTGAAGGTTTGTGTGGTATGCATAGCTATGGCTTTAAGTTAGAATTTCCTAAGTGTGAAGCATGTTCAACTTTGAGGAGGGTTTCATTTAAGTTATTTAATTAATGTGGGGTTGATTTTATTTTATATCTTGATTTGGTTCAACTGAAACCTACAATTAATTACAAAGTTATAAAGAGAGGGAAAGAGAAGAGAACTTCTCTTTCCTCCCCTAACCTAAGTAACTTCTAAAGTATATTCACATTTTGGTTTTGTTTAGTAAATGTTTTGATTAAGTGATTTAATTAATCCTAACTTTAGATGAACCCTAAACAAACCTATTCAAAAAGAAAGGAATTTTAATATTAAATAAAATGAATCAAATTCATAAAGCGCATATTACTTCATTTCCTTCCCAACATGTATAACATGCATATGAATGAATCCTAAGTATATCTAAACATCCAAATGAGAATATTTAACAAACTTCATGATGCATGCTAAGTAATCCATTTAAGGAAATTTGGAAGTATGCATGATTTTTTTTAAGAAGAAAAGGGTTTCTTTATCCAATTTTTCACATGCACACATGAAAGTAAGAAAGGCATAAGTGAGTACAACACCATTGTTAACCAGAGGTATAAGGTACAAGACCTACTTAGGGCTACTTAAAGCCTCGCAATCTCGGGGTTGTCCAGACTAATATATCACTTTTCTGAAATACAAACATATGTACAAAAGAAATGAAATAGAAAAGAAGATTGCAAAAGTTGTATTAATTAATTCATTTTGTTTATGAAATTTATATGTGCAAGTATAGGTAACCCTTCTTAAGTAATAGCATAGGAATGAATAGGATATAGAATTAGAAAAGTGTTAGGTTTTTTTCAAATGAACTCTACATCTTACCAAATTCCTATTCAAAACTATGATAACATAAAAGAGAAGGAAATCTATACTAAGTACACCTTTATATATTTTCACATGCAAGCTTATAATTAAAATATAAGTAGCACACTTTTAGATTTGGTAATTGATTTATATGTTTTGAAAATAATTTGAATTTAGTAGTGATAATAGCCACTCATATTTTTATTATAGCCAACACATGCAAATTTGACATAAAGTAAATAATTTCATTTTAAATTTGAATTTGAAAGATATGCATGAAACCACATGAAATACAAATTTAACATGTTGGGGAAAGAATCAAAGCAATGAAAGTGTGTAAACACATTCACTTTAATTAAATTCCAAAGACATTCTTATGGAATAGGAAAGTTTAAAATAAATCAAAGTGTATTCAATGTGATTTTTGTTTAGTTTTAAGTTTGATTTAATTTTGAAAATATGAGTTTAGTTTGCTATTCCTAACTCATTCCCATATGTGTTTGATATTTTTGTTTAATTTTAGATGATTAGATTCATTTTTATGCATTAATTAGGTTAAAGTATGAATTAAGCAAGTTAATTAACCCTTACCTACACCACCTTAGTATAATTAACCAAATAATTATGAGTTAATGAGATGACATAAAAACTCACAAAGAATTTAAACTTGCAATGCACCTAGGAAGAGAAGGGCCTAATGCAATTTGGCTCATGATTAATGGTTAATTAAGCTAAGGGGTTTAACTTAAGTAATTTCAAAATACCCCTTCATACATATGAATTGGGTTTTGATATCCTTAATTGAACTTAGGCTCTTGAACATCTAAGCATCTACCTAAGTAGATTAATTAAGTTCTAGAAGTTTTTAGAATTTTAAGAAATTAATTAAGGGGATAATTAATGAATTAACCCTTAATTAAGAGAGGATTAAGGAAAGAAAAGGGGTTTAGGGAATAGCTTAGGGGAAATCCCACAAAATTTATTCCCCAAACCTCCTATCTACTGGATCTGACCTTAATCAACTCTAATAATGGATTAAAAGCAGTAATCACACCTTAATTATCCTTAATTAGGTTAAGGGAGTAATTCAAAAAAATATTTGCAATTCCCCCAATTAAGCCTTCAATAAATTCCAAGAAAATTAGGGGAGGCAGAGGTTATCCCCTAAGACATACCCAAGATGTTTGGGATTAATAAGAGGTTTAATTAAAAGGTAATTAACAAAATATGATTTCCAATTAAACCCAAAATTAGAGAAAAGGATAATTCAAAATCTTGAAATTATTTTTAAAATATTCTAGGTTGAATTATCTTTCCATAGGATTTTACCTCATATTTGTCTTAATTTTATTGAGAGAGATATGAATTTTAAAAGATCGGGAGATTAATTAATCATTAATTAAATCCCTAACTAATCCCTCAGCTCACAGCATGACACACAGCGGTGGCGGTTAGTGCACTTTACACGTGTCGCGTGGTGAGCCCGTTACTTAAGTGTCATGTCAAGGTGGCAGGGCGGCGACGGGATGCGCTTTGATCCCTGTCATTCGATCAAGGATCGAATGACCAGGGATCACCCCGCAATTTTAAAAGGGATAAAACATTCTCTAAACATTGGAATAATCTCGACCGTCCATCCAAAAAGTGCAGATGGATGGCCAAGATCTCTCTAGTTGTTCCCCTAGGCTCAACAGAGATCTTCCATGATCTAGGGGAAGATCCAAGCTCGATTAAGCTCGGATTAAAACAAAACTTTACCCACACTATCTAAAGCCACTAAGGAGCATATCCAATGGTGGATTTTGCATGAATTGAAAATTCCTTTCCCCAAAGACCAACACCTCCTATGCTAGGTGGTCAAAAAATTCCATACCTCGTCGGAGGTGATCATCGGTGCTCAAGATTGATGAGGTAGCTTCGTCTAGTGGAGATGACCTATTAAAATTTTCAGGCCTTGGGGTTGTGTGGATCTTCCTATAGACCAACACCACTTGATCTCCCTTACGGCTTTGATCCAATTGAGGCTTTCCTTGCTGTGGAAACTCAAATGGAAGCTTGAGTGCACTCTGATTGATCTCAGAGGGAGTGTGAAAAAGGAATTGAAGTAATTTTAAGCGTGGAGGAAGTTGAAAATTCAAAGGAGTTCCCATGTTTTTCAATTGAGAAAATTGAGAAGAAGCAATCTCAAATCCTCCTTAGAATGCTTAGGAAGGCTCTCTGATCTTTCCTAACACTCTTTAGGGCTTGATCGAATGAGGGAATGATAATTTTGAATTGAATTAGGGGAAGTATATCTCCCCTTATGGAAATCGGATGGCCGACACCTCCTTTATCATTTTAATCCAATTGACCACATTGGAAGGGCGATTTGATCTATTAGATCTTTGTACATGGTCAGTTTTAGGCCTTGAGTGGATTGCCAACCTCCCATGTGCATCAAATTGGGTGGAGGAGGGATTTTGAATTAGCCAATTTGACCCATGGGGTCGAGTTTGGCCTTGGGGCCATTTGGGCTAGCCCACACCCATTGGGTTGGGAGCACCACTCTTTATTAAGTCCCCTTGAGCTATTAGGAAGGCATCAAGTTGATATGAAAAGGGTATGACCAAATTACCCATAGATTAGACCAATATGTGTTCTAATGCCTAGGGGTAGGATGGTCATTTTGTTGATTTTTCAATTTGGATATATTGGGTATGTGGAGAAACTAGGTTTCACCAAGTTTAATGAGGTTTTGAATTCATTTGATAAGGTTTGGCTCATGTTGACCCATTTAGGTCAAAATAGGTCAACTTGGGTCAAGTTGACCAATTGGTAAAATTGCATCAAACCAAGGGTTGGGTCAAGTTCATATGACCATTTGAAATGTTTTAGTTGCTTTGGTTTGATTCAATTTAGTATAGTTTTAAATTTGGCTCATATGACTTCACTAAGGTCAAATGGGTCAAGTTGACATATTTGACCATTTGACCTATTTGAGGTTGGTCAATGGTAGGTTTAGGTTTGGTTAGTCATGTGGAGTAGATTGGTATCTTTGTTTCCAATCAATTTTGGTTATGTTCAAATTTGGCTCAACATGACCCCTTTAGGTCACATTGTCAAGGTCAATTGGGAGTTAGGTCTAGTTGGCCAATGAGGCTTTTCCAAGTTCAATAAGTGGTTTGGAATGAACTTGACCCATTAGTTTCAATTTGGCTTATATCAAGTTTTGACACATTTTGACTTTTTAGGTCAATCAACTTGGGTCAAGTGGCCAATTTAGGTTAGGCTCAAATGTTGGCTTGGTCAAGTTCAAACATAGGTCATGAATGAACTTAGATCAATGGTTTCAATCAATTTGGCCTATGGTGGAATTTGGCTATGTTTCATTTTGGGCTAAGTTGACTTGGTCAACCCTTAGGTTTGACTTGGTTTGACCCAATTTGGTTGATTGATCATCCCATGATGATTGTTGATCATGATGAGAGGCATAGGTGAGTTTGGTTCAGTCCAATTTGGTTACGATTAAAATTTGGCTCATAAGGGTACTTTAGGTCACTTTAGGTAAAGTAAGCCTAAGTGGTTCAAATGGCTTGGTCAAAGCATGATTTTAGCTTGATTGAACTTGTATATGGACTTATGATTGAAATGTAAATCCATTTGCAAGTGGTTTGAAGTCAAATGGGTTTTGATTCATTTGACAATTTCATATTCAAAAGGTGAACATGAAAGGATTTAGGGTTTGATTTTTTGAATTGGATTTTGGTTAAATGATTAAAGTTTGGATTTATATATGGATTCATGATTGTAGGGTTGATTGAATCATGAAGGAAAATCAAGAGTTTGGCCTGATTTGAAGTTGATTTGGCTAAGTTCAAGATTTTGACTTGAAAGGCTTAGATTGGATTTTGAGTGGATTTGAGTTTGATTTTTTGAATTGGTTTTGATTGTTTGAATTTATATTTCATTTATATATATGAATATAAATGAGAATATAAATGGATCATGAGAAAATTTCAAGGATTTGAAGTGATTTGATCATGATTTGGGCTAAGTCCACTAAGAGGGATCTTTAAAGGACTTAGGAAAATTTTGGAGTTTTAATTTTTTAATTTGGTTTGATTGATTTATATTTATATTTCATTTATATATGTGAATATAAATGAGGATATAAATGGATTATGAGAAAATCCCATAAGTTTGAATTGATTAAGATTTGATTTAGGTTCAGTCCTTAAGGGAAAACTTAAAGGGCTTAAAAAAATTTCATGAATTGATTTGGAATTTTAAGTTTAGTTTCATTGATTTGAATTTATATTTCATTTATATATGTGAATATAAATGAGAATATAAATGAATTATGAGAAAATCTCATGATTTTGATTTGGTTTAGATCATGATTTTGGTTAAGTCCTTAAGGGAAGATTAAGGACTTAGAAAGATTTGGACTTAAGATTTTTCATGGATTTTGATCATGGGTTTCAATCATAGATTTCAATCATGGATTTCAATCATGAATTTTTCTCATATGGAGTTGATTTGGATTTGGAGAAAATCAATTAGGGCTGATTTGGAGTTTGACTTGAAGGAAGGAAAGTGAGGAATGGTTTAAGCTAAGAGTAGGAAATTTTCCTAACACTAAGGAAAGACCTATTCCTATGGCTAACTCTTCTAAGTCTCTAGGTCTAGGTTGAGTGTCCACCTAATCACTAGATGTGTCTTACGACTAAAGAACTCTTAAAGTCTAAGAAAAGTCATATGTCTAAGATGGAGGGGTTGAGAGCTCATTCTAAAAATGAGGTCAACATGATCCAACTTACTTAATTCATAAAATCCACTTAACTACCTTTTCTTAAACTAATTAAGTTCACCAACATAGGATGGGATTAAAATAGCAAATAATTCTTCTCCTCTTTAAAATTAATCAAAACCCTAAATCAAATTAATAATAAGCTTTGGTTTTCTTTAAATGAGTCTATTTGATGTGATTATCCTTAGGAATTGATTTAGTTGAATGAACCATGTGTTTATAATTAGTTATTCCTTTCCAATCACTTTTAAATGTCGTATTCCATATGGATCCATGAATTCTTATTTTCAAATTTAAACTGATCAAATGAAGGTTATTCATGTAAGCTTGCATGTGTTGATTTAACTTAATCATATGTGCGGCTATTATCACTAATAAATTTAAATATTTTTTTTCAAACTTTATAAATTGATAATAATATATATACTGATGATAATTATGAATACATATAGATTTACCTAGATTTGAATGTTAATAAGTGTTTAGTCTAGACATCTCAAGAATACGAGGCTTTAAGTATCCCCAAGGAGGTCATTTGATGACCTCACTTCCCTGGTTTAATAATGGCATGTACTTATTTGATTTCATTTCCATGTAATCTTATATTAGAATTTGAATAGAGCTTTAATTCATATACATAAATAATTCAACTAAATAAAAAATATATAATTTTGCATGATTTTTTGTTCTTATAGTTACTTATACGTTCTTATGTATTTAAGATACCAAATGTTTAGTCTAGACATCCCAAGAATATGAGACTTTAAGAAGCCCTAAGGAGGTCATTTGATTACCTCACTTCTCTGGTTCAACAACAACTCATACTTGCTTACATACTTTATACATTTCCATGTGTAGTTGATTAAAGAATGGTAATCCCCATTTCTACTAAAAAAATATGCATCCATGATCATCTAAGTCATAAAAATACATTACATGTAAATTACTGCTCTCTTTCTTATGTTTATATATGGATTTACAAAGATTTGAATAATAATGGGTATATAGTCTGGACATCCCTGGAATATGAGGCTTTAAGTAGCCCCAAGGAGATCATTTGATTATCTCACTTCCCTAGTTTAACAATGACATGTACTCATATAATTTCTTTTCTATGTATATTTGTATTAGAATTTAGATAGAGCTTTAATTTACATGTATAAATAATTCAATCAAGTAAAATATAACTTTCAAACATATGCATCCATCATTATTTAAGTATGCCAAAATATATTGCATGTATAGATATGCTAAGCGTTAAAGTCATATGCATGTTACATGTGATGGAAAGGAATGATTTGATATATGCCATGTGATAGTAATTCAACCATATTAATCTTAAGATGTCTTTCATATTGAAAATAATTATTTAAGGTTCACCTAAACTTAGGATTAATAAGAATATGTAATAAGTCATTCACTAAAGTGAACTATGTCATCAAAATATACTTTAGAAAATAGCTTAAGGTAGGGATGAAGGAGGTTAATCCTCTTTCCTCTCTTCATAACACTTAGATGTTAAGTGTAAATAAAATGAAACCAAGTAAAACATGAATTAAAATTCACAAATCTATTAAATAACTTTTAATAAAACCAACCTTCATGCTAAATTAAATCCTTCCATACTTAGAAAATCATAACTCTAATGTGTAGTTAAGACATACCACACAAATCCTTAGCACACACATTAGAACTAAGTCACCACTTCTAGTCCTAAGTTAGGACGGTGTATGTGTGATGTATATTTTGTTTTGTGATGTAATCTTTTAGACTGGATGTTGTGGTGTTTATTTCGTAGACTGGATGTTAGGGCACTTTTAGCCTAATCATGTCTTTTATAGGGGATTATGCTTGAGGGGTTTCTTAAAAATAAATATAAATGCTCTTTTTGTAGGTTGCTTAAACCCCCAAGCATAATCCAAGTTAGAACATATAGGCTTGGTTACCTATGTGCAAGGTGCTAAGTCCAAATTATACATATAACTGCTTGGGATTGTATGTTTGTTTAACTAATCTCTATTTTGTAGGTGTAGTTAGATTTACTTTCTAATATGAAAGGATTAGTGTTATGAGGGGATTAGGATGAGCAGTGGCTAGAAGTCTTTATCCTAGGATGCCCTATGATGCCTTTGGAGCACAATCAAACCAAAAGGAAAGAGGAGAACGAAATGAAGAAATGAAGAATGAAGACCCCCATAGCATGTATTCATTCTAATTGTATTTATTCTTTCATATTCTAGTTATAAGTAGCCTACCCACCTTTTCTCTTGTGGATCCCATTGTACATGTTATTCTTTTGTGTTAGTTTATAAAATTGATTGATAATTTATTTAGATTGTGCATTAGAAACTGCATGCTTTTCATAGTTTCTTAATTTTTTTTTACTTTAATGTGTGGCCTGGATGTGGTAGGCTCTTAGGACAAAATAAATTTTCTATACAACTAATTACTCATAACTAAGCTTTAAAATTACTCATAACCTTATCATAAAGTTTAGGCTTTAAATAAGATAATTAATGAATTAGAACCCCCTTAGCTGAATATTGTATATCTCACATCATACATAACATCTTCCATCACTCTTTCAAAAATGAGGGCCTCCGTCCTTACACAATAAGGACTACTTGACCCAAGAGAGCAACCCCTGATGATGGAGCTTCACCCTCTCTATTTTGATTTAGCCAATAATCTATTTCATCTTGCATTTAGGCATAAAGAAATCCTAAAGCCTTTGTTTAAAATATTGAGTCCAAAAATAAAATAAAATTTGAAAAGATTTTTGCACTTGTAGATTAAGTCATATTCTCATATCACTCATGCTCTAGTCTCTTAAGGAGTGGGTTTAGGACTTCAGTCTCTTTCAAATTAAATAATAAGCCTAACCATCTTGCAAATTCATAAGATCAAACTACATGGTTGTAAGCTCAGAAGTCGGATGGGTTTACTCTCTCATATGGAGATAAACCCTTTTGTCCACCTATCACTTAGATTTAGGTTGTGCTTTAGCTCGTACTCAAGCACCCTAGATTTAGGATCCGAGGTAGCAATTTTCTTTGGGCAACAAGCATAAATCCTCACCTCTTAGGCGTTTCTATAACTTTGTGTTGGTGGACTATAAACTTTAGCAATCTAATAAAAATTCAACTCAAATAAATAAAATCTCTTCATTTTCAAATATATAAAATCCCAATGATAGGATAGATTGTAATGCTCACTAGGCTTCTTAGTATCATAAGTATTTTTTTCTTCCTTGCATTGGATTCCAAATATAAGTCTTCTATTTGGTCTCTCTCACTTGACTTTCCAAACATAACTAATCCTTTGATAGTCTAGCCTTGAAATCTTTAGATATAATAATTGTCTACTTTAATCAAGAGTTTTTTTTGAGGAGCCTAATTCCCTAGGATGTAATTAACTATGGAGGCTTGCCTCCATAGGGAACTAAAGAACCTGGCTTAATATAAATCCTGCTTTATTTGTCCATGTAAAGTAAGGAAAAAATCTCTGGATATTTAAAAACTCATCATGCTTTAGGAGTCCTTATTATGTGATTAGGTCCATCATAGGGTGATGTCCCTATCTTTCAAGATAGTACATCATACCTTAATATCATACCCGATCACTACAATAAGTACCCCCTGTGATCTACATGGTGTCCACCCCACATCCAAAAATAAACACCACATTCTAATCTTGAACTTAGAATGTTTAGAAGAAGAGACTAAGTTATGTAATTAACATAGAAAATATATTAAAGTGTTAGTGATAATTACTCACATGTAATCAAAACCATGTTTAAAATTCATCTTTAACTTTCTTATGAATAGTGATAGTGTCATCCAAGTTTAATAAGTTCACGAATAACCTAAACTCAAAAAATAGATTGACATAATTTGGTAAGTACTATGTTCGATTAAAAATCAAACTGAGATATTATGCCTTTAATACACTTACTCAAGAAATGGTTGAACCTCATCATAGTTTATCAAAATAGTAACTGTCGCTGCCTTGAACTTCTTATCATTCAAATATCATGATGTGCTTCTACCCAATGCTTTTCTAGATGGTTGGAAAGAATAAAACACATTTTGTGAAGAACCAACACTATCAGTATTATTTGAACATGCACGTGACTCAAAATAGTATGAGTAGAAATTTGTAGCCTCATAGGCCAAGTAAGCTTCACATATTGAGCCTTCGGGGTGTGCGTTATTCTTCAAATTTCTTTTTAGTTTATTCAAGAATTTACATGAATTTTGTAAATTAATTATTCTTATATTGAATATCAATTAATTTGTATGCTACCAATAGATAGGTAGATCTAGCAATATTGTGTTGAACCTCGCACTATAGCTTCATATGATAAATGTATTAGCAGGGTGCTCCATGGAGTCAAAAAAAATTGAGGGGAACATTTTCTCAAGCTTACTAATAATTACTAAAATATTTACTTCAAGTTATTTTATAGCTTCAACATTTAATCGAGCTAAGAATAATTTCTTAAAGAATAAAAGAATATCTTCTCGAGCTTATAGATAATGATTAAAATATTTACTTCAATTTATTTTATAGCATTCACATTTAATTGAGCTAAAGATAATTTCTTAATGAACAAACTGAGCTCGATCAAAGGATTTATTATTTTCTCTAGAAAAACATTGAATACAACTAGAAGTTAGCATTGCAAAATAAAGTGACAATCATAGCTATTCATTTCAAATAATATTTTCATTCTCAAATAAACATATATGTTCAAGTTGGATGCATACTCTTATGGAAACTTCTATGACTGTACCTACTCACATACAGTTCTTTATTATTTTAATGAGAGGTATTATTTGGATTTAGGCTTCTAAAATGTACTAGCTGTAGTTCTCTCAAGTTTAACTCTCTTTTATGACAATATTCCTTAAAGTCCAACATGGCCTTAACATTATCTTTAGTTTTGCCCTTAACATCCATCAATGTGTTGAAAATATTGTTAAAATAATTTTTCTCTATATACATCACATCAAGATTATGCCTTACCAGATTAAACTTTCAGTTTGATAGATCCCAAAAATACTCTTCTTTGCCCAGTTATGTGTCACACCATAACCTGGTACATGATTGTTAGTTAAAATAAGAGAATCAAGTATTGTAGGGATTGAACTAATAATATGCCATAAGTCATCCCCACTTAATCTTGGAGGTGGCTTAGCCTTATGAACTCATTTTTTTGTGAATGCATCATTATTTCTTCTAAAGGGATGATCAATAGTGAGAAACATATGATGATAGTTAAGCCAAGAATTTTTTGGCCATTTTTAAGAGTGAATGCCTTTGATGGATCTATGCAATATGGACAAGCTAGTTTCCCAGTAGTGCTCCACCCTGATAGCATTTCATATGCAGAAAGTCATCCATAGTAAGTGTTGCTTTCAGTTGAAAGTTTTGCTTTGTAGCTATGTCATATGTTAGTACACCAACATTCCATAAAATTTTAAGCTTATCCATCAATGGTTGCAAGCATACATCAATCTTTGCTTTAGGATTATGTGGTCTTGGAATGATCAAAGTTAAGATAAAGAGTTATCATGCACTTAATCAAACTGACTGGAATATTTACTTTTAATTATTTTACAGCTTCCACATTTAATCAAGCTGATGATAGTTTCTTAAAGAACAGACTAAGCTAAATCAACATATTTAATATTTTCTCTGCTAAAGCATTGAATACAACTAGAAGTAAGCATTTTAGAAAAATGTGACAGTCAATGCTCTTCATTAAAAATAATATTTTTGTTCTTAAATTAACACATCTGTGCAAGCTGGATGCATACTCATATGATAACTTCAATGATTATACTCACTTACATACTATTCTTCATTATTCTAATGTGAAGTAGTATTTAGCTTTAAGCTTCTGAAATGTACTAGCTATAGTCTCTCTCTGGTCTAACTCTTTTTTATGACAATATTCCCTTAAGTCCAACCTGGCTTTAACATTATCTTTAGTTTTCCCTTAACATCTATCACTGTGTTGAAAATATTGTCAAAATATTTTTTTCTCTATATACATCACATCAAGATTATGTCTTATCAGATTAGACTTTGAGAATGGTAGATCCAAGAAAATACTCATCTTTGTCCAATTATGTGTCACAAAATAAACTGGTACATGATTGTCTGCAAAAATAGGACAACCAAATATAGTTGGGATATAACTAACAATATATTATAAGTCATCCCCAGTTAATCTTGGAGGTGGCTTAGCCTTTTAAACTCTATTTTTTGTGAATGCATCCTTATTTTTTCTGAATGGATGATCAATAGGAAGGAACATATGATGGCAGTCAAACTAAGAATTTTTTGACTATTTTTAAGAGTGAATGCCTTTGATAGATCCATACAGTATGGATAAGCTAATTTCCTAGCAGTGCTCTACCTTGACAACATTCCATATGCAAGAAAGTCATTGATAATATGTGTTTCTTTTAGCTACAAGTTTTGCTTTGTAGTTGTCATATGTCAGTACACCAACATCCCATGAAATTTTAAGTTTATCTGTCAATAGTTGCAAGCAGAAATCAATCTTTGTCTTAGGGTTATGTGGTTTAGGAATGATCAAAGTTAAGAATATATAAGGAGTTGTCATGCACATCTCTAGTGGTAAATTATATGGTGTAATTATTACTAGCCAATATGAATAATGTGATGTAGACTAACTAAACGATGTGAAACCATCAACACAAAGGCTAAGTCTAACATTTTGTGGTTCAGCTATAAAATCTGGGTAAGTGCGATTGAAATGCTTCCATGCATCTCCATCTGATAGATGGCTCAAGATATGTGATGTACTTGCTTTGTTGTGATGCCATCACATATGCTGGGCTGAACACATGGAAGCGTATAGTCTCTGCAAATGTGGAGTAAGTGGCAAATAGAATAAATGCTTGTGTGATACTGTGGTGAATAAATTCCTACTGGGGAGTCATCTTTCAAATCTGTGGAGAAAAGAAAGAAGAGACCGTATAGAAATTCATCTTGGTAAGATGCCATGTAGATCTGCAGATGTACTTATTCAGGTGATTAGATATGTCATCAAGGTATAGTGTACCATCTTGAAAGATAGAAGTCACTTCCCTTTAATGGAACCAATCACCTCAATAAGGACTCCTAAGGACGATGGGTATGCATATATACGAGAGATTCTTCCATGAAAAAGTAAAGTAGGGTTTATTTTAAATCGAGTTTGTTAAGTTCCCTACAGGGGCAAGGCCCCATAGCTAATTACATCCTAAGGGACAGGATCCCTTAGGAAAACTCTTGTTTAAGATAAATGATCATTGCATTTGAAGATTTTAATAGGAATGACTATCAATTGATTGGTTTGTATTTGAAGATCAAATGGGATTGATCAAAAGAGGGAGTTATTATCGAGGCTAATAATGAGAATAAGAAGGAGATACTCACGATGCTAGAAAACCTAGCGAGTATCTCAAACTATCCTAAAATTGGGCATTATGTTTTAGAAATTGATTTAGTTTATTTGAGTTATATTTTTCATTAGAATTTTAGGACTTTGGATTCCTTAACACAAGATTAAGAAAATTCCTAAGAGGTGAGGAATTATGCTTATGGCCCACAAAGGAGAGAAGCAACCTCAGAACCTAAATCTAGGGAGCTTTGAAGCACAACCTAAATCTAAGGCAAAATGGGTAGTGGTTTGCCTTCCGAGAGGACAAATCACCGATAGTTTGGACTTACAATCACCTTGGGATGGTGCCAACTAACTCCTCCTGATTTTAAATACATGTAGTAAGTCTTTATGCTTATGCAAGATAGTTAGGCTATTTTTATTTAGAAAGAGACTAAGTCCTAAAACTCACTCCCTAAAGAGACTAGATCATGTAAAGGGTATGATTCAAATGACCTAAATCGAATGCAATTCAAATTTTATTTTATTTCATTTTTGTACAATCAATTTTGACTCAGGCTAATAGGACCTTTATGACTAATGCATGAGAAATTGGATTATTGGCCAAAATCAATGAGAAATTTAGGAGGTGAGTTTCCACCATGACCCTCAAAGATCAAGCCGAGTTCTCTGGCAAAGGTGGAAGCCCTCCAATCAAGAGTGAAATAAGATGCATTTATGCATGATATTATAAAGGAATGCTTATTCAGCTAAGGGGTTGCTAATTCTTTTATCTTGAGTTTAATCTTAAGCTTTAGGTGAGGTTATGAGTTGTTTAGTTTTAATTTGAATTGTTAAATAGGGTAAAATATTTATTTTTTCCTAAAGAGCATAATCCATATCCAGTTCATACATAAAATAAGGAAGAAACTAGAAAAAGCATGCCAATTAAAATGCAAGTTAAACAAACATCAATCAATTTATAAAACTAGCGCAAAAAGAATAAAAGGCCATTTGTGGTCAGGCACCACCACACAAACCCGAAAATATCAAATCTGGGTAGCCGAGCTTTACCCTTATACAACCTGGATTACAAATGAATTGAATTATAATTTAAGCAAAGGAATTCATTGTTACGGGGGTCTTCAAGTTCTATTCTTCATTCTTCTTTCTTTCTTTTCTTTTCTTCTTTTCTTCTTTTCTTCTTTGGATCTTCCTTTAAATAATTGAATGGTAGATGCTCCAAGGCTTTACATGGTGCATAAGATAGGATCTTATGACCAATGCTCATCCTGATCCCCAATAACAAATTATTCCAAAATCCTAAATGTATAAATTTTTACATGAAAAGGAAAAGGGAAATCAAGCTAACACCTGCAAAATAAAGGTTAGTCAAATTACACCACACAAATCCCAAGCATGTATATTGGACTTATCACCCCACACATTGGTGACTAAGTCCACCTATATGGATTATGCTTGGGTATAAGCACTGCAAGCAAGAAGCATTTATATTTTTATTTATGATAGCCTTAGCACAATCCCTGAGAAAAGAATGTTAGACTAAGCACCCTACCATTCATTTATGAACATACACCCTAACATCTAGTCTAAATCATTCATCAAAATAAAACATAACATCAAATACCCAGCTAACCTAAAAGAAGTGGTGACTTAGGCTAATGTGTGTGCTTTGAAGGTTTGTGTGGTATGCTTAGCTTAGGACTTTAGGTTTAAATTTTCTAAGTATGAAGGACATGTTCAACTTTGAGGAGGGTTTCATTTAAATTCTTTAAGTATTTTGGGTTATTTTTATTTAATGTTTTATTTTGGTTTAAGTGAAACACAATTAATTACTAAGTTATAAGAGAGGGAAAGAGAAGACTTTCTTTCCTAATCCTTAAGTAATTTCTAAGGTAAGTTCACATTTTTTTTATGTAGGTGAATGTTTTAATTTCATCTTTTAATTAATCCTAAGTTTAGATCAACTCTAAACCAAACCTATCCAAAAAGAAAGGCATTTTAAGATTAAGAAAAATGAATCAAAATTCACATAACATACATTACTTCAATTCTTTCCCAACATATATAACATGCATATGGATGGACCCTAAGCATATTTATACATGCAAATGAGAATAGTTAACACACTTTATGATGCATGCTAAGTAATGGGATAGCTAATTGAAAATTTTTGGAATTTGTTTAAAGGGATAATTAATGAATTAACCCTTAATTAAGAAGGGCTTAAGGAAAGAAAAGGGGGTTTAGGGAATAGCTAATTGGAAATACCTCAAAATTATTTTATAAAACCCCTACTCCCTAGATCCAACCTTAATCCAACTTAATCATAGGAAAAATCTACTAATTACACCTTAATTACCCTTAATTACTAGAAGGGGTAATTGAGGAATGTGCTAGTAATTTTCCTAATCAAGGCCTCAATAAATTTCAAGAAAATTAGGGGAGGCAGGGGTCATCCCCTAAAATGAACCCTATAAGTTTAAGATTAATTAGTGACTTAATTAGGGAATAATTAGCTAATTAACATTCCCAAAGAAACATAAATTCAAAGAAAAAGGAAATCAAAATACTATATATTTTTAGATATTCTAGATGGAATTATCCATAGCTTGTATTTTTTTTTTATTTTCTGAAGGATTTTTTTGAAGGTTTCTGAATTAATGAAGAATTAATAATAATCCCTAACTAATCCATTATTTTCGATCCGGATATGCGACGATCGTGCTTTACATGCATCGCGCCCCTTAACTTCTTAAGTCAAGGGGCGGCGTGCATGCATCTTTTATTCTTCGTCAGATCGACGGTGGATACACTCATGGTTTTAAAAGGAGAATTTATTTCTAAAACATGTATAATAATCACAGTCATCCATCTAAAAACACGTGGATGGATGGCTGAGATGGTCTGAGTTCTTCCCTAAGGTTGAATATGAACCGTTCACAATCCAAGGGGAGATATGACCTCGATCCTTAATGGATTCATTCAATACTCAACCCACACCATCTAAAGGACCAGAGCGGCCAATCCAATGGTCGATTTTACATGAAATAGAAATTTCTTTCACAAAGGACCAACACCTCTTAGCCTAAGTGGCCGAAAAATCACTAACCTTGATGGAGGTGATCACCATCGCTCAGGATCATTGAGGTAGCATCGTCTAGTGGAGACGAAGCCCTATTGAAGTTCCTAGGCCTTGAGATTGAGTGTAGAGCTTTGTGGACCAACTCCTCTTAACTCCCCTTGCAACTTTGACTAAATTGATCTCCCCCTTGCCTCTAGAAGTCAATTGGATGCTTGGGCAAGCTCCCCTGCCCTTTCTACCAAGTGCAAGAGGAATTTAAGTGGGATCAAGTGTAGAGAAAATTATGAACCAAGGTGAGCTCTCCTATTTTGCAAATCAAAAGAAGACAAGTTCAAATCTCTCAGGGGCCTTGGGAAAGCTCTCACGATGTTTTAACTCTCTAGGCGATCAAGTGGCAATGAAAATTTTAGTGGAGTATATCTCCCCATATGGATCGATAATGGGCTTGCCATTTTGATCCAATTGACCTCATAGGATGGCTTATTTTGGCTATTAGAGAAATGCACATGGTCGGTTTGGCCAGATGAGTGGAAGGCTAACTCCCATGTGCATCCAATTGAGCTTGGGGGGAGTTTGAAATTTCAACTTGGCCATAGGTGGTCACGTTTGGTCCATGGGCCAAATGGGTTGAACCCATTGGGTTGGGTGCACCACTCATCACTTAGGTCCCTTGAGATTTTAGGAGAGCCTCAAGTGATTGTGATGGGTGCATGACTAAAATACCCATGGGCTAGGCCAAAATTTGTTCTATGACTTAGGGGTATAATGGTCATTTTGCTATTTTTTTCAATTTAGGTATGTTTGGTATGTTGAGAAAATAGGTTGAGCCAAGTTTCGATGGATTTGGAATCCATTTGATATGGTTTGGCTCATGTTGGCCCATTTAGGTCAAAATGGGTCAACTTGGGTCAAGTTGACC
Organism: Cymbidium sinense; assembly: GCA_021442155.1. NCBI lineage: Eukaryota > Viridiplantae > Streptophyta > Magnoliopsida > Asparagales > Orchidaceae > Cymbidium > Cymbidium sinense. The sequence goes on from CM038220.1 coordinate 180,180,600, forward strand.
AATAGGTCAAATTGGGTCAAACCAAGGGTTGAGTCAAGTTCATATGATCATTTTAAATGTTTTTTATGCCTTTGGTTTGGTTCCAATTTGATAGGTTAGGTTTTGGCTCATATATGACTCATTTAGGTCAAATGGGTCAAGTTGACCATTTGACCATTTGAGGGTTGGTCAAAGGGTAGGTTTAGGTTTGGTTAGTCATATGGAGTGGATTGGTATCTTTGTTTCCAATCAATTTGGGTTAAGTTCAATTTTGGCTCAACATGACCACTTTTGGGTCATGTTGGGTCTAAGGTAGCTGGGTTGGGTCTAGTTGGCCAATTGAGTCTTTGGTCAAGTTCCACGAGTGATTTGGGATGGACTTGACACATTGGTTCCAATCAATTTGGCTTAGATCAAGTTTTGACATATTTTGGCCCTTTAGGTCAAATGGGTCAACTTGGGTCAAGTGGGCCAAATGGGTTAGGTTAGGCTCAAAGGTTAACTTGGTCAAGTTCAAACATAGGCATGAGTGAACTTGGATCAATGGTTTCAATCAATTTGTCCTATAGTGGAATTTGGCTATGTTAGGTTTCATTTTAGGTTAAGTGTTGACTTGGTCAACCCTTAGGTTTGACTTGGTTTGACCCAATTTGATTAATTGATCATCCCATGATGATTGTTGATCATGATGAGAGACAAATATGAGTTTGATTCCATCCAATTTGGATAGGATCAAAGTTGGCTCATAAGGGTACTTTAGGTCACTTTGGGTCAAGTGAGCCTAAGTGGGTCAAATGGCTTGGCAAAGCTTGATTTGAAGTTGATTGATCTTGTATATGGACTTATGGAAATATAAATCCATTTACAAGTGGTTTGAAGTCAAATGGATTTTGATCCATTTGAAAATTTCAGGAAGAAGAATATGAAGGAGTCTTAGGTTTGATTTTGATTTGGGTTTTGATTGAATGATTGAAGTTTGGATTTATATATGAGCTCATGATTGTAGGATTGATTGAACCATGAGAGAAAATCAAGGGTTTGTCTTGATTTGAATTGATTTTGGCTAAGTTCAAGATTTTGACTTGAAAGGCTTAGATTTGATTTTGAGTGGATTTGAGTTTGATTTTTGAAGTGGGTTTTGATTGTTTAAATTTATATTTCATTTATATATGTGAATATAAATGAGAATATAAATTGATCATGAGAAATTTTCAAGACTTTGAAAGAGTTTAATCGCAATTTGGGTTAAATCCATTAAAAGGAATTTAAAGGATTTAATGGAATATTTAATTAGAAATTTAATTTTTTGAATTGGATTTGATTGATTTATATTTATATTTCATTTATATATGAGAGCATAAATGAGAATATAAATATATTTTGAGAAAATCCCATGAATTTGAAAAAGTTTGATCAAAGTTTAGGTTAAATCCATTAATGAACAATTAAGGAATTTAAGGGAATTTCAAGCATTTTAAATTTGGAATTTAATTTTTTCCTTTGATTGGATTGATTTATATTTATATTTCATTTATATATGTGAATATAAATGAAGGTATAAATAAGTTTTGAGAAAACACAATGGATTTGAATAGGTTTGATCAAGATTTAGAGTTGATTTTTTATTTCGTCCTTTAATGGAAAAACAAAGGGACTTAAATTTTCATAAAATGATTTGAAATTTTGAATTTGATTTGATGGATTTGAATTTATATTTCATTTATATATTAGAATATAAATGAGAATATTAATGGATTATGAGAAAATCTCAAAGATTTGAATAGGTTTGAATCATGATTTTGGCTAAGTCCCAAGAAAGGGTTAAGGACTTGGAAATTTGACTTAGGAATTTTTGATGGATTTTGATCATGGCTTTCAATCATAGCTTTCAATCATGGATTTAAATCATGGAATTGAATATTGGGATTGATTTTAGTTTGAGAAAATCAAATAGAATTGATTTGGAGTTTGACTTGAAAGAAGGAAAGTGAGGAATGGTTTAAGCTAAAGGGTAGGAGATTTTCCTAACACCCCTAAGGCATGACCTATTCCTATGGATAACTCTTCTAAGTCTTCTAGAGCTAGGTAGAGTGTCCACCTAATCACTAGATGTGTCTTAAGACTAAGAGACCCTTAAAGTCTAGGAGGAATCCTAAGCCTAAGATGGAGGTGTTGAGAACTCATTCTAAAAATGAGGTCAACAGATTCATCCTTCTGCTTGCATTATTTTCTATTGTGTGGCTTGAACTTTGACACTCCATAAAATTTCCATTTAATATCATGTGCATTGTCCTTGTAATATAGCATACATAACATGAAGGGCATGCCTGGTTCATTAAGGAACCACTGACAGCATCAACATATGGCTCAAACTTACTATGTGAAGTCCAAAATCAATAATTTAATTAAAAACTCTTGCGATATAAATCTACTTTGACTTCATATGGCGTTAGGAAAGTCTAATTTTTATGCCTTGCACATGGACATCGAAACTTTCCTTCAAAAATATAAGATGGAAGTTGAGATGCCACATATATGAAATGCTTAACTCAACTCAAGAATTTATCAATTAATCCTTTTTTATCCGGATGCAATCTATTGTCCATCCATGATCGCTCAATATGGATATCCATAATTTGGGTAAATTTAAAAAATGTGAGAATTCAATTAATGTTTTGTCTGAGCTACAGAAGTAGTATTGATTGTATAAGTGATTCGAGCCCGATGTCCCCTTTAGTCGAAAATATTTTTGGTTGACTATCCAGATAACTATTTAGCCAATAATTACCAGTGGACGTGTCTGCCAGAAATGCTGTTATTTATGTAGTGTCTATTGATATAAATGAACACTTTTATAACCATGAAATTTTTATACTTTGTTGGGTTTAATAGATGATAAATGCATGTTGGATGATGAATTTCACTTTATTATTTTATTTTAATGAGGTAGTAGCTTTGTGTTATGAAATGCTAATTGATGAAAAAATTATTTTAATAGTTTAACTTCAAGTTTCTTATCGTGCCCTTGAGAGATGTCAACTATTATGATTATTGGAGAGATATTGGACTAGGTTGTGATAGTAATTTATGGTATTATAGCATTCATTTTAGAGAAATTGATTAAGTACAGAGTAATAAGAATGATTATGAGATGAATAATAGAAATTAGTTAGTTTTAAGATTCTTCTTCTCTTTCATTTTTGTTTGGACATGTATCATTTTGAGTTATTTCATATGATAATTGAAGTTTGAAAGTATTGTAGATATGACCATATGGATCCTTAAAAATAAGCAATGAATAATAGAAAAATTCTAGTCAATTAGTATTAATGTATAGAATTGTAGAAGCTATAATAACAAATTTTATACTATAGTTTGCTATTTTAATACTTGGTTGATGGGAGACACAAAAAGTAGGATATCTACTAGAACAATAACTGAGGGAGTAAGACAATTATAAAGGTTTCAAATATTGAATTCACACTTTTTAAGGACACATTGGAGCTCCAAATATTAGAGGATTGACCGTTGAGAGTAAAAAAGATTTTTGATAGGATGTAATATCTTGACAAATATAAGATATCACTATTTGTATTTTTATTAAAGGTAGAATCAAAGCCTTATAGTTAGGCAAACCAATAAAAATAGTTATTTTAAGATAACTTAACTTCTTTAATTACTTTTGTGAAATTTATTGATACTTTTAGAGAGTTATTTATTCATTAATCTACCACGCAATAGATACAAGAATCTTTGATGACAATGATATAGGAGAATAAAACTATTATATGATATGAGCTTGAGCTCATTTCTTTAACTAGGTATGTCTCATATTTAGTTAGTACTATTTAGAAGAGTTTTATCATTTCATAAGAAGAATCAGAGATGACTTAAGTAATCCACAAATCTCATTAAAGATCATAGACCTTATAGAGTTAATGGAAAAGGTGAGATTAATGGAAAATAATTTAATAGCATCTTAACAAAGGTAAGATATAAATAGAAAGAGATTTTGTGGAGGGATTTTTAATAATAACTTTTGTGGATAAAATAACCAATTTAGACAAGGTGATCTTAGAATGATTTAATGGTATTTATTTATAGCACACTATTACACATAAGTTATGAAATAAGACAATCAAGATAGTGTTTTTTGGTTATAAAATAGTGTTTTAAATGTATTTATTTTATGAATGAGGTTTTATATTATCTTAAAAATTTCCCAAAGAAAGGCCAATTATAGATCACATTTCTTGAGATGTGGAGGTAGAGATTGCACCACTTAAAACACATAAATGAAGGTTCAATATGAGAGGCAGAGAAAGGGTCAATGATAAAAGTTAGTGTGTGTGTGTGTGTGTATATATATATATATATATATATATATATATATATATATATATATATATATATATATATATATATATATATATATATATATATATATATATATATATATATATATATATATATATATATGATGTTATGATAGGTACAATTATCATCATACATCAATCTTATAGAATTTTCTTTGATTATGGTGCTAGTCATTTATTTATAGTTCTTTTTTTTTTTTGCTTATTTAGATTTATCTTCTATTACATTTTAATATACTATACTTATTATATTACCTACTAGAGATTATATGACAATTAATTATGTATATTTGTGTAATATTGAGATCTTTTGCTAGGAAAATATAGTTTGAGCTCATAATATTGTCTTAGATCAAATTTGTTGTCATATTGAAAATAAATTAATTGAGTACATATGTGCCCATATTGATTTTAGTGAGAAAACATGACAATTTGTAGTTAAATGATTTATTTTCATGATGTTTGAGAGTGTTATCATCAATAGTTTCAACATTACAAATTAATAAGATATGAAAGAAATGAAGTGTTGTACATCTTTAAAATGGGAAAGATAAAAAAATCATTGCATCCAATCGATATAAGTTTCTAATGAATGAATTTTTTTTTGATGTGTTTTCAAAATATTAGTGAATTTAATTTCTAATTGAGAAGTCATGTTTTGTATTGAGGTAATATCTAGCGGTATACAATTCATAAAGCTTCATAAGATGACAAGAAAAATAATTATAAAATTTAGAAGTTCAATTATAAGAGTTGGATGGATTGAGATTTTATTTGAACTAGTGTATTCCATAGTCACTAATTTAATTTATAAAAAAAAGATGCAATAATGCAGATGTGTATTGATTATAGAGAAAATAAGGTTTTCATCAAGATTAAGTATCTATTATATAGAATTAATGATTTAGTTAACTAATAGGAGGGTGAGTGCTTTTACATTTTTTTAAGATAAGTTTAAGATCAAGATATTATTAATTGTAAGTGATAGAAAAATGTATAGTAAAGACAACATTCAGTATTTTTGGTCATTATGAGTTTTTTGTTATGCTTTTTAGTGTAATTAATACACTTATAGTATTTATGAATTTAATGATTTAAGTGTTTAAGTTATACTTAGATCAATTATTATTATGGTCATTGATGATAAATTAGTGTATTCATGAATTGTAGAGATCATATAACTTATTTGACATTTGTGCTCAATACACTAAGCTAAAATAAGTTATTGTTGACCTCACTTTTAGTGAAGTTGACACATTATCCTTAGGATTTTCATCTTAGCAATAGGATCCCTACCCAGAGCTTAAGACACTTGATTAAAGAAGGCACCATAAACCCAAAATAAAGTTATATCCAATTAGGTTGAGACTTGGGGTTATCTACATTAAGATTAGTGAGCCCAAATCAAAAATCAAATCAAATAAATTAAATTTTAAATGTAACTCAAGTGGGTTAATCTACTACATCTAGGATGGATGCCCTAAGCCCATCAAGTTTGTCAAATCCACTCAAAATTGGACAACTTAATCCATTTAAGATAATTCATAAATCAAGCTAATTTAAGATAACCCAAAATGAATTTAATTTAGATAGCCCAAAAAATCAATCAAACCAACAATATTTGACTTGGAAATTCAACAAAATGTTTGAATTGTTAAGAGGTTGATTTGCATAGACCACCAACCAAGGCCAAAATAATTGACCAAAAGGACTTGTCATTAAAATAGATATAACTAAGTTCCTCATAACCCAAAGTCAAACTAAAAGAAATAATGTCAATGGGAGATTAATGAATCTAAAATAAATCTAAAAGGAAATCAACCTAGATAGTCTCAAATTAAGTCAATTCAAGCAAAATTCAATCAAGATTAAGACTAACTGAAATCAACATAAATCAAATTCAATTAAAATCTAATTTGAGTAAATAATTTGGAGAAAGTTTAAATGAATTAACTTGAACCAAAACTAAATAGATTCAAATGACTTAATGTTGATTCACTCAAGCTTTGATTGGGTCAATTACATATGAGTATTGAGTTAGTGGCCTAACTAGATTCATATAATAAAATTATGTCCCATTACAAAATTAGTTAATTGAAGATTATCATGAAAGACACTCATATACTTGCACATGAATTAATTGAAACAAACATTTTATAATCTAAGTCTTTAATATAACCAAACATTGGGTATGCTAGGAAGATTTCTTGATCAAAGCCAACATTCACTAAGCCATCCTAACCTAATTTTTTTCAAAAAGAAGAGACAAAATTTTTTTTCCTTCTCCATGTATCACCATCTCATGAAATCCTTATAACACATCTCAGTTATTTTGATTTGGACAAAAGAAAGATGCAAAGAGAGTAAAACAAAGTTTATTTTGAACAATGAAGTGAAGGCTTTGATCCTTGTTCTCTAAGTAGTGACATGCCGAGTGCTTAGTGCTAAAATCTATTACGAATTGTCGAGCACAATGATCAAACAGTCAACTTGCATGAATTTTCCAAGTAACTAGTTAGAGAAGGAAAAATTGAGCTCTACCTTACCCTATGATTTTCCATTTTGTTTGGACTTTTTTTTACCTACCATTACATTGGCCCAGGTCTAGGAAGAAGGCCATCCTCATTACCAATTCCTCCCTCCAAAAAGACTAGCCTGAGTTCCCATTTTTTTTAAGTCCATGGCCTCATCCCATGACTACTCATGTCCCAGCAAATCGAGAGCTCCCCCTTTCAATTGACTCATCAAGAACACTCCACACACCCCCTGAGTGAAAATAAAACTTACTCCACCTTCCTCTTAGGGCTGTCAAAAAAGCTCGTTGTTCGCGAGCAACTCGTGTTTGGCTCGTTAAGTAGCTCGTGTTCGGCGCATTCGTTAAGTATGCGAGCCAAACATGAACAACTATTTTACGTTCAATATATAAATGAGCCGAACTCGAATAATCTTTTGTTCATTCATGTTCGGCTCGATTTGGCTCGAAATAAATAAATATTTGTAATATATATTTATTATTAAATTATTAATTAATTAATTTATATTTGCATGAATAATTAATTTAATTAATAATATTTAAATTAAATAAATTTATAATACATTATAACCATTAAAATTAATTTAAAATTCTCAATTATTGAAAATTTAGATTTTCGATTTGAGGAGATTTTTATTAAATATTAACTAATTCCTAAACCCTAACTACTTAAGCTTATGAAATGGCCTCCGCCACACTCTGATCTTCGACTCATTGACTCTTTTTCTTCGACGTCTTCATCTCTTTGAGTCTTCGACTGTTGGCTGTTGCCCTATTTCTGCGATCGCTATCCTATTCTCCTTCCTTCCTGAGCATCCTCTACGGCTTTACTACTACGAGCACTTGATGCAAGTTACGAAGCTCTAATGCACTGTAGAGCCGATGAGCCACGAATTGGAAACTTGCTTTTTTAATTTACGTCGATCGTTATTATTTTATAGTTTCTCCATCTTTTCCTAACTTAGTTGTTGGCTAAAGTGTTTGGGTTCTAGATGACTCAAAATGTTAATATGCTATTAAAATTTCTTGGATATCGATTTCTAGTGTTTGGTTTCTGGTTGGAATGTGCAATGAAATGTTGAAGTGTATTTTCTCAATTTGATTTTATAATATCGTGCATATTTTGGATTTAGGCCCTTTAAGGTTTACTATCTATATGTAGCTGGTATAGTATTATGATTTCAATTTTTGGTTTAGTATTTATAAATAAAATAATAAATAAAATGAAAGTCGCAATAAAAAAAATAATTGAAAGACTCAACTAAATAAAGATATATAAGCCATTTTATCAAGCTAAGTTGCATCTCATATTAAAAAAATATTTAACATCACACTCTTTAAAATGACAACTCTTAAGTCTTAATGTAGTCATAATGGTGTAGCACTATATAAATATTATCAAATGGTTCTTATGAGTGAAGAATCTGAGAATAAAGTAGTCATATCTCAAAATAGCAAGTAGAGAAGTAGTCATTTCTCATAATAAGCAGATTTTTAGTAGATTATCATGAAGAATTTGATTTCTTTCTAATGAAGAATTAACTTGCCAATTTATAAAGTGACTAAAATTTGATGGCATGGTGTGTATATAATATATATTCCATGTGGGGTTTTCCCTCAGGCCTCATGGCTAAAAAATAGGAGAAAATAGCAACTAGATTGATCTCAAAATAACAGCAAAGATAGCCAAATAGTATTATGCAGTAAAATAAGCTCACAGCTTACTAATATTGATGGCTACTTTAATTACAAAATGGGCTCAGTTTGAAATAATTTATCAGCTAATCAATGATGCCTTCATAGCTAGATGACTGTTTAAATTCTTCAAACACCCAAAAATGATAAACCAACTTATTTGATAAGATAAAGACCAAAACATAATAAAATAGCAAATAAAATAGGTTGTTTTGTAAATGGCTTCATTTAATTCTATTTTGCTTTGTTGGGATTAAGAAGAAAAGCTTCATGTTTCATGTTTAAGTTGACTTTGTATGCTTAATATGTCAAATTTACTAGTGCTCTATTTCTATATGGAATGTGACAATAAATTATGTTAATGTTCTTACTTATAGCATATGGATTGTACCTTTAGTTTTGACACATATATTTTTTTTCAATATAGTCTACTACCATGTCAAATTTTGATCTATCTCAAACTGCATAATCTGGTAATGAGATTACTATAAAGAATGAAAATAGTAATGAAAATCCTAATCTTTCTTCACAATCTATTTGTTCAAAAGCAATTATATTTGATAGTAATGTTGGAGGAATCCCTCCTAAGAAGACTAGAAAAAAGAAGTCTACAGTTTGGGAGTACTTTATAAAAACTGTTTCTACTTTAAAAGGCGCCAATGCTTTCTATTTACAATGCATATGTTGTGGTACAAAATTTCATAAATCCAAGACTGGCACCATTTCACAACTTCTCAGACATGTTAGGGAGTGTGATAAGATCAAAGCTAAAAATAAATAAGTTGTGGAGTTGCTAGATAAAAGGTAAATTGTTAAATTTTATGCCTCGATGCTAGTTGAAATTGAGCTTCTATTTTACAGATCCAAAGAATTATGATCATCTTGTTAGAGAAATAATTGCAAAAATGATAATTGTGCATGAGTATCCTTTTATGATGGTTGAGCATACTTGGTTCAATATTTTGTTGAAGGTCTTAAATCATAATTATGAAAGAGTTTCTAGAAATACTATAAAAAAATGATTGCATGAAAGTTTATGAAGCAGAAAAAGAAAAGCTGAAGGCATATCTTAAAAGCATACATATTGTCTCATTAACATCGATTGTTAGACTTCTAATCAAAAATGGGGTACATGTGCTTAATAATTCATTATATTGATGAGTCTTGGAAATTACACAAGCATATTATCAATTTTGAGCTTGAACCACCTCACACGTACTTTTATTTGTGATGCAATATGTGAATGATTGTTAGAGTCAAATTTGTGGATAAAGTTTCCACAATTACATTGGATAATGCGAGTAATAATGATGTCGCTAATGCTCTCAAATCTAATTTTCACCAAGTGGTAAGTTACATTTTATGGGTTATTTTTTCCATGTCAGATGTTGTGCTCATATCTTGAACATAATGGTTCAAGATGGTTTAAAGGAGGACCAACGTATATGTTATGGTTTCTAGATTACACTATGTTACTTATTTTATTACCTGCAACTGAATCTTTGATGCAGCTTTGTTTTTTTTTGGGCTATCTTATTGTATTTTGGTCTTTACTTGGTGAATAATACACATTATTTTATCCTAAATTGCTGAGATTTATGGTTTCTAGATTCTAAAGGGCTATGATGTTAAATCATTTTTAATATGAGATGCAACTTAGCTTGATAAAATGGTTGCTTATGTTCTTAGTGACATTTGGCCATCATTACTACACTTGGTCTTTACTTCAATAGTACTACACTTGATTTTGGGGTTTTTAAGAATTTAAGCAGCCAATAAGCTATGACGGCCTCATTGATTTGCTGATAAAAAATGTCAAACTGAGCTCATTCATTATAACTGTTTAATACTTTTTTGGCTAATAATTACTTGACATTTTGAGATATAATTACTACTTCGAGTGTTCTCTAGAATCTTCATTCACAAGGATCATTTTGTACTATTTATATAGCAACTAAGCCATACCACGTGAATCCATTAAGGTATATCTTCCATTTTTAATATTGAATGATGATGCAACCTTCATATTATTTGTTATTTTATTATTATTTTATTTGTTATTTTTTACTGTATATAGTTATCTCCAGATTCTTCATTCATGAGGACCATTAGACACTACTTATATAGTAATCGGGCTACACCATAATGTTAAGTTAATTGGCAAGTTAATGCTTCATTAGCCTAAAAAATACTGGCAGTTATTATGAGAAATGACTACTCCTCTACTTGCAGCTATTTTGAGATATAACTACTTATTGTTCTCTCCAGATTCTTCATTCATGAGGACCATTTGATATTATTTATATAGCAATCGGGCTATACCATTATGACTATATTAAGACTTAAGAGTTGTCATTTTAAAGGATGATGTTAAATCTTTTAATATGAGATTCAACTTAGCTTGATAAAATTCGCTTATATATCTTGTTTAGTTGTCTTTTAATTATTTTTTTGTAGCTTTCATTTTATTTATTTTTATTTATAAATACTAAACTAGAAATCAAAATCATAATACTATACCAACTACATATATATAGTAAACCCTAAACACCTATGATGTTAAACCGATTTTAAAATGAGATGTAACTTAGCTTAATAAAATGACTTCTTAGTTCATTAAACATGCACTTAGTCTTAACTTCAATATCACTACATTTGATACTATGCTGAATATTTTGGATTCATGGGGTTTTTAATAATTTGATAGCAGCCATCAAGTCAAGCTATGATGGCCTCAATGATCAGCTAATATTTTGTGATGTTAAACCTTTTTTAGTACAAGAAATTGAGATGCAAATTAGTGCTGAAAAAGTTCGGTTTATCATTTCTGGGTGTTTGAAGAATTTAAGTAGTCATCGAGCTATGAAGGCATCATTGAGTAGGTGATAAAATATTTCAAACTGAGCCCATTTTATAATTAAAGTAATCATCAATATTAGTGAGTTGTGAGCTTGTTTTATTGCATAATACTATTTGGCTATCTTTGCTATTATTTTGGGATCAATCTACTTATTATTTTCTCATGTTTTCTTAGTCGTGAGGCCTGAGGTAAAACACAACATGGAATAGATATTATATACACACCATGCCATTAAATTTCAGTCACTTTATAAATTAACAAGTTAATGCTTCATTAGAAAGAAATCAAATTCTCCATGATACAGACATCCTAAAAAATACTGGCAGTTATTATGAGAAATGGCTACTTGTTGTTCTCTCCAGATTCTTCAGATTATTGGATTTGGCTACATGCAGGTTATTGTTTTTATTTAATTTGCTATTTCATTGTATTTTGGTTCTTAGTTTATCAATAATATTCTTAGTTTTATGCTGAATTACTTAGAGTTGTGGTGTTTAAAGGACTGTGATATTAAATCTTTTTTTAATATGAGATGCAATCATGCAACTTAGCTTGATAAAATGGCAGCTTATATATCTTATTTAGTTGGGTCTGTTTCAATTACTTTTGGACTGCAGTTTTCATTTTATTTGTTATTTTATTATATTTTGGTCTTTAGTTTATCAATAATATTCTTAGTTTTATGCTGAATTGCTTAGAGTTATGGTGTTTAAAGGGCTATGCTGTTAAATCTCTTTTAATATGAGATATAACTTAGCTTGATAAAATGGCTGTTTATATATCTTATTTAGTTGGGTCTGTTTCAATTATTTTTGGACTGCAGTTTTTATTTTATTTGTTGTTTCATTGTATTTTGGTCTTTCGTTTATCAATAATATTTTTGGTTTTATGTTGAATTGCTTGGAGTTGTCGTGTTTAAATTGCTATGATGTTAAATCTTTTTTAATATGAGATGCAACTTAGCTTGATAAAATAGATGCTTATATATCTTGTTTAGTTGGGTCTGTTTCAATTATTTTTTTACTGCAGCTTTCATTTTATTTGTTGTTCCATTGTATTTTGGTCCTTGATAAAATAACTGCTTTCATTTTTACTATTTCATTATATTTTTGATTTATGTATTTTTTAAGAATTTAAGCAACCATGAGTCATGACCCATCAAGTTATGACAGCATCATTGATTATCTGATATAAAATTTTAAACTAAGCTCATTCAATAATTATATAACATAAATTTTGTTTAGTTTTGTTTATATAGTGCAGCAAGAAGTATTCAAGTATAAAGTGGCAAAGAGCAGATCTTATGTGGCAAAATTTGATGACTTCTGGAGAGTGAATAATCAAGCCAAGATTATCAAGATTATTTTGAGTTTGAAAGATGTTAAAGTTTCAATTTCTTATGTATAAGTGTATGATTGGATTGTATCAATGTACTCATTTATTTATTTATTTGTAAATTTTTAATTTTTTGTGTACTCAATCATATTCAAATATAGTAAATCAAATTTGTAGTAATATAATTTTTGTTAATAATAAAATATGTTATTGGATCATATTTTGATATTCAATTATAATTTTGCTTTATGTAATTTTATTTGTAATAAAATTTATTTTTGAAAAGATTATTTTTATTGTTAGTCCTCACACTCCACAATTTATAAATAAATAACTATAAAGCTATATTTTTGTACTAATTTTTTTTAGATTAATATTTTTAAAATATTAATAAATAAATAAATAATCCTTAACGAGCCAATTCGAGCCGAACAAGAGCTGTTAACGAACACGAACAAGTTCATGAGCCGAACATGAACAACCGTTAACGAGCCCTTACCGAACATGAGCCGATAATGAACAAAATTTTATTTTTAACAAGCCGAATACGAACAAGTATCAAGCTCGTTCAAGCTCGGCTCGTTTACACCCCTACTTCCTCTAACTCCTTAATACAAATTTCGATCACGATCCGATGAGGAGCGACATATATTGGTATCCTCGATCTGTGAGGAAGTCGATGAGGTTTACAACTAGGCTTTATTTCTTTAAGATGAACATACCTCATGTGCAAGAACCATTGGACATAGCTCCAATGAGGTACATTCCTAATCTTTAGCTCAACCATTTAGGTGTTGGAGCTTTGTGAAATGAGTGTACATGATGCTAGGATCCAACCAGTAGGAACCCTACATTTCTTCTCTTATTCCTTTTGAATGCATGTTTTCTTCATTTCGTGGTGGAATCTCCCAGATCACCATCATCTTGGTGGACGGTTGTGGCCTTATGCGAAAGGAAGGAGACGATGCCCTAGTCGTTAGATCAGCGAGTTGTTCATGGATCCAACCCGTCATCCCAAAACCCGCTCATTCAAACCCATTATGAGTCATGCTTTACATGCTGGTGTCTGTGTGGCTTGGGACCACCATTTAGGGTGCCACGTGGGAGGGGCATGGAATGGTACTATAGGATAATAAAACTAAATGTACAATTTATTAATTCAACAAAAATTTTAAAAAATCATAATAATTTATGAAATAATTGAAAAAATATAAATAAGGGCTCTATGAACTCAAGAAAAAAAGGGAGAACATTAAAAAAACAAAATAGAAGCCTTAATTTTGATCAAAAAAATTTTAAATTAATTCAAAAATATCGATCCAAATAGTTTGAAGTTTCTTTATGGCATGATTTTGTGTAGATTCTCTATCTACAATGAAATTTGCATGGCATTTGAATAACTAATTGGATAGTTATAAAATTTTGAACATTTAAAGCTAAAAACTACTTAATAATTAATCTTAAATTTTTAAAAATATTTAAAAGTTTATCTTATGGGATAAACACATTTTATCAACATAACAAAACTTTGAAAACATATCCAAACTCACTGAATTTTTTTTAATCTCAAAATCCATAAATTAGGATTAATTAGCTATTAAATATATAATTAAATCACCTAAAATATTAAAATTCATAATAAATTATACAAAACTCAAAAAATAAATAAATAACCTTTGCGCTCAATAACTAGCGTTATATATTTTAAGAGTAATTGATCTATTAATGAAATTAATAATAAAATATAACTCCAAATATCTTGAAATTTTTAGAATATGTTTTACAAATTATTACTTATCTCTATAATTTTTCTCAAAATTTTTGTACTTTAGTCTTATGAGTTATTAAATCATTAGTGTTTAATAGACGCAATAATTTAATTAACAAATTGGAAAATAAAGAAATTGTAAAATTACATCTTAAGTGTCTCAATCACTTAATGGCTAGAGGGAATCATAAGAAAATATCAAACATATTTGATTATCACTAAATTTATCAATCAACCTACTTAAGCTTAATGACGCATATATTAATTAATTTTTAAATATTTAGCCTTTTAACTTATAACTTGAGAATTTCATAAATAATTCAAATTAAGTCCAAATAATTTAAAATTTTTGTGAAATGTTTTAGAGACCAATGTTAATTCCTAGGAATATCTTCATAAAATTTTGATTTTTCATAATATATTTTGAAATTATATTTATAAATAATCAATTAATTAGTATTTGAAATTTACAAAATTGCATGAGTTATGAAGATAAGCTTAAAAATCATCTAAAGTATGATTCTAAGTTAGAGGAAATATTTTGCCATATGTACCAAATTATTTTAATATTATTTACATTTCTTATAAGAAACATTTAATCAAAATAAATTTAATAATAAATAATGTAAACAATTCCCCAAGTTCCTATGGAATGCTCGAGAGGTCCCTTTTGACCTAGAGGATAATTTAATAAGATTTAGTGTTGATTGGGTTAGTTAAAATCAATTTCAAGTGAATATATATTTACTTGAATATAAAAATTTCAAGTTAATATATATTTGCTCGAATAAAAAAAATAGATTAACTGTTATTTGGCTTAAAAATCATAATAAATAGAATATAGGTAAAAAAAAAAATCATCAAACTTTTATTATAGGTCGACATTAGTAGTGAAGACAAGAGAAAGATGAAATATACCTATTTTTAAAATTAAATTATTTTTTTATAAATTAGTAATCTTAATAAATCTCATATATCATAGAAAATTAAATTAAATTCTAAATGAAATGACATTTTATGGTAGTATTGGAACTTCAATTTTAATACTCTTGTAAAGTTTCATAAAAGTTATACTTTAATTTAACTTATTTTGGATCACATAATAAGATATTATAGAAAATTAAATTAATTTAAAATAATCTCAAATTTTTTATGAGATATCTCTCCAATGTTCCCTAACTCTAGAGAATATTTACATAATTTTGAGTGTTGTTTTGTCATTTATTTGGCATTTTCTTTCTTATTTTATTAGTAAATAATATTAAGTCATTAATTATTTAAAAAATGCTCAAAATGCTATGAAGTACTCTCTAAGGTGTTTTCCTAACTTTAAGATATACCCTCTAAAATTCTGAGATCATTTGAACTTAAATTGAAATTAAAGTTTAAAATTAGGTGATAATTAAAATAAGGCACCATTAATTATATTATTTAAAATCCATAAAATCATTTGATTTAGACTCTTAGAGTAAACCTTCATCCTTTGATGTGATGTTCACTCTAAAATTAAATTAAGGTGTAAGGATGAATAGGCTCTACCCTAAAACATGAAACTCAACTCAAGCCTAAATTAAGTTACAACTAAAAATATATTCTTAAGTCATTAATCATGCAAACTAAAATTACATCATGGTAATAAATTAAATCTAGCTTCCTAAAATTATAACTTAAACATTAAAGCCTAAGCTTTGGCATACTACACCAACCTTTGCACCCTATTTGCATAAGAAAAATGATGAAATAAATAGGACATCCTGACTTAGGGTGTTGCAGCGTCGCAATCCCAGTGCATAGGCGTTGTCACTATCCCTCAATTTTAAAAACTAGAAAAATACTAATCACTCCTGCCACAGCTATCCCCTTCAGCAATAACTACCCAGTGGGAGTGTGGAAAGCATTATGAGGAGGAGGCAGGTTAGAGGGAATTATTCTTATAAAGGAGGCTTGCACACTTTGCTCTGTCTCTCCATTTTTGGATTCTCACTCCCCACTTAAGATGATGCATCCACCTACACTCTTCCCCTTTACTCTTTTCACATCTCTTTATTCTCTCTTGCACTCTCTACACTTTTTCACATGAAATGGTTGGCGTGAATGGGAGAGAATCCAAAATTGCTGATTTTGAATACCTCTACTATCTATCTTGGATCCAAATGCATGATGATAGTCCTCCCTCCATCAATCTTGGATCTAGAGAAAGAAGATCAAGATAGTAGTGATTACATTAGAAATTGTTAATTCCTAAATTCTACAAAAAAATCTCAAAATCTTGAAATCAAGGCATCCATTGTTGAACTTAGTTTATGAGATAAAATCCTCTTGATCTTGGATCCGATATAAGAGAATACATATCACATTAGATTTTATAAACATAACAGTAAGTTTTACCACAAAATTTTAAATCATAAAATTCGCTAAAAAAACCTATTGAAAAATGGAGTTCTAACTTGGCGATGGCTGAGATAAGCAATACTAAGCTCTCAGAAGGTTAAACACATGGCCATAATGCTAAGCTCTCGAGAGTTTGAACACATGTGTCTCGCGTCATAAGCCTTATACTATAAACCAAGGCGTTAAACAAGACTGTTTTCCACTTCCTTAGAGCCCTCTCAGTTTTGTAGGCCAAAACATTTATATATTGCACCACAGTATTTGCGCTAGGCGTTGCATTAATTTTATAACCCTATTTGTGCACTTAAAATCAAAATTTTAGATCTAAAATCTAAATCTTATGACACAATGCCAAGAGCCATCCATTGAGCTCATCATAATCTTCTTGGGTTACAAGTCAAAAAACTCTAACTTACAATGGCACATTAGGTCTTCGGTTATCTTCTCAAGTTTAAGTCAAAAATATCTAACTTAGCATCGCAGTGCCACCCATTAAGCACTATGAAACTGTCTTCTATGGTAATAAGCCAAAAATTTCTATACTATAGTGCCACAGTGTGACCTTCTCGAGTTATAAAAAATCATAAATAGTTATCCTATGGTGCCACTACGTTAGCCTCTCTGTGTCATGATGTTGATTTCCAAGTACCATAATGTTATTCTCTCAACATTATAAATTTTAAGTTGAAAATAGTTATTTAATTCAATCTTATTTTTAACTCATGGTGTACCCAAACGATAATAAATTTGATAAATAAATAATATATATATAGCAGATATGACAATTAATCATCTAAGTTCGTCTAAGGATGCTTCATTAGTTAACATAAAAAAAATTTGAATGCAGCATGTACACAAACATAAAGATCTAGGATACAATCATAATGTCTAAATATGTTTTAAGCTGGATTTGAGGATTAAATTAAAATTCTAAATCAATCTTTTAATTTTAATAAAATATTTCTAATAATATAAAATACCATATGTCTCAACACTTGTATTAAAATCTAAATTAAATATTTGAGAATGTTGTGTGGGTTAATTTCGGGGTTTTATGACTTGGTCAATAATAAAACATAATAATGTTATTATAACTTTCTCACTTTGATAAGTTCTCGAAAAATTTTTAAGTTAAATGGATTTCAAATTTAAACTCATAAATGTAAATATGCTCGATCCCCTTGTGGAGTTTTAATTTGGAGTTGTAGGGACACCAAACAAATCTTTGGGAGTAGTTATTGAAGTGATGGGCTACATTAAGATATATTATCTCGGAGATGGAAGCATCACCCTAATGCCTAACCACCTAATAAGGACTCAAGGCAAATGTGAATGTAATAAATTCTTTCCCATACTTTACATGAAGAAGTAAAGGATAGTTTATTTTATGCCGGGTTTTAGTTCCCTAAAGCAAGCTTCCATAGTTAATTACATCTTAGGAAATGAGAATCTCTAAGAACACTCTATTAAAGTAGTCAATAAGTATCTCCAAAGATTTCAAAGCTAGACTATCAAAGTATTAGGCATTTATGAAAATCAAGTGGGAGTTCAAATAGGAAGACTTCTTTATGGATTCCAGAGGAGAATAAGTTGAAAGTACTCCATGATACTAGGAGTACTTGATCTACTATAGTGAGGCTTTATATATTTGAGTGAGAGAATTTACTTTAGAATCTTCTTAGAATGCTAGGGCTTATATTCCAACAACATAAGATCATGAAAATGCCTAAGAGGTGAGGACTTATGCTCATAGATCAAAGAAAATAAGTAGCATCATAACTTAAATCTAAAATTCTTTAACACAACCCTAGAGAAAGATGGGATAGGATAGTTCACTTCCAGAGAGAATGAATACACGACTCTTACTTACAGCTGGTGGAGCCTCACCTACACTTAAAAAAAACATGTAGGATGGTCTTATGTAAATGCAAGATAGAAAAGGTTTAAATTTAGGAAGGAAGCTAGAATCCTAAACTCACTCCTCAGAGACTAGATAATGTTTGGCATACAAATATGACTTAGATTAATGTTGAAAATTTATAAGTTTTTAAGATCATTTGACATATTTATTTTTGGACGAAGGCTTGGGATGATTATGCCTATGCATGATGAAATGTTATGAACTAAATCAATTAGAGGAGGTGTTCTCCACTATAAGGGATTGCCCTCTAAGGTCAAGCATATATCCCTTATAAAAGTGGAGACCCTCCTTATTCAAGAGTGGCACAATATGATATACATGGTGATAGCTTGACAACATTCTAAGGGGTTTCTAAATATTTTATTTATCTTGATTAAGAGTCTAGGCTTTACGATAAGGTTATGTGTTATATTAAAATTTAGTTATAAATTTTTTGCAATGATAGAAATTTTAATTTTACCCTAAAAGCCTCATCCTTGACATCAAATCATCAAACTTTAATAAACCTAGAAAAAGTATGTCATTTCTATTGCACAAACTAAACACAATAATCAAACATGTGACTTTCGTAAAAGAATAAGAGGAGGTCGGCTCGTGTCATTACACCCCATAAAAAAAGGGTAGAGCTACCTCTATATAACCTAGATTATAATTAAAATTTTACAAATGAAATGAATGATATGGTGGTCTTCAATATTTGTTCTTCTTTCTTTTCCTTGGATTAGTTTGCTCCAAGCTTCACAGACCTCCCAAGCCTTTGCCTTCTAGCCGATCATCTAAACCTCATAGCACTAATCTTAATCTTGTTGCAAAGTTACATATTTATAAAAAAATGAAATCTAACTACACCAGTAAAATAGATCGTTAGTTAAGTGAACATACAAACCAAGCAATTATATTTCACATTATTAGACTTAGTACCCTACACTTGGGTAGCCAAGCCCGCCTATCCTAATTGGATTATGCTTATGGGCTTAAGCAACACCTGTAAGTAAGAACATTTATATTTACTTATAATTACAACGATCCCTTTATCATAATCCTCTATAGAAATATCATTAAGCTATTAGCGGCCTAATATCCAATCTACACACAAACAATCCTAACATCCAATTTAAAACATTATATCATAAAACAAAATATAACACCACAACATACACTGGCCTAACCTAAAGGCTAGAATTGGTGACTTAGTATTCTAATGTGTGTGTTGTGGTTTAGTGTGGTGTGTCTTAATTAGGCTTTAGAATTTTGATTATCTAAAGTTCAGAATTATTTAATTTAAACATTAAGGGAGGTTACACTTTAAATCTTTGAATAAATTGGTTAATTTTAATTTACATTTTTTTTTTGTTTCATTTGATGCCTACTTAATATATAATTATTATGAAGAGAAGAAAGAGGGTTTGACTCCCTTCAACCTTATCCTAAGTTATTTTCTAAGGGTATATTATTACGACTTTGGTTTCTTTAGTGAATCATTTATTAAATATTTTTATTAAACATAAGTTTGGGTTAGTCTTAAGGAATCTTATTCTAACATGAAAGGAAACTATGGATTAATAAAATTGAATCACTATTACATTGATAACATTCCACCACTTCTTTCATCATCAATAGCATACACATTTCTTCATTTTTATTATTCATGGTATTTAACACTACCATTGCCGGTTCCAAGTCCGGATGCAAAAAGTGGAGGGTTGCGTTAGGTAGTCGACGATAAAATTTGTCGAAATAATCATGACATGAATCCTTTAAATCATTGTGTTAATGCTTAGGCGTCCCAGGCGGCAGCTTATGGCTTGAATCTGATGAAAAATGTCTAGAAAACGCATGCCTTGCGGATGTTAAATAGAGGGTTCCACATTTTGGGCGGATGCGGGCAAAGAAGTTAGTCCATGAAACTAGAATTAGGTTAGGATCTTGGAATATAGGCTCTTACAGGTAAATTAATAGAATTAATAGATATTATGGTTCATAGAAAGATAAATATTTTATGTGTTCAAGAAACTAAATGGGTTGGTGAGAAGGCCAAGGAGATTGATAGTTTAGGTTTTAAACTTGGTATTATTAGAAAAGTCAAATAGAAATGGTGTAGGTGTGATTATAGATAAAATTTGAAGGATAATGTTATAAGTATTAATAGATGTGGAGATAGAATTATAGCTTTAAAGATTATTGTTGATACTAATATTATCAATGTTATAAGTGTATGCTCCTCAAGTAGGCTTGGAGGTAAGCGTAAAAGAAAAATTTTGGAATGAATTAGAGGGATTAATACACAGATACCTCTTGAAGAAAAAAATTTATTGGAGGAGATTTAAATGGACATGTTGGTAGAGTAGTAGAAGATTTTAAAAGTATTCATGGTGGTTATGGATTTGGAGTTACTAATGAAGAAGGTAGGACTATATTAGATTTTTTTGCTTTTGATTTTGTAGTTAATACTTTTTTTTAAGAGAAAGAGATGAACATATTATTACTTATAAAATGGATCTAGTAAAACAGATTGATTATTTTTTACGATAAGAAAAATAGATAAATTGTAAAGATTGTAAGGTCATACCAAGTGAAATTTTAAGTACCCAACATCGATTATTAGTTTTAGATTTTAAGATGAAAGGTTGTAAGAGAAAAAATAAACTAAATTATTATCCTAGGATTAGATGGGGACACTTAAAGAACACAAATAAAATATTTTAAGAGCAAGCTACAAGATATTAGAATTTGGGGTGTTCATAAAGATGCTAACGTTATGTGGGAAAAAATATCAAGTGAAATTAACAAGTTGCTAAAGATGTGCTTGGAGAATCAAAAGGAAAAGCTTCTTTTAATAAGAATAGTTGGTGGTGGAGTCAGAGTGTGCAAGAAAAGATAAAAAAATAAGAAGCATTGTTATAAAACTTGGTTTAGATGTAAAAATTTGGAGAATTGGGAAAGATATAAAGTGGCCTGTAGAGATTCTAAGAAAGCAATATATGTTGCAAAAAATTTAGCTTTTAGTGATTTATACAATAGATTAGATACCAAAGAAGGTGAAAGATGTATGTATAAGTTAGCCAAGCAAAGAGAGAAAGTAAAGACATAGTTCTGAGGTATTAGGATTAAAATAATAAAGTGCTTTTCTTAGAAAAGATATTGAAAATAGGTGGATGAGATATTTTGATAAACTTTTCAATGAAGGATCTGAAATACGATTGATTTTAGCAACCTTAATACCTAAACAATAATAGAATTTCATTTCTATCGTGTTAGTAAATCGAAGTTAGTGAAGCTTTAAAGAAAATGAAAATGTGTAGGACGGATAATATTCCAATAGATGTGTGGAAATGTTTAGGAGAGGAATTTCTTGGCTTACAAATCTTTTAATGTTATTTTAAAGACTAAAAAGATGCGGATGAGTGGAGAAAGAGTCTATTGGTTCTATATTTAAGAATAAAGGTGATGCACAAGAGTGTGCAAATTATAGAGGAATTAAGTTAATGTTCCATACATTAAAATTATGGGAGAAGTAATTGAGCATAGGTTACGATGTGATCTGAAGTTTCGACAATGGGTTTGGTTTCATGCGGGTAGATCTACTATGGATGCTATACATTTGTTAAGAGGGTTGATAGAAGCATAGAAAGTAAGAAGGATCTACATATGATATTTATTGATTTAGAAAGCTTATGATAAAGTCTCGAGATGTTCTTTGGAGAGTTCTAGAGCGAGAAAAGAGTTAATATTGGTTATATTCAAGTCATTAAGGATATGTATACTAGAGTACACTTGTGTCCAAACACAAGGAGGATTGACAAAATATTTTCCTATTTAGTTGGATTACATCAAGGATCAACATTAAGCCCTTATCTTTTACTTTAGTTATGGATGTTCTTACGAGGCATTTACAAGAAGATGTACCTTGGTGTATGCTTTTCGATGACATTCTTCTTGTTGATAAGACTAGAGAGTCCAACGAAACTTGAATTATGGAGGTCAACTTTAGAGTCTAAAGGTTTTCGTTTAAGTAGATCTAAAAGCGAATATATGGAGTGTAATTTTAGTTGTAGAAGTTTTAGTGATAGTGTTGTGACTTTAGGTGATCAAGTCATTAATAAGAGTGGCGATTGAGATATTTAGGCTCTATTGTCCAAAATGATGGTGAAATAGATGGAGATGTTATTAGTAGAATTCAAGTTGGATGGTTGAAGTGGAGGAATACATCGGCTATTATGTGATAGAAAAGTTCCACTTAAACTTAAGGAAAATTTTATAAGATGGTGGTAAGACACACGACTTATGGTGCGAGAATGTTGGCCAATAAAAGAAGCATAAGACTAAGTTAAGTGTTATTCTGAGATGAGGATGCTTAGGTGGATGAGTGGCTTTACTCTTAGAGATAGAATGCAAAATAGTATGTTAGGAAAAGTTGGAGTAGCTCCGTGGTAGATAAGATTAGGGAGAGTGCTTAGATGGTTTGGCCACATAAAGCGTAGTCCGATGACGATTAGGAGAGTAGATGCATTAGATTTGCCTTATGTTAAGAAAGGTAGGTAGACCTAAAAGACTTGGTTAAGATGTATAAATAATGATCTTAGTATACTTGAATTAGATGAGAATTTGACACATAATAGGACACAATGGAGCGAAGGATTCATATGGCAAGTGGGATTAATTGTTGTTGTTGTTGTTGTTGTTGTTGTATTCATGGTATTTAATTTAATACACATATTTATACATATAATACATATTTATATTTTTACACTTAATGATAATTAATGCATGAATTTGGTAGAAAGAAAGATTTATTCCTTAGTTAAACATGTAAACATGTATTAGATTTACAAGTAATGATGTTGTTAAACTAGAAGTGAGGTTATCTAAGACCTCATTCTTAAAGCCTTATGTTCTCTCGATGTCCGGTTATACTTGAATTAAATACATGTAAATATTAGAACTTTAGGGATGAAAATCATGCAAAGTTATATAATAGAATATCTTTTTATTCATGCAAAACTTAGTGACACGAAGAGTAAAGATTTATCTTAAATTCTAACGCTTGAATAAATATAAATGAAATTAAGCAAGTATGTGTCATTGTTAATCCAGAGAAATGAGGTTATCTAAGACCTCTTGGGACTACTTAAAGTCTCGTGTTAGGATGTCCAAACTATATACTCAATTCAAATGTATGTAAATATGTACATGAAACATAAAGATAAAACAATTTCTTTACTATTTTGAAATTATAATTAAATGTAAATTTTATTGAATATTTTAACCAACATTAACTTAAAATTTTCATCATTAAGTTTAAAAAAAAATTTAGGATTTAATGATAATATCCATACCATATAATAATGTTTATTCACATGTAACTTAGATGTAATTATGTTATTTTGATTCTCTTTTTTTGTGTGTATTGCAAACATGAACATATGACATGCACATTTATGATGATTGAAAAGAAGCAATTAAGCATTATCACATAACATATTTAATTGCATTAAGTCCTAAGGACAATTAAGCAAAATAAATATTCCTTAAAACTAACTAAAGTCTTATCAGGTGTGATTTTGATATTTAAGTTATTAAAACCTAAAGAGGAGAGATGATACTTAACCCAATGTTGGTGATTTAACATATTTAAAGAGGGGAATTAAATATTTTATGGATTATTAGGTTCAAGTTGTTAAACATATCAATTTAATTATCCTTCCCTAAACTTTTTTAATCTAGTTAACTACTTGACCATTAGCTTTCAATGATATTCTCTTAGGAAAATAAAATTTATAATGCACCTAAAGGAATCAAATGCAATTAGGCTCATGTTTAAGAGTTAACTATATTAAAGAAGGAAAGAATCTAAGTTAGGTACTCTTATGATTTTCCAATACCAATTAGTTAACCATAGTTTCCTTAATAACTTTATATTATTAAACACATAAAGAGAAATTAATAGATTATATTTGGATTATCTCAACAATCATTGATTTTGTTTGACTTGTATTTTATCACTAATCTTCTTAATTGAACCCTAATTATTACTATTGACCTCATTTTTGGAGTGAGGGTCCAATCCTCCACCATAGATTTAGTTTTCTAACACAGAGCTATGAATAAGACACTAGTGACTAGGTGAACACTTAATAGCCTGAGGCTTAGGAGGATTAACCATAAGGTTTAGATCATCTAGGATTAGGATAATCTACCCACATGCTTTAAAAACAAACATGCTTACTTTCTTATGAACTAAACCTCAAATTCAATTCATCCAAATTCAATTAAACCAATCAAATTTCCTCAAATCCAATTGAATAACAAATCCAAACTTAAGCCTAAGCCACATGGTTTTTTATGGACTTTCAATTAAATCAATCATCACTCCAATCATTAATCAAATCTACAATCAAATTCAAAAATCTCTAAATCAACTCAATCAAACAAAACCTAAGTCCATGATTCAAACCTATGGACTTAGCCAAATCCCTTCAAATCAAATTCAATTGATTTTCTCTCAAATCAATTTGATCCTTCAATCATCACTTCAAGCTATGCCAAAATCTACAATCACAATCACATCCAATCAAATCAAAACCAATTCAAATCAAACCAAGTCAACTCACTTGACCCAAAATACCCAAATGAGCCAAAATCCATTCAAACCATCAATTGCAATCAAGATAAACCAATCCCAAATCAATATTTAAACTCAAGAAACTCAAATCAAACCTCAGAATTGATCTATTTGGGTTCACTTGAAAGTGACCTAAGGA
Source organism: Cymbidium sinense (assembly GCA_021442155.1). Lineage (NCBI taxonomy): Eukaryota > Viridiplantae > Streptophyta > Magnoliopsida > Asparagales > Orchidaceae > Cymbidium > Cymbidium sinense. The sequence goes on from CM038220.1 coordinate 180,206,219, forward strand.
AAGATTTTCAATCCAACCCATCATCAACCCCAAAATCCCATGATGATATTTGATCATTCTTGATTGATCGGTTGCAATCAATTGGATCAATCAAGTCAATTTGATCATTTTGACCAAGTCAACCCACTTAACCAAATTTAGCCAAATTTTATCCAAGCCAAATGAAACCAATGATTCACATCAACTAAGATCAACTTATGAACATGGCTTGGCCATCATTGAGCCAAACCTTTATGGCCTTTGACCCAATTTCACCTAAAAGATCAAACTGGTCAAATCAAAATCCAACAAAATTAATTACAACCAATGGCTCAAGTTCATTTCAAATTGATCACTAAATATGATCAAAGCCTTGGTTGAACCTAATTTTATCAATTGAACCTAATCGACCTATTTTGCCCAAATTTTCCTAAAGAATCAATTTGGCCTAAATCAAAACCAAATCAAAATTGATTCAAACCAAAGCCTACAATCATTTTTAATTGACCAATTGAACGTGAAAGCAACAGCACTCAAATAATTTGGGTGATTTGGTCAACTTGACCCATTTGAACCTAAACGGGTCAAATTCAAATCCAAATAAATTACCAAAATATTCCAAATACTCATTTAAACTTGACTCAACCCTTGGTTTAAACCAATTTGACTAATTGGTAAGCTTGACCCAATTTGACCTACATGGGTCAAATTGAGTCAAACTCACTCAAACCAAGCCCAAACCTATTAAAACTTGGCATGGCCCCTCCTTAAACTTAAAAAAAAATTGACCCAAATCAAATGGGTTAGGGCCACCATATGGAATAAATGCCCCATTTGAATGGCCAAACCCACTCCCTATCCACTTGGCAGCCTCTTAGACCTCCACATATGCAAGTAATGTTTCACGACCCAAGGTGGTTGGGTTTGCAAGGGGAGGTGATTTCACCTCTCCTCCCTCATTAGAGCATTTGGAAACACAAGAAAAACCACCTCCTCCCATGACAACCACTCATCCTCACTTGGCTAACAAAATCAGGGGCAGGATGATTCCACATGAAGCCACTGCGGTGGCAATGTTAGAGCGACTCAAGCCATCGATCTAAGGGACTAGGGGATATACCCCTCATTTATCTAAACTAAGCCATTCGACCCTCGGTGAGCCTGAGACAAAATCCCAAAGCCTTTTCCAAGTTCTAGAGCCTTCCCATCAAATAAATTGAGCCTGCTTGAAACATAACAAGGTTCTACTCCATCCAAATCCACCAAATACCAACCAATCCCAAATTAACTTCACCCATATATTTACCAAGCTTCGATGAGGTGAAATGAATCTTTTCCCGAGCTCTTTGACCACAGGAAGTACCTCCTAGGATAACTCCGACAAGAATTACGGTAGTGCTTGGTCCACAAAGCAAATGACGGGGAGGCATTGCACCATCTTCTCGTGAGCCACTCATCAAGGTGAAGCTACCTCGATGATTCTGCGATCTTGAACTCACGAGGAATCTATTCATTAATTGAGATTTCTCAATTTTTTTACTTTAAGATTGACATGTGAATCCAACCGTAGGATCCTTGTAGATCACTTCCTTGAAGGTGTGAGATGAATTTCAAGCCAATCTAAGCTCCAGTAAGCTCGAATTGGGTGGAGGAAAGCATATAGTGTCTGTCTTCCATTGCGTGAAAGAGGATAAATCATCTGCCATCTGTTCTACGTGATTGGAATGGATGGTTGTGAACTTGTGATTATATTTAATCGATTTAATCTTTAGGAAGAAGATTAATCTAGTTATGTATCAGACCACATCGGTCTTTACGAGTTTAAATAACAAATCACCACGTGTTTTGTGGCACCAACAGGATTAAGCATAATTAATTCATTTTAATGGCTAAAACTTTGAAAAAATTATAACAAATTATAAAAAAAATCAGAATATACAAATAAATACTTATTTTAAAGGTAATTTAGTGGAGAATTAATTAAAATTATTCCCATTTGATTTTGAATAGTAACTTAGGCTTAGTAGGGTTTAATTGTAAACTTAATTAGCTTAATTAAGCCTTTTAGGCAAATGATTCCAAACTTTAGTGTCCATTCACAAGATGACTTCACTCCCATGATTTTTGGATTCATTGCCTAATTTTTTAGGAGAAATTAATGATTCAAACCTTAATTACCCTCTTTAACTAATTAAATGATTAATTAACATTCAAAACATCAAGATTTAATAAGGTTTATTAATTACTATTTAATAGTGAATGGAAGGGAGAGGATTGGGGCCTCTTTCTAATCTCTTTCCTAAATCCATTTTATTTTAAGAGAATTAATTTAGATGATTAATTAGTGATTAATCGGTTATAAGTGGTCATTTAAAATTAAAATTAAAATATCATATCAAGTAATTAATAATAAATTGATTCTCTTTATGTCTTTAATAACATAAAGACCTTAAAGTTATGATTAACTCATGAGTATGAAAAAATCATAAGAGTACTTAATCAGATTCTTTAACCTATAGTTAAACTAAAGAAGCATAAGAAAGGGTAATTAAGTGATTTGATTAATAATTCAACTTAATTAACTCATAAAATTTTAAGTTTACCAACATGAGAATGGGTTAAAATAGTAAATAATATCTCCTCTTTCTAAATCAACTCAAATCCAAAACCAAATTAATAAGAAGCTTTGGTTTTCCTTAAAATAATTTTATTTAATATATTTCTCCTTAGAAATTAATTTGATTGAATGAATCACATGCTTATGTTTGATTACTTATTTCCAATTACTTTAAATGTCATATGTCATGTGGTTTCATGCATTCATCTTTTCAAAATTAAGTGAGTTAAATGAAAGTAATTTATGTAAGCTTGCATGTGTTGATTTAACTTAATATATGTATTATTATCACTAATAAATTCAAATATATTTTCCAAAGTTTATAAATTGATAATAATATATGAAGTGATAATAGTTATGAATACATATTGGATTGGCATGTATAGTTTAGGTATATGAAATGAAGCTCTTTTTTCCTATGTTTACATATGGATCTACATAGATTTTAATGTTTATAGTTGAACATCTCAATTGAGGCTTTGTAGCCCAAAGGTCATTTTATTACCTCACTTCCCTGGTTTATCAACGACACGTACTTATTTGATTTCATTTCTATGTATTTTTGTATTAGAACTTGGATAGAGCTTTAATTCATATACATAAATAATTCAACTAAATAAAAGAGATAATTTTGCATGATTTTCTATTCTTATAGTTACTTATACATTCATATGTATTTAAGATAGGAAGTGTTTAGTCTAGACATTCAGGAATATGAGGCTTTAAGTAGAGGTCATTTAATTTACTTGGATTAACAATGACTCATACTTTTTACATCTTTATACATGTGCATGTATATTTGATTAGTAATTGTAGTCTCTTTTTACTAAAATACATGCATCCATGATCATCTAAGTCATTAAAACATGTAAATTAGTGTTCTCTTTCTTATGCTTTATATATAGATTTGCATTTTGAATAATAATGGGTATATAATCTGGACATCTATGGAATACGAGGCTTTAAGTAGCCCCAAGGAGGTCATTTAATTACCTCACTTTCCTAGTTTAACAACGGCACACGCTCATTTAATTTCTTTCTTATGTATATTTGTATTAGAATTTAGATAGAGTTTTAATTTGCATAGATAAATAATTTAATCAAGTAAAATATAACTTTCAAACATATGCATCTATCATCATTTAAGTATGCCAAAATATATAGCATGTATAGATATGCTAAGTGTTAAAGTCATATGCATGTTACATGAAGGAGAGGAATGATTTGATATATGTCATGTGATAGTAATTCAACCATATTAATCTTAAGATGCCTTTTCATTGAATAGAATTATTTGAGGTTAACTGAACTTAGGATTAATAAAATTTTTAATAAGTCATTCACTAAAGAAAACTAAGTCAAAATATGCTTTAGAAAATGAAGGTAGGGATGAAAGGGTAAGCATCTTTCTTCTCTTTATAACACTTGGATGCTAAGTGTAAAATGAAATGAAACCAAGTAAAGATAAATTAAAATTCACAAACCAACTAAACAACTTGAAATGAAATCAATCCTTATGATAAATTAAATTTTCCACATTTAGAAAATTATAACTAATGCTTAGTTATGGCATACCACATAAAGCCTTGACACATTACATTAGCCACCACTTCTAGTTCTAAGTTAGGTGTATTATGTATGATGTATGTTTTGTTTTTGTGATGTAATGTTTTAGGGTTAGGGTGTATGTTTAGGCGGATGTTAGGTCACTCTTTGCTTAATCATGTTTTCATAGAGATTATGCTTAAGGGGTTGCTTAAAATGAATTAAATAAATGTTCTCTTTGTAGGTTGCTTAAACTCTAAGCATAATCAAGTTAATATGATTAGTTTATGGGGTCTAAGTCCAAATTATAAAGATAACTGCTTGGGGCCTGAATGTACATTTAGATAACCTCTATTTTGTATGTGTAGTTAGATTTACTATCTATATATAAATATAACTTTGCAATAGGAATTAGGATTAGTGCTATGGGATTTAGGATGAGTAGTGGCCAAAAGGCTTAGTCATGGGGTGCCCTATGATGCCTTGGAGCAAATCAAATCAAAAGAAGGAAGAGCGAAGATGAAGAGTGAAGAATGAAGACCCCATAGCATGTATTCATTCTAATTGTAAAATTATTCTTTTTTATATTTGGGTTGTATAAGGGTAGAGCTTCAGTACCCATCTTTTCTCTTTTGGGATGTATGCGTACTCCCAGATCGACCTCTTATTCTTTTGTGATAGTCTATAAAATTAATTGATGATTTGTTTAGATTGCTCAATAAGATTGCATCATTTTCCTAATTTTTAAAATGTTTGATCATTTAATGTTTGGTCTGGATGCGATAGGCTCTTAGGATATAAAAAATATTTTTCTACCCACCTAACAACTCATAACTAAGTTTTAAAGAAATTTATAAACTCACCCTAAAGCTTAGGTGTTAAATAAGATAATTAAAATATTTAGTAACCCCATAGCTATATGGTTGTATGTCTCACATCATGCACACATATTCTTTCTTACTTGAATATGGGGGATCTCTATCCTTGCACGATACGAGAATGCTTGACCTGTGAGGGCATCTCTAATGGTGGAGAATACACTCTTCTCATTGATTTAGCCAAGAATACCATTTCATCATGCATTTAGGCATACAAAATTCTGAAAATTTTTGTCTAAATGAATGAGTCAAAATGAAAAAAAATTATTAGATTTTGGATTTATAGATTAAGTCATATGCTCATACCACTCATGCTCTCTCTTGGGAGTGTGTTTGGGATTTATTTTTCTTTTAAAATTAAATAACTACCCTATCTATCTTGCAAATTCATAAGACCACTATGATTTAAAGCATGGGAGGTGTTACCCACTCCATGTTGTAAGTCCAGAGTCGATGGGTTTATCCTCTTATGGAGATAAACCCCATCCCTTTCGCTTAGATTTAGGTCGCACTTTAGCATGTATTAAAGCTCCCTAGATTTAGAATTTGAGGTAGTTATTTTCTTCAGGCTATAAGCATAAATCCTCACCTCTTATGCATTTTCACAATCTTGTGTTGATGGATTATAAGCCCTAACAATCTAATAAAATTTCAACTCAAACAAAATAAATCATTTCACTTTCAAACATATGAAGCCCTACCATAAGATAGATTGGAATGCTTACTAAGTTTCATAGTATCATGAGCATTTCCTACTTCCTCCCATTGGATTCCAAAATAAGTCTTCTCCTTGAACAATCCCATTTGACTTTCCAAACATAGCCAATTTGTTGATGATCTTAACTTTGAAATCTTTGGAGATGATAATTGTCTATTTAGTTGAGAGTATTCTTAAGAAATCTCATTTCCTAAAATGCAATTAACTATGGAGTGCCTCCATAGAAAATTTAAGAATCTAGCTTAATATAAACCCTCCTTTATTTGTCCATGTAAATAGGGGAAAATCTAGTATATTCAAGACCCATCATGCATTAAGAGTCCTTGTGGGTGATTGTCCATTAATATCTCTATCTTTTGAGATAGTATATCATACCAATGTCATACCCGATTACTTCAATAAGTACCCCTATGATCTACATGGTGTCCCATCCGAAAATAAACACGCAATTATATATAGTTAACCCTCCTAAAAAATACATTTAGAAAGATAATTAAGAAAGAGGTCCGAATTATTTCTCCTCACTATTCCTACTATTCATAATGATTAATTATCATTAATTATTACATTTTCACTATTTATCAATTTTAATAATTATTAAATTAATTAATGAATATAGCTGACGAGCTAAGAGTGATGACTCCTGATTACTAAATTACCAGACTATTCAAATTACTCTTATGATTTTGACTTGGTGCGTGCAGAAAGATTCGAGTTAATAGAGTAAGAGAATTCAATGTCTTACCATTGCATCAAAGTTCGGCATACACAGCAAAAAAGTTTGAGAGACATCAAGATTTTTACTTGGAAAATCCAAGAAGAGAAAAATCACGGGACCTAGCCTACTTAGAAATAATTTCACTATATAGTATTTGTTACAATTATTATCCTATCTCCAAAGTTGGAGAAGGATAGCTTATAAGAGTAGGTTTTGCAAGAAGTTTCTAGATCATCAAGGATTCGCGGTGTAGTATGACGATCCGACAACGACGATCGGCGATCAAGTGACGGTCGATAAGCAGCGTGATACCGGTGCGGCTGATGTGATCGATGAAGATCGGGCGGTACCAACTAGCGATGGTGACGGCGGCATTCCGGTGCAAAGGTAATGATGGTGATAATTGGAGCGTATTGGCCAGCGGTGAACGTAAAGGTAAGCGTGAAAACAATAGTAATTAATATAGTCAATAATGGTCGGGTGTGTTACGGTGATATGACCGGTGGTGGTGCGGCGGTGGTTGACTGACCAGCGGTGGCGTCGGTGGTGTCCAATACTGGCGATAGCGGCATGGTGACCGGCAGTGGTAAACGGTGACCAATAGTGTGGTGGCAGTGGCCAAATAATGATGGTGATCCGATGGACGGTCAGTGATTATACTTTGAGATTCTTTAAGTAGAGCTCTCTCCTCTTTCTTAGGTCCCCTCATGAAGAGAATGAGGGACTATTTATGATAGTATCATTTCTTGTAAATACATGTAAAATCGAACCACTCCATCGAACGAAAATAATCCCTTTGATCACGATATGTATTTTAAGCATTTGAATACTCAAATAAAGTCATAATTAAGATATCTTAAGCTTGTTAGATTTGGCTCACAAAAGCTTGATTTAACTATAAATATTTATATTAAGAAGCTATTTAGGGATCTAATTGATATCACAAAATTTTTAATTATATTTTAAGTGCTTAACCTGTGCTATTCTAGACTTCAAATAAGATTATTTTTGATCTAATCAAGATATTTTATATCAATTCTATGATGATCAAAAGTGATTTTTAAAGATTAAAATTTTTATTCTATGTGATGTTCAATAACACATACATCGAGATTCGTGCTTTAACTAAGAGATTTTTCAATGATATATCAGTTGCCCCCTATTTTTGGATGATAGGGGGCAACTAACTACAAAGATTCATGCTTTTACTATATCACCAAACTATTAAGATTACTCTTACTATTTTGACTATTTTTATATAATATTATATTCAATTAACTATGAATATTATAAAATATATATTCAATGATATGATAAGATTAAAAATACCTACTTGCATATTATATTTGTGATGATAGATATCTCTTACACTATCATATTGTCATAAATGGATTACATAGACTATAACTATTTTGATATGATATGCTATATAGCTAAGCTCTGGTTCCATTTCTTTGTTCATTCACACACTTAAATCTTCCCACAAGCATGGTAAATCTACTATGTTTATTTGAGTTGTATTTAAGTTAATTCAGTCAAATGGTAGTTTTAAGCAAGTTTAGTCAAATGTTTTATTTAATCCATTGAAGGAGCTTTGTAATTTTTAGACTAGGTTTGACTAAATCCTGTTGACAGGTTGATCTACATGATTTAAAAAAGTAATAACATAGTTTTTTGAGTGAGAGTAGGATTTGAGTTGGATTTAACTTAAATTCAATCAAATCGTATATTTTGTAAAGTTAAATCCATGCTTTATGTAATCCACTAAAGCTAATTTCGCATGGTCAAATAAAAATTCATTAAATCATGTAGGTGGATGAATTTATGAGATTTAGAGACATGGAAATGCCTCATTTTGTTCAGTTTGAGCTAGATTTAACTTAAATCTAATCGAATGGTATTTTTTTGGCAAGTTAAGTCTATTGCTTTTTGTTATCGAGTTAAATCCAATTTTGCAAGTTATATCCTAATTTAATAAATCTTGTTGGTAGGTGGATTTAGGGAATTTAGAGAATTACTAATGTGCGAAGGTGACTGATCGTATGTTTAGAGTTATATTTAAGTTTAATGCAATCAAAAGTTATTCTTTTAATGCATGTTTACTATTTAGTTTCCTAGTGTGATTGATTGTATTTTAACTCTTAATTGAGTGTTTAGGGTATATTATTTCAACTAATGAGTCGAATTGGTCGTTGATCTTATTTTATAAGGCGAACTAAGTGTTGATGATCAATTTATACCAACTTATGTTGGCGTCCGAAACCATCCAATTAAAGTTCAACGACACATGACCATATGGGATTTGAAAAAAAAAATTGAGATCACTACATATTGATTTAGAGCATCACATAGTTAATCTGACATGTCATTTTTCAATGGAGAATGGATATCTATCATCAATCATTTTTGATGATGAAGTTTGTGATGTCATATTGGATGAAGCTTCTCGTCAAACAATAGTGCTTTATGTGGAAGTGAAAAATATTAATATTGCATCCACAACAGCTGATCCTTCCTTAAGGAAACCAAATATTCCATCAAATCTTACGCAAGAGTTCATCTCACGTGCTACCTTGACAACACAGAGAAGCTTTGAGGAATTGAATCGGATAATTTCTTGTGTAACATAAGCTAATTTCGTTGCTACTTTTCTATTATGCAATACTTACTACTTATGTGTATCTGGAATTACATATCCATAGAAAATATTGTATTTCATTCGGATGAACAAATTGTGGTGCCTAATAGTGCACTTGATGATGAGTACGAGACCATGAACAGTGACTCGAGTATTGCATTTGAGCACTGTGACAGTGATGATGATTATTCATCTGGCTTACATACTCCGGCTGATTATGTTAGTAGTCATGATCTCTTAAAGAATCATTCTTTTTGAAATATTAAACGTGAAATTCAAATGATTTCTAATAATGACTATGTTCACATTTGTCAAATGACAAGAGAATGAGATGAGAACATTATTTTTGATGGACCATCTGATAACGATGTATTATCTAATGATGTTGATATTACGGGTGAACTTGTTAAAGGCATGTGTTTTATGAGTAAAAGAAGTCTTCAGTTTGCTATTACTAGTTGGTCCATAAATAACAACGTTCAATTTGAAATAATTACTTCAAATTAGAAGAACTTTACATGTATGTGTATATAATCATCCTAGTAGAGCTTGTCACTGGCGGTTGCATTGTAGTCGCAACATGCATCTAGGAGGTGTCTGAAGAATCTCACGATTTGGAGTGGATCATAAATGCATAAATACATTGATAGGCAGTGGCCATCGTCAGTGTTGTTCTAAATTAATTGCTTATTTCATTCTACCTATAATATGACATCAAATTGATCTAAAACTTAGGGAGATTATCAATCGAATGGAATCAAAATTTAATGTTAAGATATCTTACATGAAGGCTTGGGATGTTATGCGTAAGGCAATTAGGGCAATTTTTGGTAGTTGGGAAGAGTCTTACAGGTCTTTCAATATCTTCATAGAAGTAGTGAGTTCTAGCTTACCAGGTATAATTTACAGAATATAATCAAGTATCACACATCATTTTCAAAAAAATTTTGGGCTTTCAGTCCATCAATTTTGGGTTGGGTAAGTTGTCATCCGACCCTGAGCCTAGATGGTACCTTCTTGCTTGGAAAATATCATGGAACTTTGCTTAATGTAGTTGGAATTGATGGAAACAATGGATTGTTTCCTCTTACCTTTGCTATCGTAGAATCTAAAGCAAATGAATCATGGCTTTTGTTTCTAATTTGTTTCTAAGAGATGCTTTTGGTAGTCTCTACATGGCGTGATCTATGTATAGTATCAGATAAACATGTCGATCATTTACTGCGTGGCTGTAGAGACGTATTTCCATGGGCCGCACATCGATATTATTGAGGCATCTATGCAAAAACTTCATGGAAACCATCCATAAAATGGGCATTGGAGATGTAGAATTTATATGTCAAAAAATGTATATGGTTGAAAATTATGATGATATTCATACTTTTAATCGCTATATGGTTGACATACAAAATGTAATGGAAGAGGCACACAAATGGATCTTGATTTTGTTAAGTGGTCCTGCACAAGGTGGTATTCATTACGTAACTATGACGAATGGTTCCATGTTCACACAACAAGTAGTGACTTTGCTATAGCATTTTGAATGAGAGGCTGGACAATTCCCAGAACCAATTAACATAAACCCTAGAGAATTGCAAGTGTTTGATAGGTCATGCAGATCATTCAGAGTTGATTTATCTGACAATGGTCAGCTCAAGTACAGCTATACTAGGACAGAAATATTTCATTTGCCTTGCCCACATGCTATTACAGCATTAGGATTTAGAAGATTAAATCATTTATCATCATATGTACAATATTATACTTTACACTTTTATAAAAAATATACTCTTGAATTTCATACACTACCAGATCAATCTGATTGCCCAACTTATAACGTTGATCAAGGTATAGTTGAGTTGTTACCACCAACTTTTCAAAGAATGTCAGGAAGACCATGCACTAGTAGATATAGAATATAATGGATGAGAACAGGGTAGTAGTAGTAGGTCATGTAGCTTATGCAAGACTGGTGGACATTATAGGTCATCATGCCTTTACATAATATTAGTAGCAGAAGGTATGTTATAGCTGCAACTATTAGAACCTTTTATTCAATTTAGTGCTTTTCAATTTTCTATTTTTTTATAATTCTCCTTTATAGTTTCAGTTTGCTACATTATAGTTTTCTTCTTTAGTTTTATGTTTTTTATTACTAATTATAGAATATGTTTTTTTCCATAGGTACGATGCCCGAGGACCACCCCCCTCCAAGTAGACTCTGACATCGAGGACATGCTAGGGATGGCACTACCATGTCAGATTCTTCCCCTCTAGAGGTCCACCCTAGCATAGCCTCTCTTCATGGTCCACATAGAGCCGCCCACCCGAACACAACAACTAAAGTTTCAGCTTTGTTATACTATGCATATCATATTATTTGACAAATATTTATTTTTATTTTGTTAAATGCAGAGTACTGTTCTGGAAGCTACCTCACACCTGCATATGCTGAAAGGGTGGCCCATTATATATCATATATTTACATCCTTTACGCTGCTTGCGGGACTTCATCTATGCTAGCCACATTATATTCGTCACGGATCATCATTTGCTTACTAGTTAAGAGATGGTCTCCATGAGACCAATACTTACCACCTAGCCATTGGTGAGATGATAGTGACACTCGAGGATGTGATGATGATCCTATGGTTATGTGTTGATGGGCCACCAATTATAGGCCTGATTGTGATTGGTGAGGGGAAGAGGTGACATAACTGGCCAGCCAACTATGATAATTTATTAGGACGACATCCCTTACCATATGTGTTGTACCATGACCCAATCGAACATCACATCCACATTTCAGGGTCGGTCCCAAGCACAAACATGTATGCTTTCAAGGTGGCTCAAATGGTCATTCTACAGGGATTCATATGTAGACTTGACCAAGGCGAGTTCGAGAGAGCTTACATTTTATTCATTATAAGGAGTTTCCTTTTGACACTTCTAGATCACGGGGTCGATACTTTCCATTACTTGAAGACTTAGATACCTTTAATACCATGTCTATTGGGAGCTTCGGCATATCGTATCGGGGAGCTATATGATTATAATAGTCAATGGAAATATGGCTATACGCTTACACTTGGATCTCGTCTTGGGAACACTTTCATGTTGGGAGACCGACATTGCATGTGCCATATCCGAGAAATTTGGTCGGGGTTGAGCATTAAGGTAAAAAATACTTTTCATAATACATTCGATGCACATATGTTTATTATCATTATATTGTTTAAACATGTGGAATGATATGTGTAGATGCCGATGGGAATGTAGTCTATCTGAATGAGTCTGGATGGTTTATTACATACTCATGTATGTCTTTCGAGTAGTCAATGAGTACTATTTTCATAATTGTAATCAATAACTTGTAACATGTCCAAGTTATTTGGGAGCCTTATACTGAGCAGATTAGACATCGTCTATCAGGTATATGCTTAGTAGGCTGATGTATTTGGCTAGCATGTGTCACACTCATCAGCTCAAAGAGGGTAGAATGACACCTAGCAGACCGAGTTCTTAGGTAGTTTAGACTTTTACTCAGACTGATGTGGCACTTGTAGACCCCAGCTTCAAAAGGGTTGATGGTCATAAAAAAGTTGATGTTGATTGGGTTGACTATCATCAGCTTCACATAGTTACATGGGAGAGGAGGAGAGATTACATAGTTGATAGCTTACGGGACGAGGAAAGATTGGCTACCTGGTTTAGAACGTGGGCCTCACTTTATCTATTAAATGCCCCGACAGATCCTCCTACCACATATTATCATAGAGCACTTGTCGGCAGTATATACAGTAATTACAACAATATTTTGAGACCTTCAATATATTGATTATATAACTGAGGCTAATTTTTACTCTTGTATTTCATGGAGTCAAAGCACTTCTTGGCTACTCAGGATATCTTCCAGCCGTACTTTGGTCGTGCAGATGATCATGAGTTACAATTAGTTGTAAATAAATATGAGAAGCTTTGCAAGGATATGAGAATGCGATGATATCATATCGACACGCCATCGAGTCTATAGGGTGTCTTACAAGAGGAGGTTTCTGCCCAGGCAACACAAATCTATGACTTGGGTATTGGATCATCTACATATGCTGATCCAAGTCCATCCACATATCAACCTAGTTCTCAGTTACAGACCTCCATGCTATTTATCTCATCATAGGACTATCCTACTCAGACATATAAAGCGACACCGCATGATGATATACCCCAGGTTCATGAAGAACTATTGGAGGCCACCTTTGATGATCGGCCACACGCACTGATCAGTATATAATTGAAAGTGGTGTGATTCCATGTAGAGAATGGCGAAGATATAGGATAGTGTTAATTATGGGTTCAGAGTACATGTGTTTATTTTTTTGCTATCTATCATATGGTTTAATTTTGGGACTATCATATGGTTTATTTTTTTGCTATCTGAAGCACATGTGTCTCAGAATTATTTTATCAGATTATTTCATTTTTATGATTCTTTATTTTTCAACTGGTTCTTAACAGTAGACCATAAACTTTAATAAAAATTGTGATAATATTCATCTAGTTCATAGGATGTAAAGGCTTTTATTTCAATATATTTACAATCACATATATAAATAAATTGTATTTTAAATTCATAAGATCTTGAGTGGAGTTCTAACATTGGAGATCAAGCAACTAAAATGAGTGAATATTTTAGATATATTTTATTGATTGTTTACAATAATGTAAAGAGATTGGTTTCATTATTACTAAAATTCAATGCCAACTAAAAAAGAAGCAAAAAAAAATTAAGTGTTTAACATATGAGGTTCCTTTTAATGAGACTTTATATACGCTTCTGAATGGTTCAATGATAATATCAAAATGATCCAACCAAGTTAGAAATTACTAAAAAAAAAAATAGCATATCATTGTATATGAAGACTATGTCGCTAAGTATTAAGCATTATGTAAAAATTTTGTTTAAATTAAAATGTTATTTTAAATATTAAAATAGAATTTATATAATACATATACAATCAATATTCATTTAGCAACATAAAAATTTTACTAATATAAAAACAATGGTAAGAGTCATAATAATTCAAATTTCTATTGAATAAATGTTGTCTGATTTTGAATTATTGATCGGTTTTAAAAAAAAATAATAATGATCGTTCAATTCAAAAGATAACAAATTGAAATATATTGGTACAATAATTGACCGATAAATTGGTCCAATAATTGGCGTGAACTGTCACATCGCCATGGATGATCACAGCTAAACTCTTCCACACAGAAACGTAGAATCAGTACAACATCGGCCCCGAATGATTTTCTGGAGAAAAGAAATTTATTTAATAATTGAGAAATTTTTTACATATTCATAAAACTATTATCTAATTATCATTATTTATAATAATATCATCAAAGTTTTAAAAATCACAACAAATCTCAAATTATATTTTTTTTAATCTTTTATTAAATTTCTATTGATTTAATTGTAGCATACATTAAGAAGTAAATTTGATGATTTAATTTGAAAACTAAATATTAGTTTAATAAATAACATTTTGTGCATTGATAAAAGATTTAATAAGGAAATGTGCTATTAAAACGGTTGTTTGTGAGAAAGGGATTCCTTATAATTAATTGCTTAAGACTTTTCTTTGCACCTTACATTTCCCTTTAGGCGATGCCGGGTCCAACTTCGTTAGATTAAGTAGATGCTTCGTCATCCTTTCTGGTACATAATCTTTATGTTTGCTAAGTAAACTTTGTTTTTGTTAATATATATATATATATATATATATATATATATATATATATATATATATATATATTAAAATTGAGTCAAATTCTTTTATTATTATTATTATTATTATTATTATTAGTATTATTATTATTATTATTATTTTAATAACTAATTTTGAATAAATTCAAAATTGATGAATAATTTGTCATTTAAAATTATTTCTTTTTCAAATCTCTTCCTCCATCTTAACATGTAAAATAGGAAGAAATTCATTAGTGAAGGCATTACTTTTTTTTTACCTATTTTCTCCTAAGCTCTCTATATGAGAGAAATATAATGAGATCCTAATATAACTTTGAACGTAATAGATAAGATGAGAATTATATAATTTTTTTTTTTTTTGAGATTGTGTTCTTTAATTCTCCCTCTTTTTTCTCTTCTAATCTCCCAATAATATATATATATATATATATATATATATATATAAGAATAATATTTTAGGATTATTTAATCTGTATATCTTAAAAAAGAGCAATGTTTATATTCCTCAATAAAAATGGATTTCTTTGTTTCTTTTTAATCTGAAAAGAGACTTGATGAACCTTATTCAGTGAAAACTTATGATTTTATCTATCTTTAAAGAAAGCAAAGGTTTGCGTATATAATATTTAAAATTATTTTATTTATATTTCTTGATATCTAGCTTTTTTTATTTATTAAATTACTATTTTATTAACTTCCATCTCACACATGTTTGCTGCATCGAATCAACGCTGAGCCATAAAGAAGACAATAGGAAGTTGCGAAGGAATCATGAAAGCATTGACAAGACCAAGAGCGTATGAAGGATTCTCTACGACCAAAAGAAGAGTATGCTAAGACCTCTTTGTAATTTTCCCAAAAAAAAAGACCTCTTTGTAATGGAAATTAAAAGTGGGAAGATGAGGAATGTGATATTTTTTTATGTTATTAGAGAATTGAGCATTGTATAAATAACTATGAAAATTTCTGTGTTAGATATAAAAAATTAAAAAGTTTTAAATATTAAATACATAAATTCCTTAATAAAAAAATACTTCATTATTTTTCTAATGAAAACTTTTAGAATTAGAATTAGCATCGAAGAACACTTGTATCTCATTTGGTTGCATGTGGATAGATAATATAATTTTATTTTAATTTTTGAAATGTGAAAAATAAATTTATTTCATTTACAAAAATTTGGAATAGTGGCATTTTAAAAGTAGTGTATTTTTTTTAATCAGCGTTATTTTCTAACTGCATTCAATCAACTAATTGATTTAAATTAAATACAAATTGATAAAAAAATCTACCCACAATAGATATATATATATATATAAAACTTAAGTTATAAACATGGGGTTTAAAATATTTATATTACTCTACTCGGTACTTTTAAAGAATTTGAAATATTCTTTATGCCATTATATTTTTTCTTTCATCAATAATAATTTTAGGATCCAAGAAACTTCACTTAACGTGATAATGTAAATATAGAGGAGATTGAATTTGTGTTGATTTCTTAGAAGAGATTGGATATTGGATAAGATAAAATTTAAAGATATTGTTGATTATATAAAATTAATTAAACGAATTTTGATTTAAATATATAAATATTTCAAACTTATAAAAAATAGTTCATCTAATGAAAACATAGAACATTAGTTAGAATCGAAGAACTATCAAGCTATCTATGAAAATGGATGATCCAAATGGTCACCAAAATATTATATTTTATTTATCGTTAAACAAAAATAAATCCAAGATCACTCAATTCAAAATTAAGGCAATAGTGATCATCAAAATACGTGAATGTATGGGAGTGGTTTTTTCAGCGTTATTTTCAAACTGCATTCAAAATCTATAAATAATTCATTTAAATTAAGAAGACAAATTGATAAAAAAAATCTACGCCACGATCTATCAATCTACCATATATATAAGATATATATATATATATATATATAGAATATATATATATATATATATAAGATCAAGAGGTTGCTTAAGACATGGGGTTTAAAATATTTATATTACCGAATTGTATTTTTCTACACTAATAATTTGAACACCTTCTTCTCCAACTAATTTTTCTTTCAACAATAATAATTTTAGATCCAAGTTTCTTAACGTTTTAATATAATGTGTTCATATTTTTGTTAATTTTTTAGAAGATTGATCATAATAAAATGTAAAGACGCAACAATCTCATATGAGAACTTTATGATATAGGTCAATGTTTCATAAATGAGAGCTTCAATGTTTAATTATCTCTCGTGAATATATAAGAGAAATTTCAATTAAGGTTAGTCTATATGATTCATGATACTTTAATATCAATAATTTAAATTTGGGGAAAGGCTATAACAACATTGGCTTCAAGAGGATGATGAAAAGTAAAGAAAAACTAAATCAAAGTTTCATGATTCCATCATCATGGATGCCATTAATCTTAGATCAATAGAGACAATTGATTAATCCCAACTAAAAAATATTTGTCAACAACTATGAATTTAATCATCTAAGGTGCAAGTCTTGTAGATATAAGGGGAACCTTACTTAGAGACCCAATTTAAAGTTTATTAGTAGCTATCATAAAGGAATATGTCCATTGAGTGTACTTGATGGCACACAATTCATATGCATAGCCATAGTGAACATTCATACTTAGTCCTTGTTCATACTTCGTAAATTCAGAAGCACCTTTTTGGCATGACCTCGGAATGTAAAAGTTTTTTCTATGCTCTTATTGGCTTGAGTTTTTCTTGATGCGGTCATATGGATACGTTTTACATGATATTGACTCTATGAGTTTTAGTCAATTCTGAATTTATCATTCTTAGCAAATTTTTATAATGGATCGATTAATGATTACTTTAAGAGTGCAACGATCAACTATTATTTACATTTTTGATTTTATATATTTTCTTTTTTTATAATTACTTACTGGTAATGGGGAAGGGGGTTTATATTAATAGAGTTTTCTCTTCTTGTGATTTGCAAAGATTATGATTATCATAAGAAGAAAAAAATATTTTGTTTTAATTATGATTGATGATAATCATATCCATTAGGAAGAATAACTAAATCTCATTCTCCAAACATACAGTCCAATGATCATGTGAAGATGAGTCATGAGAAGATTAAATATTATGATCATTCTTAAGTTTCCCATTCTCACATGAAAGAAATGGAATTTTATATTTAATTTTTCTATGTCATCTATGAGAATTTCATTTTCAATCATAAAACATTTTCTCTTAAGGGAAGAAATGTATTTACTTTTTTTTATTTTTTTCAATGCTTCTAATCGTTTATTGAAATCATTATAAATTATTTATAAGAAATTTTATTTAGATCACTTTCATAATCAGAGTTTGAGGAGTTGCTTAATGATGAATGGAGCACTTCATCATCTCATTATCTCAGACAAAATGCTATAAATTGATCTTTGTTGTCTTCTTTCATTAGGGGTTGTTTGGATCACTTTTATTTTTTATTTTTATTTTATTTTATTTCAAAATAAAACATGTTTAAAGGCAATGATTATTATTAAAAATACTCATAACATCTTTAGAATGTTATGAATATTTTAAAAAATAATATAATTTTTTCAAAAATAAAAATTAAAATACTTTCAAAATGCAAAAAAAACAAACATGTTTAAAACAAAGTATAAAAAAATAAAAAATAAAAAATAAAATTAATCCCAAACTGACCCTTACACTCTTTTTTTCTTTTTTGTTATATTTTATATTGAAGCATATATATTCAATTTATCTAATTATATCCCACAAAAATTACCAAGAATTTAAAAATATTTAAATAGAAATATTATTTATAAAAAAGAGTAAGAAAAATTATAAACATTCAAAGTAATATGCCATAGTTGAGAAATAATGTCACAAAAAGCCTTAAAATACCGATTCTATATGAATTAAATTTTGTTTATTTAGTATAGAGAATAATCAATAGATTGCTTAAAAGGCCGAGCAAAAATTAAGGTTATGTTTTAAAATCAACCTACACTCATATCAATTATAGAGTCTAGGCACTCTCATTCGTACTTGTGTACATCAATACTTCTGAATTTCTTTTGAAATACTTTTCAACTCAAATTCATATAATAAATATGCTGAATTATTAAAAAATATAGACAATTAAATACACAAGCACACAATTTTAAAGAGGGCATATAATATTCTTTTTAATATATAAATTTATTTTTTATTTTTATTTTAATATATAAATTTATTCATCCTGAAACCCTTACAAATATATGACTTATAAATAAACAAAACTAATCTAAAATTGAATCACGCAAACATATAATGGTGTATGGCACATGATGAAGCTATATGAGACTACAATTACTAAGTATTATATAAAATATTAATAAATCACAGAAGGTATAATCAATTAAATCATTCAACACAGAATAATTAGATCTACGTACTGTACAGAAGTGCATAAAAGTATATTTGAGCAATCGACAGCCATAACTTACACATTTTCTCTATTTTACACGTCTCCAAAGGCCAATTATATGCATGTAAGAGGAAAATGCATGCACGTAATGCAAAGTGCAGATAAAGTACAAGCGCAGAAGAATATTCTAAAGAGGACATATAATATTCTTTTTTAAAAAAAATGAAAATGACAGTAAAACCTGTAAGTCCTTCCACTGCACCAAAGACATTTGTCGTAGATTGAGAACCAGGCCCTGCCTGCCTGCATCCTTCAGATCGTACACTGCTTGTTTTATTGGTTTTTTCATAAAGTTTTTTTTGCAATGATTATTCACTCGACATCTTACTCTTAGGGATGAAGATATTATTATGATTAATTCTAAAAATTTAACATCATATTTATTATTCATATATATTAAATTCTTATTTGATTTCCCACCATTAGATATAAACGCCTCCAAATTTTTTCATAAAGTTATTTTATACGCTTGTCATCACGATTTGGATTCTGTCGTGAGTATGGATAGTTTTTTTAATACAGTTATGTATCTCTATCTTTATAATTATTTAAAATTATTCATTCATTTTTCTTTCAAATCATTTTAATTTTTTTAAAATAATTGATTCTAGTTATCTAAAATAAATTAAATAACATATATATATATATATATATATATATATATATATATATATATATATATATATATATATATATATATATATATATATATATATATATATATATATATAGACACACACCAGCGAATAGAGAGGATTGAAATCCATCATGACAAGGTTCTGATCACATTTGCTTAATTGGTTTAGTCTAGCCTTTGTTAGTGCCTGTCTTTTTCAATGCAAATCTCTCCGTCTCAAGCACAAGAAAATATTACGTGGTGTCGGACGTTTTACGCTCGATTCCAATCGTAGCGCTGCACATGTCCATTATTAAAAAATCTCATTTTAAGCATTTTTTCAATTAACTTGTAACTCGCGATTGACGACGCCGAATTCACACAGAATCGCTTGGCAATTCGCCCTGCTCAAACAACGGGAGGAGAAGCATCGTTGGAATGCGCGAGAAGAAAATTTCATTTCATTTTTCGGAAGAACTGAAGATGGAGAGAACGAATTTGAGAGTTATGACCTTGATATTAATACAATTTATAATGATGTATTAAATAAAATACATCTTAACCGTGTATATGTACAATTTTCCGTTTGTTAATGATAATCTTTGAAATTTTTTATTTATGGTATATTTCCTACACTGTTTGGAGTTCTTTGCAAGAGGACTTTGATTATTTTAGAAAGTATTTTGCATGGGTACTCTTTGTACTCTCATGAGAGTACTGATCAATCTCATATTATTTTTCATGATTTCCTGGTCTGTTTGGATAAAATATGTTTATTAGATTTCATTAGAAGCAATTTGGAGGCTGATTAGTTGATTTTTAGGGGAGGTTTGCATCTGTACTCTCTATACTCACATGAGAGTACAAAGTTTTTTTTCTCATTTTTTTTCCAATTTCTTTGGCCTATTTGGACAGAATATTTTTATCAGATTATATTAGTAGCAATTTGGAGGCTATTTGGTTAGTTTTAAGAAAATTTTGTATTTGTACTCTCTATACTCTCATGAAAGTATATAGCATTTTTTTCTCATATTTTTTCACTTTTTCTGGCCTATTAGGAGGAAATATATTCATTACATTCTATTATAAGCAATTTGAGGTCGCTTTGGTTGATTTTAGAGGAGTTTTGCATCTGCATCTTGAGTACGAGCATTTTCGATTTTTTTCCAGTTTCTGGCTGTTTGGAGAAATATGTTCATTACATTTCATAATAATTTGGAGGCTTATTGGTTGATTTTAGGGAGTTTTGTATCTCAGACTTCTATACTCTTATGAGAGTACAGAGTTTTTTTTTCATTTTTTTCTACTTTGTTTGGCCTATTTTGAGGAAATATCTTCATTACATTCCGTTAGGAACAATCTGGAGGCTGATTGGTTAATTTTATGTAATTTTACATCAGACTCAGATTCTCATGAGTACATTTTTTCTCATATTTTTTCACTTTGTTTGGTCTGTTTGAAGAGAATATGTTCATTACATTCCATAGGAAGTAATTTGGAGGCTTATTAGTTGATTTTAGGAGAGTTTTACATCTGTACTCTCTTACTCTTTGTACTCTATTAAGAGTACAAAACATTTTTGCTCATTTCTTTCCACTTTGTTTGGTCTGTTTGGAGAGAATATGTTCATTAATTCCCATTAGAAGTAACTTGGAGACTGTTTGGTTGGTTTTAGTGTGTATATATACCTCAGACTTTTGAGAGAGTACAAAGCATTATGCTCATGTTTTTTAGTTTTTTTGGCCTGTTTGGAGAGAATATGTTCATTACATTCTATTAGAAGTAATTTGGAGGCTTATTGGTTGATTTTTAGGAGAGTTTTACATCTATACTCTCTGTACTCTCATGAGAGTACAAAGCATTTTGATCTTTTTTTTCCACTTTGTTTGGTCTGTTAGGAGAAAATATGTTCATTACATTCCACCAGGAATAATTTGGAGACTGATTGGTTGGTTTTTATGTGAGTTTTGTATATGTACTCTCATGAGAGTATAAAACATTTTGCTCATTTTTTTCTAATTTCTTTGGCCTGTTTGGAGAGAATATGTTCATTACATTTCATTGGAAGAAATTTGGAGGCTTATTGGTTAGTTTTTAGGAGAGTTTTGTATCTGTACTTTCTATACTCTCATGAGAGTACAGAGCATTTTGATCTTTTTTTTCTACTTTGTTTGGCTTGTTTGGAGGAAATATATTCATTATATTCTATTGTAATTTGGAGGTGAGTTAATTTTCATGTGAGTTTGCAGTCTCTGTACTCTTGTGTAGCATTTTCATATTTTTTTTCACTTTGTTGGCCTATTTGGAGAGAGAATATGTTCATTACATTCCATTGGAAGCAATTTGAGGCTTATTGGTTAGTTTTTTGTGAGAGTTTTATGATTCTCCTCAGACTCATGAGACTACAGAGTATTTTGAACTTTTTTTCCCAATTTTTTTGGCCTGTTTGGAGGAAATATGTTCATTACATTTCATTAGAATTAATTTAGAGGATGATTGGTTGGTTTTTATGTGAGTTTTGCATATGTACTCTCTGTACTCTCATGAGAGTACATAGCATTTTACTCTTTTTTCCAGTTTTTTTGGCCTTTTTGGAGAGAATATGTTCATTACATTCCATTGGAAGTAATTTGGAGGCTTATTGTTTGGTTTTAGGAGTTTTGATTAGATTCTCCTCCTCATGAGTAATTTTGATCTTTTTTTTCATTTTGTTTGGCTTGTTTGGAGGAAATATGTTCATTACATTTTATTAGGAATAATTTGGAGGCTGATTGATTGATTTTTATGTGAGTTTTGCATTTATACTCTCATGGCAGTACAGAGCATTTTTTCATATTTTTCTACTTTGTTTGGCTTGTTTAGAGAGAATATGTTCATTACATTTCATTGGAAGTAATTTGCAGGCTTATTGGTTGGTTTTTAGGGGAGTTTTGCATCTGTACTCTCTGTACTCTTATGAGAGTACAAAGCATTTTGATCTTTTTTTTTCCCACTTTGTTTGCCCTGTTTGGAGGAAATATGTTCATTAGATTCCTTTAGGAATAATTTGGAGGCTAATTGGTTGGTTTTTAGGGGAGTTTCTTTGGCATGTTTGGTAATAATATGTTTACTACATTCTCATGAGAGTACATAGCATTTTTGCTCATTTCTTTCCACTTTGTTTGGCCTATTTGGAGAGAATATGTTCATTAATTCCTATTAGAAGCAATTTAGAGATTGTATGGTTGGTTTTTACATATAATTTGCATCTATACTCTCTATACTCTCATGAGAGTACAGAGTATTTTGCTCATTTTTTTTAGTTTCTTTGGTCTGTTTGAAGAGAATATGTTCATTACATTCCATTGGAAGTAATTTGGAGGCTTATTGGTTAGTTTTTAGAGGATTTTTATATCTGTACTCTCTGTACTCTTTATGCTATCATGAGAGTACATAGCATTTTTGATCTTTTTTTTCCAATTTCTTTGGCATGTTTGGAAGAAATATGCTCATTACATTCCATTAGGAATAACTTGGAGGCTGATTGGTTGGTTTTTAAGAGAGTTTTGCATATGTACTTTAAGTACTCTCATGAGAGTACAGAGCATTTTCACATTTTCCCACTTTCTTTGGCCTATTTGGACAGAATATGTTCATTTCTGGAGCTATTTTACATGTTACATTTTTGTGAAGCTATCTGAGCAGGTGAATGCAGTAAATGAGTGGTGCGATGATGAAGTCGTGATATCTAATGATCCAAATATGAGAAAACTCCTTGGGACCACTGCTCACAATGAAACGGAGGCGTATGCATTATACTGTGACTATGCACATCAAAATGGGTTCAGTGTTAGGAAGGATCATACTAGTTATTGGCCAAACTCTAAGAAATTGAAATCAAAGGATTTTATGTTCAAAAGTAGGTCGAAGAAATGCGCCTTATCGCTTAGTAAAATTCTAAAATAGAAACAAGGAGTGGTTGTTTGGCAATGATTAGATTTTCTGTTGATTTGGATGGGAATTGGATTGTAAAGAAATATATAGAAAGTCATAACCATTCATTGGCAAAGCCTACTAACATACATCTTCTCAGATCATACCGATGCATTAGTGATGAGAAGACGGCTGTGTTGAAGACAATGATAGAGGCCAGAATTAGAGCAACTGATGCATTTAAATTTATTTGAGGGAGCTATGGAGAATATTGGCTTCACAAAAAGAGATGCTTTCAATTTCATCCAGAAATAGAGAAGATCAAGGATTGCGAATGGTGATAGTAATGCATTAATACAACTATTCAAGGAAAGACAAGCAGTGGATGGAATGTTTGCATGGGATGTACAAGCTGATGAGTCAGATTACTTGGTAAGTTTTTTTTAGAGCAATGACATGTCAAGGATAGAATATGATTGTTTTGGGGATGACATAATTTTTGATACAAGTTATCGACTCAATAAATATAATCTTAGTGCTTTAGTTGGAGTGAATCATCACTAAAATATGTTATTTGGAGTAGCCTTTCTATCAGAAGAGACAATTGAGTCATTCACATGGCTATTCCAAATATTTCTCTGGTTAATGAGTGGCAGACATCCTATAATAATATATACCGATCAAGATCAGGCTATGACGAGAGCTATTAAAATTATATTGCCGCATACTCGTCATAGGTTGTGCCAATGACATATTTCAAAGAAAGCTCCTTCCAAGGTTCATTGTTTTAATAAGTAAGATAGTACAAAGTTATTCTATACATGAGCAAGTGTGACTCATAGAAGAGTTTGAGGAAGCTTGGTCTACCATGCTAGATGAAGGCAATTTGCATGATCATGCTTGGCTATTTGAGCTTTATAAAATTAGATCCAAGTGGTCCACTACATTCTGCAAAGACTCATTCTGCATGGGAATATTGTCAACGCAACGCAGTGAGTCCATGAATAATGTATGTCATGGAATCTCTAAACCAACAAGTTCAATCACAGATTATTTCTTGGGATTGGAGAAGGTTATGGACACATGATGCCGAAATGAACATAATGAAGACTTCAAGTGTAGTAAGTCAGCAATTTTTCCTATTATTAAGACTAGTCCAATTCTAAAATAAGCTGCTATGTTTTACTCAAGAAAGCTTTATACAATATTTGAGGAAGAATTTTTGCATGGAGTTGGATGATTATTAGCAAATGTGTCAGATGATAATCCCATAGAGTATTTGGTGAGAAACTTAGAGAATAAATATGCTTCCAAAATATGGACTATCCATTTTAGCAAGACAACCCTAGATGTAACTTGCACATGTAAAAAATTTGAAATGATGGGATTACTTTGTACCCATTGTATCCGAGTTCTTAGTAAGGAAGATGTTATGCACATTCCGGATAAGTATCTTCTCATGCCATGGTCTACTAGAGCAAAGAGGGATATCTACATTGATAGTACATACAGGAACTTAAAAGATGTGCAAGATATAGATGGAAATGCAATTGGCATTATTTTTTAGAATCACATCAGTCAGTATGCTTATCAAATAAGCACCAGGGCACAAGGTAATAAGATAGATGAGGAGTATATGCTTGGATCCTTAAAAAACTATTTGATGATGTCGACTCTATAATAGAATTCTCCTCCAGCTGAGAGAACAGCTAAGAAGAGGAAGTCAACCACAACAGACAAAAGAAATGATAATTTAAAGGATCCAGTTAAGCAGCGTCCAAAGGGTATTTCCAATGCAAGGCTTAAGGGATAATGGGAAAGAACCAAGAAAGCCAAGAGTAATTTCCTATTTGGCTCTTAATTTTAAGTATTTTAGATATTGATTTTAAACTTGAAACCATCCTATTTTATTAGAACCAAGACATCAGAGTGGTGAAGAACATGTTGCGTCACTATTGTAACATCTTTCTCTATTATGCCAGAGTGTTTTTTAGTGGTACACATGGAAAATTGCACAGTGACGCTGTAAAATATCATCAACTAATATGATGTTCTACTATAAGAATTTAACTCAAGCTCAACAATCAATCGGTCGGTAAGGTACACTAATGATGATGGATATTATTACAGAAATAATTTTGCATATATCATTTAGTTATGTGTTCTTCGCACCAATAATGTATTACAATCATAATTACATCATTACAATCATTGTAAGACTTTAAGAGTCCATATGACTTTCTTTTACTTAACAGGCACACCAGCAGTCTCATCTAAGGGATTTGGTTAGGAAGACTGTGTCAGAGGTGCATGATGACTTTCTCTGCAAATCAACCCTGATACACTAGGTACTACCTGCAGCTCAATTATGCTGATAATTCCTCACGCCTGTCGGGTCCAATTTCTAGTTTATTTTTTTTTTTATTTTAAATGGTTTTTTCTCTGTTGGCGGACTACCTAATGTGATTGGATTGTACCTTTGATATGTTCATTGTGTGGTTAACCTAATTAATTGTGCCTTTGTTGTATGGAATTATCCCTTATTTCAATCGATTCTTAGTTCTTTTGAAAATGCTATATTGGTGTATCATGTTATTAATATGGTGGATGATACCATCTGTATTGTTGACCCTTTTTGGGATTTCCTCACTATGGGGTTACCTCTATGTTGGGTTATTGTGGATTGTGTATTCTGATATTATGTTGGCACTGTTTGGGGCTTGTGTTGCCTTCTCTCCCATGTGTATGTGGCCGTGCCTTGGTAAACAGGTAACTCTAATTGGTGCTGCTTTTTGATTTGGGTGTTGTTGGCTATGATTTCTGCTATTATGTTGGCATTATTTGCTACTTATTAACTTAGCAAGGATTGTTGTCAACCCTTTATCAGTCTAATTTGTGGTGACTTATCTTCCATAGTGTTTATGCATAGGCTTTGGTATGCAGGTATTTAAGATCACATGATTTTCATCAATTGGCTAATGTTTTCCCCCAGGTTTGTAGGCTACGATGGCTGGGATGATTTCACCCATTCCTTGGCTGGTAGTAGCACGCCTGATGTAATCCTTCCTTTGAAGTTTGGATGCTCATGTTTATGGCTGCCCCAAATTGGTGTGACTGAGCCTGAGCCTTTCTACACATATTTCTCTATATCTCTCTCATTAATCTATTTTACTTTTAACCTAGCTTGTATCACTTTAATGATGCTAACTCTTCCTTCCATATGTTTGCATTAATTTATTTTTTTTGCGTTCCTTCTCTCCTGAGACATAGACTTCTCTTATCCTCAAGAGTTTCTGCTGATGGCTGGCCAATGGCTTGCTCCTTTGCTCTATTTATACCTTTTGCTTTCTTTTCCTTTTTCATATGTTTTGACTGTACTTAGCTAGGGGATTTACTCTCTAGGGTGTCTGTAGCTCTTTAAGCAGTAGTTCTTGAGTTTATCCCCTTTTAAGGCCCTTGTAATCCTTTTATTGTGGAAATAAAATTCCCCTATATGGGGTTCCCCTAAAAAATAAAATAAATAGGTCTTCACTAAGGGTCCAATTTCCAATTACTAAATTTGTACTTATAGCTTATGAAATTCAGTTAGTGCAGGATGTATGATGTTATACTGAATGTGCTTGTATCAAAATGCTTCTTTGTAAGAGTCTTTTCTATATAGCCTTACATAGCTATCAGAGGTTCATTCTACTACATCATTGGCTTTAATATTGAATTATATTTTACTCTATTAAGTACTCCACAATTTATGAAATGATTTTTTTGCAGGCATTACAAAATTTGATAAGCCCGTATGCTCTTATCAATAAGATTAATAGAACTTTAAAAAAATTGACAATATTGTAGCTATGATGTTTCTTAGTATGGTGGTATACCAGATATTCTTTCATATGCTCATCTTTAAGCAATTTCTCAAACTGACATTTGAGAACTCTAAGTTATCGGTCTTATAGCTATGATCAATATGGTTTATAAAATTCTATCATTTCTCAATCTCCCAAAAAAAACTTATTTTTGATGCATTCAACCACTCTCCCAAAAAATTCAATTTAATTCATTATTTTTAAATAACTAATTAGTCAATTAATATAAAATACCTAAGTTTAATAGTACTTATATTTTCTCTTATAATCGATGATATTATTTTACTAATTATTTATAATTTTGTCAATAATGAATTTAATTAATTTTATATTTTCAATTATTAAATTATTTAAAAAATTCTTCATCTTAAAAAAAAGTATTTGCTCCACACAGCCCTGCAATTTTATATTTATGAATTAGACATTGCTAAGCTGCAATTTTGATAGTTTATTGGTCTAATTTATGACTCACATTATTCAATAGAAAGTAGATTTCAAGAAGGATGATTTTGACAGATACAAACAAATTTCAAACATTTAAAAAATAATCATACAAATGAATTTAGCCCATTTTAAAGAACATAATTTTCTTTATTAAAGATTTAAGTATAATAATCTTACCCACTAATATTAAGTTTACATGTTAAGCAGTTTATATTGCTTCTCCTTTATACTTTCAAATTATGGAATTATGAATGTGATTGAGTATAATGGTTTATTACTTACTTCCGATTTGACATATCAAGTATCATTCAATTGTATTCTCCTTAATTATGCAATACAAATTTCTATAATTATTAAGTTTAGATAATGCAAATATTATCTTCAATTTTGTATTTGATCTTTTCAATGACGTGTCAGGATATGTTAGAAGGCCGATAAGAATTGGGCCAATCAAACCTAAGTTGATCAGCTCAACATATGCTCAACAATTGTAAGGTCTATGGGCATGTGTGATCGCGGTAAATGATCAAGCCTTTATATGATTATTAACATGATAGCAAAGATGTTTAGATATCTTTACAATGTAGTAGAAGGTATTTGTTAAGATTTTGAATCAAAATAAGTTTAAAATTAGTCATCATATTAGGTAATTTTGAATTTAAAATATGACATAATTTGAATGTGAAAATTAATTAATCCAATTAAGAAACTATTTAAGAAATTAATGACATGTATCTTACATATGTATTATGATTATGAGTAGAATGAAAAAATTATAGTAAAGACTATTAATGTATTAGTATAGAGATGAGAGAGTAGAGTATAGAAGAGAGTACAGAGAATGAGAGTAGAGAGTACATAGAGTATAAAGTATGAGTATAACTATAAAAAAGGTTACTATTAAGGATCACAAGCTATAATGGAATCTACTTAACATATTAATGACATGAGACAAAAAAATCATAAAAAGCAACCCAGAAGCCTCCAAACTGCTTTAAGGTTACATTAAACATTTCCCCTCCGACTGGAAAGAAAAAGTGGAAAAAATTAAGAAAATAATATGTACTCTGAGGACAGTACAAAGAGTGCAGCTACAAGACACCTCAAATATGCTAATAGTCAGCCTCCAAACTACCTACAATGGAATATAATAAAATAATTCTACCCAAACAATCAAAAAAAATTGGAGAACATGTACATAATAAGATATCGATAATCTGAGAGTAGTAGAGAGTCTGAGATAATATAGAGAGAGTATAGAGAGTATATAGAGTCTGAGAGAGAGTACATAGAGAGAGCATAGAGAGTAGATACAAAACTCTAAGGTTACTATAAAGGATCTCACAAGATGTAATGGAATCTACTTAACATATTAATGATAAACAAAAAAGCTCATAAAAAAATAACCCGAAGCCTCAAACTACTTTAAGGTTACGAAATATTTCCTCTCGACGAAAGAAAAAGCGGAAAAATTTAAGAAAATAATCTATACTATGAGGATAAGACAAAGAGCTGCAAAAACATAAATATGCTAATAGTCGACCTCATACACATGGAATATAATAAAATAATTCTACCCAAACAACCCAAAAAAGTTGGAGAACATGTACTAAAGCATCCTAGCATCAACCAAATTACTGCAGATGGTTTCTGTTAAACATATTTTATCCAAACTACCTAGGAAAATTGAAAAAATAGAAGAAATACTCGTACTCTGAGTACAAAATTACTGAGATGTAAAAAATAGGTTAAGAAGGCTAATATTCACTCCAACTTTGTATCTTGAACATTTTCTTCTAGAGACATAAAATAAAGATTGGAAAAATTTTTGTAAAATTTTGTACTCTCAAGAAATTACAGAGAGTACAGATTGAAGAGACCTTAAATAGACAACCCAGCAACCAATAAATTACTTTAAATGGTCACTATAGAAGCTATTCTATACAATTTGTCCTGAAGAAATGAAAAAAAATAAGGAAAATCTCTTAAATAGCCCATCATCAACCAAATTGTGCAGATATATAATAGCTTCTAAAATAGATTTAAATAGCAAACTTCAACTATACTTTCTTAGAGTTTTTCATTCCCAAACAAGATAAGCGTAACTCAACCATAAAGCAATTCATCCTTATGGGCCAATCGGTGGTCATTAGTCCTGGGGTTTCTTATTCTCCATGTACTTATAGACAATATCCCCGGTCGACACTATTTTTGTTGATGGCCCACTCACCATTTGATTGGCCATTTGTAGGATGCTTCATAAGGCTAGCATCTTCAACAAGTAATTTGATATGAATAACAAGAGGTATAGTCAATAAGTTGGCAAAAAAAAGTAATTTAGGGAAAACTGATTGAAAATAGTTCTTACAATCTTAGGAAGAATGACCTTATGGGTTAGGTTTGGCAATGAATCATAAAAATACAGCCCCACTTAATATGCCCAACCAGAGTGTCTAATGTTGATTATTTATAATTGAAGTAAGAGTAGCTCGACCAGATACATTGTGCGGTGACATCTTTGGATGAACATTTTGCTTTCTTTCTTTAGTAGGCCATATTTCATATAACTCGCAAGAAGGAAGAGAAAGTTTATAAATTCTAGCTTCTATCTATATAAACAAGGATTGAATTACTACCGCATTTATATTAGGTAACTTACCTGCAAGCATGAAACATACAAATAGGGGACATACCCGCATAGCGAAGTACTTCGCCAGTAGAAGGCGAAGGCATCAAGGTGTGCATCTGTCAGCAACTCATCGATCTGCCCTTGTATAATAATGATATTCCCAGCTGTGAATACTGTATCACCCCTACATGTGAGAAATATTTGAAAGTAAGCTTAATTAAATGAATAGGTTATTTTATGTATGAAGAAGGAGTTGAATGAAGAATGACTTACTTGTCCTTGAATCGGGAGCACGACATATCAATAAGCTGCAACATCATCTTAGATAAGACATCTTTGGATAAGAAGTTAACAACATGATGTACCTCAGCTGGCTGCAAGAAAATTAGTGACAATAAAAGTTAGTGATGAAGAGCTAGATTAATTGTGAATTAAGGATCAATCTGCTGAGATGATGCAAACCTCCGACTGATGCTCCTCAACCACGATGATAACAGTCTGTGGTTCAGTTGTAGTTATTGGTGCATCTTTGCATACCTATAAAAAATTTAATGAAATCAGTTACTATTATGTCAAATTAAAAGAAAGTAATAACCTCTTCTGCTCATCACAGTGGAGGCTACCATGATTTACCATGACTTCTGTAAGTGTGTGTGAAGGGGGAAGATATAGCTTTCCTCTTCCTCATCTATTGAGCCTTCACACCATGCTTCTTTGTAGTAAAGGCTTTGCATCTTCATGTGCAGAAGCCTCCACAGGAGGAGTCCCATGGTGGACACCACAAGCCTCCCTTGTGGTAGCCTGTACCACAGGGGCTTCCCTAGTGGAAGTCTCCATGGGGTAGCCTTGTGGTGCCTCCCGAGACTCCCTATGGTAGCCTCCAAAGGTCTGCCCTGACAGCCTCCTCAAGAGATTCCCCATGGTGGCCTCCACGGAGCTTCCCCATGCTTGGGGATGCTAGGACCCTGCCAGCACCACCTCATGTAGTTACCCTCAAATCAATTCCATCCATTCTCTCTCTCATTGTTGCTTGAAAAGATGACATAATATCTTCAAGGCCACGAAACTGCAAGTATCCTCTCCCAGCAAAGCCTTCGTGGGGTAGTAGCGAGGCGGAGATACACTAGAAGGGGAGAATATCGAGGAGACATATGGAGATTGATGGGGGGGCTGCACTGCTTAGAATGGGGCTACTTGTCGGGCTCAACAAGGGTTGTATGTTGGGCAGGGGACAATGATTCAAGGAGCCAGGTCTCCTCTTCTAATATGTCCTCGAATGAAAGGCAGACCTATGTTAAACCGATAAGAAAATGTGATGACTTACAATATAAATAAATACATTCTTATATGAACTAAGTGATATTATTATGTGTTACCTGGTGTCTTCCCAAACTAGTGAAAATATCATTTGTAAACTTTATTTTTGGCCATCGTAACATACGTGACTTTGTAGATGAAATGACGGCCTTATGATGCTTATGTGCTCAGCCGCCCACATCTACAATGAATATTTATATAAGTTAACTTCAATGCATCAAATAATACATAATTGAAGATATAGAATGTACCATAAGAAGAGTGACAAAGCCACTCATGTACCTGGGTGCCTTTTGTGTCTGAATCTTTGATGTAATACCATCAAATTGTGAAACCAGAAAGGCCCAAATGGCCTCTCTGTTGTATTCAACAAATTTATCTATGTCATTGCATAAGGCAATCAATTTTGATGCCACCTATAGTTGTGATATATAAAAAAAAGATTTGAAAGCAAAAAAAATGTATATACAACTGAAATTATGCACAGGCAACGAAGCGATCAAATTCACAAGTTTATTCTTATAGTCTACTAAGATGAACTGCGACAGCGGGGATTTCTGCCATAAGACATTCTTCCCTCTGTTTGGCATCCCTATAATTATTGCAACTTCATCAGGTGTGAAAGGAAGGCACTGGCCACCCAGAAAGAATGCTTGCTTCTCTATATCCCAATAATATAGGATTGACGTGATGGCAACTCAGTCTTGCTGAATTACGTGATGTCTAGTAAATTGATGCAAATGAAGCCTCTTTAAAATTTGAATGACTTCATCAGTAAAGCATGCTACACTATTATCGAACATCGTTCTAATGGTAATAGGCCTGCATCTCGAAGTTATCCTTTTCCCCGACATTGTATACTTCAAAATAAAAAGATAATTAATGAGAACATTATCAGCACAATGGAGTCCGAGAGTAGTATGCCAAACCTCAAAAAAACTAACCAATCAGCCTCCAAATTAATTCAAATATAAGGTAGTGAACATATTTTCTCCAAATAACCCAAACAAAGTGAGAATAAATGAGAAAATGCTATGTACTCTCATGAGAGTACAAAGAGTACAGATGAAAAACTCACATAAAAACTAACCAATCAGCCACCAAATTATCTGAAATGGAATGTAATGAATATATTTCCTCCAAATAGGCCAAACCAAGCGGAAAAAAAGATAAGAAATAGTCAGTACTCTCATTAGAGTACAGAGAGTACATATGCAAATCTCCCCTAGAAACCAACCAAACAGTCTCCAAATTGCTTCCAATGGAATGTAATGAACATATTTCCTCCAAGCAGACTAAAGAAACTAGAAAAAAAATGAGAAAAATACTTTGTACTCTCATGAGAGTACTGAGAGTACAGATGCAAAACTCACCTAGAAACTAACCAAATAGCCTCCAAATTACTTATAATGGAATGTAATGAACATATTTTCTCCAAATAGGCCAAACCAAGTGGAAAAAAAAAAAGAAAGAAAAAGCTCTGTACTCTCCTGAGAGTACAAAGAGTACATTTCCAAACTCCCCTAGGAACCAACCGAACAGCCTCCAAATTATTTCTAATGGAATGTAATGAACATATTTCCTATAAATTGGCCAAACCAAGTAGAAAAAAATGAGAAAAAAGATCCGTACTCTCATGAGAGTACAGAGAGTACAGATATAAAACTCTCCTTGAAACCAACCAAACAGCCTCCAAATTATTCATAATGGAATGTAATGAACATATTTCCTCCAAAGAGGCCAAATCAAGTGGCAAAAAATGAGAAAAATGCTTTGTACTCTCTTGATAGCATAAAGAGTACAAATAAAAAACTCCACTAGAAACCAACCAAACAACCTCCAAATTGCTTATAATGGAATGTAACGAACATATTTTTTCCCAAACAGGCCAAACTAAATGGAAAAAATGAGAAAATGCTTGTACTCATAAGACAAAGGATCATGAGAGTATAGAGTAGAGAGTACATATGAAAACTCCCTAAAACCAACCAAACAGCAAATTATTCTAATGGAATGTAATAAAACATATTTCCTCCAAACAGCCAAACCAAGTGAAAAAAAATGAGAAAAGCTTTGTACTCTCCGAGAATGAGAGAGATGCAAACCCCTAGAAACCAACCAAATAGCCTCCAAATTACTTATAATGGAATGTAATGAACATATTTCCTCCAAACATGTCAAACTAAGTGTAAAAAAATAAGAAAAAGCTCAGACTCATGACTACATAGAGTATGTGATGCAAACTCCCTAAACCAACTAAACATCCTCCAAATTGTTCCTAATGAAATGTAATGAACATATTTCCTCCAAATAGGCCAAACCAAGTGAAAAAAAATGAGAAAAAAGCTCTGTAATCTCTTGAGAGTACAGAGAGTATATATGTAAAACTCCCCTAGAAATCAACCAACCAGCCTCCAAATTACTTATAATGGAATGTAATGAACATATTTTCTCCAAACAGGCCTAAACCAAGTGAAAAAAATGAGAACAAAGCTCTGTACTCTTATGAGAGTACAGAGAGTACAGATGCAAAACTCCCCTAAAAATCAGCCAATCAACCTCCAAGTTATTCTTAATAGAATGTAATGAACATATTTCCTCCAAACAGGCCAAATAAATTGGAAAAAAAAGATCAAAATGCTATGTACTCTCATGAGAGTATAGAGAGTACAAAAGCAAAACTCCCCTAGAAACCAACCGAACAGCCTCCAAATTGCTTATAATGGAATATAATGAATATATTTCCTCCAAACAGGCCAAACCAAGTGGAAAAAAAGAAGAGAAAAGCTATGTACTCTCCTGAGAGTAAAAATGTAAAACTCCCCTAAGAACTAACCAAATAGCCTCCAAATTATTCCTAATGGAATGTAATGAACATATTTCCTCCAAATAGGCCTAACCAAGTGGAAAAAAATGAGAAAAAAGCTTTGTACTCTCCTGAGAGTACAT
Organism: Cymbidium sinense; assembly: GCA_021442155.1. NCBI lineage: Eukaryota > Viridiplantae > Streptophyta > Magnoliopsida > Asparagales > Orchidaceae > Cymbidium > Cymbidium sinense. Next base: position 180,241,282 of record CM038220.1, read on the forward strand.
ATACAAAATTCTCCTAGAAACCAACTAAACAGCCTCCAAATTATTCCTGATGGAATGTAATGTACATATTTCCTCCAAACACGCCAAACCAAGTAAAAAAAATGAGAAAAAAGCTCTGTACTCTTCTAAGAGTACAAATGCAAAACTCTCCTAGAAACTAACCAAACAGCCTCCAAATTGCTTATAATAGAATATAATGAACATATTTCCTTCAAATAGGTAAAACTAAGTGGAAAAAATGAGAACAAAGCTCTGTACTCTCTTGAGAGTACAGAGAGTACAGATGCAAAACTCCCTTAAAAACCAACCAATCAACCTCCAAGTTATTCCTAATGGAATGTAATGAACATATTTCCTCCAAACAAGCCAAAGAAACTAAAAAATAAAGATCAAAATACTCTGTACTCTCATGAGAGTATAGAGAGTACAGAGAGTACAGATGCAAATCACCCTTAAAAATCAACCAAGCAGCCTCCAAATTGCTTTCAATGGGATGTAATGAACATATTCTCCAAACAAAGCCAAAGAAACTAAAAATGAAAAATACTGCTTCTCATGAGATAGAGAGTATTGATGCAAATTATACCTAAAAACCAACCAAACAATCTCCAAATTGCTTATAATGGAAATTAATGAACATATTCCCTCCAAAAAGGCCAAACAAAGTGGAAAGAAATGAGCAAAAATGCTCTGTACTCTCAATAGAGTATAGAGAGTACAGAGAGTACAGAGAGTACAGAGACTGGAGATCCAAAACTCTCCTAAAAACTAACCAATAAGCCTTTAAATTACTTCCAATAGAATGTAATGAACATATTCTCTCCAAACATACCAAACAAAGTGAAAAAATATGAGAAAATGCTCTGTACTCTCTTGAGAGTATAGAGAGTATAGATACAAAACTCACATAAAAACTAACCAATCAGCCTCCAAATTATTCCTAATGGAATGTAATGAACATATTTCCTCCAAACAGGCCAAACAAAGTGAAAAAAAGTTAAAAAATAGTCTGTACTCTCATGAGAGTACAGAGAGTACATATGCCAAACTCTCCTAAAAACTAAGCAATCAGCCTCCAAATTGCTTCTAATAGATTTTAATAAACAAACACTCTCCAAACAGACCAAAGAATTTGGAAAAAAAATGAGAAAATGCTCTATACTCTCACGAGAGTATAGAGAGTACACATACAAAAAAATCCCTAAAAACCAACCAATCAGCCTTAAATTAGCTTGTAAAGCCATGTAATGAGCATATTATATCCAAATAGGGTTAGAAGTCTTTAAAAAAAATGTCAAAATGGGCTGTACTCTCCTAAGAGTACAGAGAGTACACATACAAAACTGAAGCAAATATCCATAAGTCAACCTACAAACAAATTGTAATGCCATCGACTGAACATATTATATCCAAATAGGCCGCAAAAATTATCAAATCATTCATGAAACAACACTAAACATTCTACAATGTGATATATTAAATATTTCACAAGGTAAATAGTTCAAAAATTTGAAAATACTAGTGTGTACCATCATGAGAGTACAAAGAGAACACATGCAAAATATCTCCAATAACTACTAAAACACGTCCCATTCATTTAAAGAAGTCAAATGTTCCAACTGTTCACCTACTGGATGGTGAGAAGAATAGAGAAAACCCTAAATTCATTAACGTTCAAGAATGCAGGTATAAATACCTCATGAAGTCGCCTACAATACCTTAATTTTTAATGTGCAAGATTTTCTAAATCACTAAGAGAAGGTCAGACGTGCACCAATCGAGAGCTGAGTCGAGAGAAAATTTTTTGTCAAAACTAAGAAACTATTGCAGATGAAGAATGTCGAACATGCGAAGATAATTTTCCTCCGCAATTTGAATGAGATGGGCCGGTCGTAAATAAGTGAATTAAATGACATCGTCAATACCCCATCGAGTTACAACATCGTTAAGTGAAAAAATGCTTAAAATGGGATTTTTTTAATAATGGACATGTGCAACGCTATTAAAGTCCGACGTTACGTCCGACTCAGACGTAATATTTTCTCCTCAAGCTATGCACTCTTCTCTCTCTCTCTCTCTATCTCTCTTCCATTCTCATAATTTATAATGCAAACATTAATTCTTTGCTTATAGCCATAAGTCCTCCATGCCCAATATTTTCACATAGTTTTTTTCTTAATTTGCCGTGTTGCGCCCTTTTTTCAAGTATGCATATGATATGTGTGTGATTCTATTATTTTTTTATAATAGTTCATAAATGATTTATATAGTTGCTAGACCTAATTTTCAGTTCAAAAAAAATGTTGGTAAATTTATATATAAGCAAATATTATTATTTATATTATGCTTGTTGGATGAAGGCACACTAATAAGGGGGTGGATTGAATTTATAATGTGCATTTTAACTGTTTTTAAATTTCATATAATTATGTAAACAAAAATTAAGAGATTTAATAATAACATTTAAATATGTGAAAGTAATACATTACATAAGGTAACTTAAGAATATGGTATAAAATTGAGCTAGTGATGAGCTATGAACTATTAATTCTAGTACTGTGAAATGAATTTAAGTTTGCATGTCATCTTATGATTCACAATACCAAAGTTAAAAAAGCTAGATTTACTCATATGCTGTAGTGATGTTAAGAATAATTATGCTAACAAAAGAGATTTAAACATCGAAAGGACTTGATGTAAGTTTTATTCTACTAATCTTTTAAAACACTTTAAAAAACTTTAAGAGATTTGCAAAGGATAGTTAGTTTTCCTCGAGAAATATGTTGCTAGAATTCCTTACCGAGGAAATTTGTATAGAAATGAAGAGCAAACCTAGGAAAAGGACAATCTGTTTTTAGATTTTTCAGAGATTTGATTTTAGAGAAATTTGCTTACTAAGAGAAGATTATTGGTAGATGTGAAGTGTGGGCTCCAAAAATTCACCACTAACCTCTCGACAAATATTGAATTGAAGAGAGTGATTTGAAATGTGTCGGTGTAATTTTTAGAAGGTAAATGAGATAGTAGGTAAGACACTACCCAGATATTTTACCCTCATTTTGTGAGGATTTTAGATCGTTCTAGGTTTCTATGGAGCAAGCCCTACAAGTTAATTACCCTCAAGTGAGAGAGAACTTTAATTAAGGCAGTCATTAGATCGCTTAATGTGTAGTGTATAGTAGCAACAAATGTAGTTTTAGAATTTAAAATTATAAAATTCATCATTTCAGCTTAAACCGGATGGTTGGGGGAATGATGACATGCCTGATCTAGATCCCATGGTTCTATCATCCAAGGCAACCGCGGTCCTAGTCTCCTTAGTCAGAGGAGGTAGTCGACTTAACCTAAATAAAGGATCCTTATCAGTAACATATGGGTTATGTCATCTAAGAAATCCAGACTGGGTGGTGTTTATCTAAGGAGACATGCTTAAGTCTACCTTAGTTGACAGAGGGCTGTTTGCCCTATCAAGTATATCCTATGATTCACAACTCAAAGGGCAGAACTATTAGGGAGCATACAGGCTACAATCATGATCATAATATAATGGAGCCTGACTAGCCAAACCATCCGATCAAAGGACTCACAACTATTTCTGTGGAGCCTACCAACCAAGCCGCATGAGAACACAGCCACGCCCCACCGGTAAGAGATTGATTAAGAGTGAACATAATAGAATACTTGATTTGATATTGGCTCCTTTGTGAGCTAGAGTTTTCTTTTGTCACCCATAAAAGCATTTAAAGGTGGATGGATTGAGTTTGATTTAAGTTTTTAATGATAGAGTTTCATTTAAGCAATTTCAAATTACTACTTAATTTGATTTAAAAAATTGATTAATTTGAATATATTTAAGAGCATTAGATCTTATTAACTCTATTTAGTTGCTAATAGAGGATTAGATCTACTATCACCTGACAGAATTAGTTTCTCAGACATTTTATGAAGTTGAAATTCTCATAATTAATTTTTTTAGATTTTATTAACCCGCACCTACCCCAAGACTAAACCGGAAGCAACCCACGACATCCTCGACACTGAATTTAAGCATTCAAAGATAGTGTCGCCTTCCGGGTGTATTTAAGACTTTATGTAGTTTTTATTTCTTAATTATGAGATTGATTTCATATTTTCATTTAATTCTAACTTAGCCTGCGCAGCCTCTTCAGACATTAAAATTTGTACTTGAAATCTCTATGTTCGAGCACATGTAGGTGTTTATAGCTTAGCTAATTTTATCTAATTAATGAAATCATTGGTTTTGAAAATCATAATTAGAATAAAATTTCTTAATTTTTGATTGAAGGAAGCCCTATGATTTTTATAGATTTTGATTTAGTATTGCCTTCTGTCTGCTTGCACAAAGAGTTGTAGATCCCATGGCATATTCTATTTTGAAGCTATAGGTTCAAACGATAATTTAGTTTGTTATTTTAAAAGAAGATTTACCCCCTAAAAGTAATTCTCATTTTCCCCCTCTTTTTATTCAGACTTTCCTACATTCATTTTCCCCCTCCTTTTCTTTTGAAAGTAGACCATTCACTACCTCTTTTAATTTCTATAAATAAGGCCAAGAGGGAGTCTCATATTCTATTCTATTTGTTTGAAGGGTTGGAGTTGGAGCATTTGAAAGGAAGCGGTTAAAAACTTTAGTGGGCTTTCAACTTGACTTGAATAAATCTCATTAGTGCTTTTTGTCCCCCCCTTTTGTCTTATTTTTTTGTTGTATTTATCGCATATTATTTTCCTTCCTTTTTTGTTTGGAGTTTTTTTAATTTGAATTTGAATTTTATGTTTCATTGTGTGAAGTTCTTAAGCTGATTCTTTTACTTTTCCATTTTTCTAAGTCATGATATTTGAAAAATTTGAAGATTTCAGGGGAGTGAGATCAACGGATGTTATTTACTCAAGACACCCTCATGAGCATAGCGGCGGTGTCAGACACCGCATAGTTTTTTTTATCTCACTGCTCTCTCATGAGCATGACGAGGCCTTAAAACCTGCAAAGAAACACAAGCATATATATATATATATCCACATTCACATTTTCCACATGTTATGACTAATCTTTCGGCGCATTGCAATGATCGGCAAAGGAATGAGGTTGGGTATACTAAAAACTAAGAGAAGAACCCACCACATGACGGTGTTCTTCCCCCATTACGACAAAGAGAAGGGTCATAAAAGGGATGGAAATGGGAGGTGACACCGAAAACCTAAACAAGAACCCGACTCATGACAGTGTTCTTCCCTGGTTGCGGCGAAGTGACTTTGAAAAGGTAATGCACGGAGTGCAATGTCAAAAATTGAAAGAAGAACCCTCCTCATGATGGTGTTCTTCCCTGGTTGCAGTGAAGCAACTTTGAAGAGGTAATGCAAGGAGTGCGATGTCAAAAATCGAAAGAAGAACCCACCTCATGACGGTGTTCTTCCTCTTACAAACATGGTGAAATTGATTATTTTATGAGGGAAATAGGAAAATTTTCTTTTTTTTTTATGAAAATGTGGGGATTAGTGAAATGGAGAAGGAGTAAGAAGGGAGTCCTTTGCAATTTAGAGAAGGAAAAAGGAAAAAATAGAAAACAAAAAAAGAATAAAAAAAGAAAAGAAATAATTTAAGGATTGGGAAAAAAAGGAAAAAGAAAGGAGAAGATCTTTGCTGTTTGAAGAGGGGAAAAGGAAAAACATCTTTGTGGTTTGAAGAAGGAAAATGAAAAAAAATAGAAAACAAAAGAAAAGAAAATAAATTTTGGATTGGGGGAAAAAAGGAAGAAGAAATGAAGGGAAAGAAGGAAAAGGAAGAAGAAGGAGAGAAAACTCAAGCCTTACCCTTGCTTTTTTTTTATTTTTGAAGGAGGAGGAAAACTTTCTTGATTCAGATAAGGCAATAAAAAAGGAAAATTGAAAAAATCAAGGAGAGATAGAGTTCTTGCAGTCAGTTTGGAGAAGGAAAAAGGAAATCCTTTGTGTGGGAACGGTTGGAGGAAGAGGAGGAATGCTGATCCCATAATGAAGGGGAATCATGATCAACAAGTTTCAATCAGAGGGAGACGGAAAAAAGCCTTGCATGTAGAAGAGGAGTGCGGCTTAAGGAGTTTTAAATAGGAACGATTAAGGCTTGATTTGATTTAGGGTAATTTAGGGATCTTAAACTAATTTTTAAATGGATTAAATGACTTTAATGTGAATTTTATGCCGATAAAATCACATGGTCAATATATATATATATATATATATCAATTTAAGGTTATTCCATTATTCTAAATGTAAAGGTGCAGTTCGTTCATGATCGGAGGCTGTTTGGTTCAAATCGGCATCAAATTGAGTCAATTTCAGCTCAAAGTGCATGTCGTTGCTTTTGACCACTCAATTTTCATGCAAACTCATCCACATTTAGTGTAAATAGTCTTACTTGATAGATTTTGACATTTCAAAGTCAACGGTGCAATCAATTTCATGAATGGAGGTCATTTGGCTTGTATCGGTGCCTCCTAACTTCGATATGTGTGCAGGCATGTTGATAACTTGATCGCTTGATTGATTGATCATCAAGTTATACAATATTTGTATTCTGACTAGTTTCGATCTGAATGTGATGATGAAGTTCGTTCATCGATCGGATGTCATTTGGGCTAATTTTGGTGATGTCCATTACATTTCAGCCTTGATTTGTGCACTGCCTCTTCAAATCATTTGACATTTTCACAAACTCATCTGAATTAAGCGTGGATAGTCTCATTTGATAGTTTTTGATTTTTTGAAGCTATCGACATGATCAATTTTATGAACGCAGATCATTTGATCATCATCGCAGCTTCCTGACTCTAATATGTGTGTCGACATATTGATAGCTCGAGCGCTTAATCGATTGATCGTTAAATTTTGTAAAATTTATATTTCAATCAATTTTGACATCCTAAATGCGATGACAAAATTTGTTTGTCAATCAGAGATCATTTTGACCATTTTCAGTGGCACCCAATGCATTTTGAGCCTTAGTTTGCATACTGTCACCTCCGAAGTCCGTCGAATTTGACTTGTGGACTTGACTTGGCTTATGACACATATGTGAAGGTCAACAAATGCCCCCCAACAAATATGATTTGCACATAGAGTGAGTCATGTTTGTTGAAAATTGGTTGACTTTTTGGTTTTCTTCTTTCTCCTCCCCCCCATCTTTCTTCTTTTTTTTGTTCCATTTCTTATTATTGCGTCTTAAAAACTGGTGGACACGCTTTGTTATACTGTCATTTAAATTTTTATGTAACATTTCTCTTATCACTTGGCAGGAGAATGTTCAGCTGGAGGAGACCTAATGATCTATCATCTGATGAGCCTAGAGAGGAGGCTATCTAGTCATTGATTGACGGACATGATCCTCGTGGAGATGTTGATATCAGAGATAGGATTGAGCAGCAGCTGTTATGCTATGAGGACATGGATTTTACCAGGGCTTCTTCACACACTCTTCCCTACTTCCTGATTGTACTTCAAATTCCTTTACTTTTGAGGATCTCGCAGACTGGGTGGCTACCCTTAAGCTGAAGTGCAGGGACTACAATCCTTTGGATAACACAGTAGCCCAGGTTAATTTTAGATATTGTGATGTCTTATACCGCCTACATAGCATTGAGCGAGATAGCCTAGACTCGAGCCACCATCGCCTATGCTCACTAGACCGCAGATTCCTCGGATTCCTACTCTTCCCCATTGATGTGTCACATGGGCTAGGTATATTCTATAGGCTCACAGAGATACTTTATGGACAACCGACATTTATGAGGTAGTATATGTATCTTTATTTGACTTTGGGGGCATGCCTTTTTCTTGGGCTCGTAGAGTAGTCGAGTTCTGGGAACCTAGTAGTAACACTTGTTCGATTAGCCCAGAGGAGTTGACAGTCACTCTTTTGGACTTACAGGCTATGTCGCATCTTCCCGTATTTGGTTATGGCTACGAGGAGTGTGTTCCTCCTGATGGGGAATTATTTCGTAGGTAGCCTTGGATGATTATGATCGATGAGGTGCTAGCTATGCCTTCTTATATTGATCTTAGACCACTATCATCGACCTTGTCGTCATTCTGGCGATCACGAGTCACACTGAGTGCATGGATTCAAAGCTTCTTGCATGATTATGCTTTATCTGAGGAGACTGTAGCACTGCATGACCCTTTTTGATTGGGTGTGTCAATAGGTAGTTGCTTATCTAAGGAGACTGCGGAGCCTATTTTATTAGCAGGAGTGACTTCTCCAACACTACAGGGATTGAGCGAGGATCTATTCTTAGCCAATTTTATAGTGATATGGCTCTGTATTTTTGTGCTTCCCATTATAGAGGGTTTAGTTTGCCCAGACACTTTATTAGCAGCCAGCAGGATCTCTCAAGGTGAGTGAGTTTCTCTTGCCCCAGTAGTATTAGCCAGGCTATATAGGATATTGGGGGTGATTTATAGGTTTCTAGAGCTACAGATGTGATTCTACCTTGCATTTATATGCTTGGGTTCATCTCCATATACATGGTGCTTTGTTTATTTTGAGTATCCAACATTCTTTTTAGAGCGAGGATATCCTACAGTCTTATAGTTATATCGAGCATCCTCTACTTTGGAGATGGATAAGATTCCCATGCTCTTCTTTGCTCCCCATTTGATCAGAGATCAATTTTTATTGGTTCACCAGCCAGATATACTCAGCTTACCCTTTGACTTAATAGGGATTGAGCTTGGTTGATATTCCTTACTTCATGGCCGTCAGACATTGTGAGTAGCTGAGTACCTTTTCAGTATACATTCAGGATGATTATGTTATCGATTTGGGCAGTCAGTTATTATAGAGGGCTATTAGCCTAACCGAGTTGCACGATAGTTTGGTTTCTTCTAGCGCTGATGGCGGCCACTCATCCTGTAGTGGATTTTAGGAGGATAGGATGATTCCCCTTGAGGCACGTTACTTTGTTACTTTATTTGGATACATTTGAGGCTTGTCGGGTGCTCATTTTTGAATAGCCCCACAGGATCATATGAAGGTTAGTTATACCCATCTCACCTGGGTACGGTTGTCTTTTGGTCCTTTTTTGGAGCGTGGTTCTAGGAGATATGAACGTAGGATGGGATTTTTGGGTGTTCCTCAAGATCAGAGGACCCATCGTCAATACCATTAGCAGGAGATTTTAGCATTAGAGGTATACTCACTATCCTCTTATCTTTCAATTCTTTTGTTCTCTCTCCCCTCTTCTTCTTCTTTTTTTCAAAATATGCTCGGTGTATCTGATACTCTAATTTGATTCTTGATAGATGCACTAATTGGAGCTTAGGGCTAGATTCCCACTTCGTAAAGTTAGAGCTAGCTCCTAGCTACATTAATATTTCTTCACTTCCCAAACATGGTGTAGTCAACCTCTGAGCTGCGGGTTGATGGATCATTCCACGAGTCCTCCCCCATAGCAGTATATGATTTTTGATGAAGTTCCATAGGTGTCAAGCAGCACTGGAGATATTATTGAGGACTCCAGAGTTGGGCTGTCGTGTATGTCAACCTTTGATACTACCACTTTCGATTTTATTACCCCCTTTATAGAGCCACCTTTCTCTACTGAGCTTGACTCTGCCCATTGCCTTGGGGGGACTTCTAAGGTGGGGGACCAAATGCCTAGTGAGGCCTCTATTAAGCCAGCACGTAGCCATGAAGTTTATCATATAGTGAGGGTCCTTGAGGATTATATATAAAACACCACGCCGATTCATCATGTTCTTTTCTCCACTTTCTTTATTCTTTATTCTTTACATTTCTCGCTTTATCCGATTATTTTCATTTATTCCTTGCAGTGCTTGATGTAGGTTATGAGTCTGAGATCTACCATTGCCATTCTTATAGGCCAAATCCACGATGTGGGCATGCATGATGTTTAGTGTTTTGAGGGATGTGATTTCTTACTTTGGACTCACTAGAGTCATTGACCACATCTTATCTTAATAACACTTTGGACCTTTTAGCTCATGCTGGCTTGGAGGAGCAAGCTCTCAGGTATCTGGAGACTCTTTATAAAGACATAGAGTTCTTAATCCATATAATGAGATCGCTTCGATCTCTAGCTTTATTGACAAAGCTTGGAGCGTCAAGCTTCATAGGGAGGCGGTTGACCTAGCGCATGATGAGTTTGAGGAGAGTTGAGGCTCACGACATGACCATCGAGAATAGATGCTTCTTCGAAGTTAGAGATTGACCGGGATCGAGAGCGCAGTGAAAAGACAGAGCTCGCTATAAGCGAGCGTGTTATCACCTATATCATCGAGTAGAGGAGGCTACTTTGATTAGATATTGATGCTTTACTTGAGCAGCGCTTTAGAGTCTTATTTAACAACTCGGAGCTACAACAGGCTCCCATGATGTACATTTTACTTCTTCTTTTTTATTAGTCATGAATCATCTTATTGTATGGATAAATTCCTCATCATCTTTTTTTCTTTGGGAGAATGAGAAGATCACTTTGATTTGTGCTCTAGGCTTGATTTGTATGCTTTGTGCTTTGGGTTTAATTTGTGTGCTGGCTACAAAACTTGGATCATTTTAGCTTCGATCGCAATAGCTTATAGAGCTTTGATAGTACTTATCATTAGTATGATGCCTTATTTAAGAGATACTAAATGTTGAGATTGACCAATTTGCCAGAATTGACTTGTCGGATAGATAATAGTTCTTACACCATCTACTATTTACTTCACTGGCTTTGCTGAAGATCTCTTTCTTTTATGTCATTATAGATTTGAGTTTCCTCCAATCCTAGCTTCGTGCTTGATTGGGTTTGGTGGAGGAATTGGTTTATTTATTTTGATGAAGGATTCCACTGGAAAATTGGTTTATCCGTGCTTGGTCAGATTTAAAATAACTTATGTCCTAGCTTTAAGCTTGATGGACCTGATGAAGGAATGACCTGATTTGTTCATATTGACTTGTCAGAAAGTATATGCACTCCATAAACCCTGTGCTTGCTGCATTGATAGATTCGCTAAAGGGTACATACAGATGACCCAACCTTCCGGCTTATATAGGATCAATGTTGAGTTATTAGTTTAGCCACGTGTGCTTTAACAAACTAAATAACCACAAAATTCCTTTAGTTAGGCCATCAGCTTTGTATGAGCTATGGAATTGCTTCCTTGATCTGTTTTCTCGCTTTGACTTTGATGAGGAGATTGCTTTTTTGATGTGCTTTGAGCTTGATCATTTGAGAATAAATTAAGATATCCCTACGAAATATATATATAGATTGATTTGAGGTAGCCCTAAATTGAGAGTTTCCTTAGATTATCTTGATCAATCGATCAAGTAGAAATATCTCTGGGATCCTAGTTGCCTGTAATCACTAAGCTAGATCTGGTTTAAGATTAAATAGCTATCATCAAAGGGGCTCTTTCACCGCTTCTTTTCTTATGGCTTGTTGAGTGACAACAACTCGGCCATATTTGGCCTTGTTGAGTTCGACCTTTAGAACTTACTCGAGTCTTTGACTTAAGCTGTAGTGGATTGATGGTTTTATCATTAGACAAACGAACACAGGCTCTTTCACTGTGGCCTTTTCTTGCTGGTTGTTGAGTGAGGAGAGCATCAGCAACTCGACCATTTGGGCTTATTGAGTCTGACCTTTAGAACCCATCCATGTCTTAGACTTCACGATGTAGAGGTTAATGTTTCTCCAACTTAATTGATTGAAGCTTCCAAAATTAGGAGTTCTTCTGACTTAATCTCCAGAATTTAGCTAATCTGGAAGATAAATTTCTTGACATTTAGGGTTATCTTTTCACGCGTAGAAATATATTCCTTTTATTCATGCAAGATTCTGCAACTTAACAGTAACAATTATGGATATATTCAGGGATTTCAATGTAAAGCTCGATGTCAACCTGAATAAGAATATATTTGAGGATCTCACCTTATATCATGACGTCAACTCAAATAAACTTAACATAAACTAAAAAAATGCCCCTGTCTTGCAGGGGGAATTTTAAAGCACATTTAGGAGAATTTTCATGTTGAAAATAAACAAATATATCTATATTTAAATTGATATGCTCTAAAGGGGTTTTTAACATACAATATTGTATGTATAGAAATCTAAAAATGCCCTCTGTGTAATAGGAGAATTTTCACAGAAAATTTTTCATCTAGAGTATTTTTATTTAGGGATCTTGGCATGAAGCACGATATCAACCTAAATAGATATACTAAAAAAATTCCCCCTGTCTTGCAGGGGGATTTATATTATACCTCGAGAATGTGGTTGTCATGTGTAATACTTTTTTGACCATATTAATTGGCATTGGTCTTTCACCCTTTAGGTTGATGAGTTGGTATCCTCCTTGGTATACTTTTTCAATGACAAAAAAGCCTTCCTAGTTAGGCTTAAATTTGCCACCCAATTTTCGACTAGGGATAATTGATCTTCTCAGCACCAGGACTAATTCTCCTTTTGAAATGTTTTAGGCAGCACCGTATGGTCAAAAGCCATGGACATCTTTGCTTGATAGATTTCCAGATTTTGATGAGCTTGCAATCTAACTTTATCAAGAACATCAAGTTCCTCCATTCTTAGATGAGCATTTTGATCTTCACTTAGATTGTATAAGATGACTACTCGAAGGGAAGGCAACTCAACTTCGAGCGGAAGAACTGCTTCAGTTCCAAATACCAATGAATAAGGAGTGGCTTTAGTCGACATCTTGTAGGTAGTTCGATATGCCCATAGAGCCTTTATTAGCTTGGTATGCCATTCTCTCTTATTTTTAGTGAGAATCTTCTTGTGTAGTTTGACCAATATCTTATTGAAAGCTTCTACCAAACCATTTGCTCTTGGATTGTATATTGAAGAGTATCGCCAATCAATTTTGTGTTGATCGACGAATCTATAAATCTTTGCACTTTTAAAGGCTGTGCCATTGTCAAAAATTATTCAGCGTGGTACTCCAAATCTATAGACCACATAATTCATGAAGAAGTTGATCACTCAATCAATAATAACTTCTTTAAATGGAGCAGCTTTAGTCCACTTGGAGAAATAATCAGTTGTTGCTAGGATGAAGTGGTGTCCAGCTGACGACGGTGGATTAATTGGTCCAATTACATCTGTACCCTAACATTCAAATGACCAGGATGCTATTGTTGGGTGTAATGGATTTGGAGGTTGATGAATTATATTCTCATGTACTTGGCATTCATGACACCTCTTAGCATGATTGATAGTCTCTCACCATAGATTGCCAATAATAGCCAATCTTTTTGATATTTACTGCCATCTTAGGACCTGATTGGTATGCACCACAAAGTTCTTCATGAACTTCAACCATCACTTTGGTGCTTTCGTTTGTATTTAGGCATCATAGCCACATTTGTTCAAAGGATCTACGGTGTAGAGTATTATTGATGAAAGCATAGCATAGCATTCTCTTCACGATTTGAGCTGCCAGTGATTTATTGTTTGGTAATTTACCTTCTTTAAAGTAGTCAATGAAGGGTTGCCTCCAATCATGTGACTCTTTTATGGTAAAGGCTTCACACTGCTTTTATGAAGCAATGTCGTTATTAGCTCTTCTTGGTACAGTTTCTTATTGATTTTTGGGAGTATGAGGAGCAACCTGAGTCGCATCCTACTGTGTCAAATTTGGTAACCCCTCTACCTGTGGGGATTGATACTTTACTAGCTTTAGGACTCATCAAGTAAATATGCAATCATGATATAATCACTATTCATACTTATTATTTCCTTAGCTAATTTTGCCAAGCAATCGACTTTACTATTCTCGGATCAAGAGACTCAAGTTAGTGTGATATTTAGTATCTACTTCATAAGCTCAAGACCTCACTTGTGATAGAAAGCTAAGTCAAGCTTGTTGATTCTATAGATTCCAAGTACTTGATTTATAATAAGCTGAGAATCGCCAAAAAAATGCAAGTTTTGAATGCTTATGAAAATAGCTTCTTCAAGGCATGCCACTAATGCTTCATATTCAGTTTCATTATTAGTTCTCGGTCAATCCATATGATCATCTCATTATCCCTCCTTCTGGTGTTATGAAGACGATGCTGATTCCTGCTTTTGCTCTTGGGAAATTTAGATGTTGGACTTGTTTGATCGATGAGGCTCCATCAAAGTACATTTCCAAAATTTGTGATTTTTCTCTTTCATGAATGAACATAATTTGCTCATTAGGCAGATCATCATTAAGAGAAGAGTCCGCCGGAATGGGATGTGCAGCAAGAAAATAAGCTAAGACTTGTCCTTTTATTGCTTTCTATGGAACATATGTGATATTAAATTGTAAAAGAAATACTATTCATCTTGCCAAACAATCTGTCAACGCTGGTCTTTTCATCAAGTACTTCAGCAGATCAATCCTTGAGATAAGGGTAATCTTGTGAGATAACATATAGTGATGAGGCTTTTGGACTACAAAGATCAATGCTAAATAGTGCTTCTCTATTAGAGAGTATCTCATTTTTGCTCCAATCAGCCTCTGACTGATATAATAAAGAGCATTCTCTTTGCTTTCTTCATTGTGTTGTGCCAATAATGCTCCAAGGGACTCTTCTAATGCAGCTGTGTATAGAATGAGGGGCTTCGAGAGTAGGCCCTGCAAGGATTGGTGGATTTAATAGGTAGCTTTTAATGCTATTGAAGGCTTCTTGACACTCCTTATCCCCTTGAATGGGGTGTCCTTCTTCATTAACCTTGTAAATGGTTGACAGCGTCATGATAAGTTTGATATAAATCAACGGATGAATGCAAGCTGTCCTTATAAAGAATGGAGTTGGCACAAACTTTTCAGTGGAGGCATCTCCATGATTGCCTTGATTTTAACAGGATCAATTTCAATACCTCTATGACATACAATATACCCCAAGAATTTAACAGATGATACCCAGAATGCACATTTTAGAGGATTCATCTTGAGATCATATTTTTTGATTCTCTCTAGTACAATTCTCAAGTCTTTGAAGCAGTTTTCATGATTCAAGCTTTTTACTACCAAATCATCAACATAACATTCCACTTTTTGATAAATAAACTCATCAAAAATATATATCATGGCTCTTTGGTATGTAGCTACAACATTTTTCTGGCCAAAAGACATGACTGTGTAGCAATATATGCCAATAGGTATTCTAAATGATGTATGTTTTTCATCTTCAGGTGCCATTTTGATTTGGTTGTATGCTGACGATCCGTCCATAAATGAGAACATGTCATAGTTGGAAGTGTTGTCCACCAATAGTTCTGATATTGGAAGCGAAAAGTCATCTTTTGGGCATGCCTTATTTAGGTCTCGGAAGTCAATGCAGAGATGAATTTAGCCGTTCTTCTTCCTAACTGGGATAATGTTGGCTATCCAATCTACATACTTGTCCTCTCGGATGAAGCCTATTTTGATCAGCTTCTTAGTTTCTACAATTACCTGTTCTTCAATCTCCAATCTCATTCATCTAGGAGCTTATTTAATAGGCATCACATCTGGTTTAATAGCTAGTTTATGAACAACTACATCAGGGGATAAGCCTAACATTTCAGAATATGTCGCAAAGCAATCCTCAATTCACAAAGTATTTTTAGCTCTTCAACTTTCTCAGCGTAAGGGCACTAGAAGTTGGACGGGGATCATCTCCTAGGTTGATTTCTTTAAGTTCATCCATAGTAGCTATTTGTCCACCATCTTCAAGTTCTTCAGGTGTGAGCTTGGCTTCTACTTCTTCATCATTTTTAAGAAGAATTTTATGGGAATCATCTTCTTCATCACTATGAGTTTCTATCTCAGCTTCTATTATATTATAGCAAGCTCTATTTTGATGAGATTTGCGGATGAACCCCAAACCTTTAGTGATAAACTTATCACTTCTTCATGATGCCTGAGTTCTTCTTTGGCTCCACATCTTGTTAAAGATTTGAGTCCTATGTTTAGTAGTTCTAATATGAATTCTAAGCTTATGCATCATTCTTCGTAATTTCTATGAATAGTATATTAGTATTTTTCTTGGCACTATCTCATCAGAATTTTTATTTTGGCCAGGCTGTTCAAAATTGTGAGGCTGAGACTCTTCAGATTTATAAAATAGAGTTCATATTCTGCCACTCTCACTCAACGGTGGCACATAGAATATTATAAATTCTTCAATATTATGAACCTCCGGTGGACTGATTTCTTTGAAGCATTGTTGAGGGATGGGTATAATTTTGAGTGAGTCTTCTGACTCTGCCAAGTGAGCTATCCTCCTTAATGCAACCATTTGAACTCTATTTCCATAAGTAGATTCAAAATCATAGTCTAAATTAGGATCACTTATTTCATACTCTACCTTTCTTGAGAGCTTATACGTTCCCTTAGGTTTGACAGGAATATCTTCTTCTCCTTCCGTGTCACTTCCCGAATGAGGAATTGATTTTCTTGACTTAGGTGCACTATCAAGTGCCTTAGGGAGAGTTGGCATTGCCTTCTTTCTTCCTTTTTATTTCTACTCTTTCACTTTATGAAATTGCTTTTTAGTTCCTAAAGTGGATGTTACCGTTTCAAGAGGATCTGTTGGCTTAGGCTCTTTGAGGTTGAAATATTTAGTATCTTCATAGATCTTTGCTTCATTGATAGAGAATGGTTGTAGGTTACCGAGAATTCTAAATTCTTCTCCATCTTTTAGATACTTCATACATTGATGGATAGTTGCTGGGACCATGCCATACTCATGCAACCACGGCCGGCCCAAGAGAGCTCTAAATGATGTATAGGCATCGATTACATGAAACTTGGCTTCTGTATATAAATCCCTGAACTTGAGCAGGAGAATAAAAGAACCCAGAGTTTTCTACCCTTTTCATTGAAACCATGAACCATCAACTTATCTCTCTCAAGATGTTGGATAATAAGTGATAATCCTCTTAATACCTTTAGACTCATAAGATTGATAGAAGAACTTGTATCAATTAATATTCAGCTGATCGAGATGCCATCACTCATTGCGAATATAGAGAGGTTGTGATGTCATTCCAACATAAGATCTTCTTCAAAATGTGATTACTGGGAGATCTTGGGTTTGCAATACTTTGGTCATGCATTTCTCAGCAAAGTAAGCTTCATAACTCTCCGGGTCTTTGAGAGCATGTATCAAAGTTTCTCAGAGGTCTTTTGACATCAAGAGAGCCTCGTACACATGTAGTTGTGCAAAGATCTTTCTTAAATGTGATAGAATATTATAATCTATCTTTTCGCTTGATTTAGGCTTTATCTTAGGATTTTTGGGAATAATATCCTCGTTGACTTCAATTTGTTTACCTTTTGTCTTTATTTTCATTTCTCTTCTTTGATGAAGGTGGTAAGACTTTATGACTTCTCAACTGAACTTGAATTACCTTATCTTGCTCAGATTCTTCTGAAGAGGTAGATTCTTCAAGTTTCCTTCTTATTCTGGAAGATTGGCCAAAAGGGCTAGACTCATTTTTCAATGTCATATGCTTCATACGTGATATCGATGAGTCTGACTCTTCTCCATTGAGAAAATATAGATCTTCATCTGAACTATTATTATCTTGTTAAGTCATTGAAAAAATTCAGATGTTAGCTCCTCAGGCTCTTCTTGCTTTCCTGATAAGAATTGTGATGGGTTGGTCGAGTCTGTCTAACTACCCTTGTCATTTTGAAGTAACTGATGTTGAAGAATATTTGACATCATGCAGATGATTTGACATGTCTCTACTGAACAAGATTTGAAATTAATCTTTCATATTATATAAAATTTTATTAAAGATATTATTTCTTACTTTTAAATCTAGCTAAATAGTGCAGAATAATGTATATGTATAATATATAAATTATAATAGACATCATACATGTCTGATGAATAAGATTCAATTTTTTTTAATAAAATTAAATTAAATTAATTTTTTTATTTAAAACTTTCAAAATGAAACTAGTTTGCAGAACCTTGTTGACCAAAAAAATAATAATAATATAACACTATGTTCCCTTTATGAACATCATAATGGAAAATCGATAGACCCAAAGACAAACATCACTAACAAATCAAAATTAATTTGATGGGAAACATCAAATAATAACCTATTAACATGTTTAAACTCATTATTAATGATTTGAGGCTTTATATGAGGTAATTTTGTAATTTTGTATATCCAATAAATACATAGTGCATTAGCTTGTTTTCCATGCTCATCAGCATCTCTAGATACTAGATACTCATTCAAATGGGTAAATATAAACTAAATAATTCAATCTCAGTGAGCATACCATTCAATATTTATAAAATCACATATAATGAATGAGGATTTTTCATTAAGTTTTGTGCATTTCACAATGATATGTAACATAAGAATGCAAGCTAAAAGAGCTTAGAACAATATATCATTATCTCTGTTTTCAAATAGCAATAGCAATATTAATAGCTCAATTCAGATTTTATAGCATTCCTCTGAACACTTTCCAATCGAAGTAAATGTATTAACGCAGATGAAATATTCTTAATCATTTATACTAATGTTGGTTCTTGATTCAATCGACCAAGACCATACAAAACTCCAACATATCTCTCTACAAATCCATTAAAAAAGCAATCTTTCAACTTCGAAGGTGGGATAAATGATTCGATCCACTGGTGATTCCTACTCTCTCCACCTCAGTTCGGTGAGCTTGTTCATGCCATAGGTTGTTGTTCTGAACCTCATAAAAATGATTGATGTAAATGTTGGAAAAATACAAAAAGATAATTGAAGAACTCCTCCTGAGTGTCCAGCAGATCGCAGGAAGTTAACATTTTGAGAAGATATTCAAAGTCGTAGCAATAGTGGAAAGCGATCCAATGGATGGAATAATTTAGCCGAGGACATGATGAGTTCAAGCGAGACATGGCGATATCAAGCTTCTTTTCAAAGTCCATTCCACTCTAGGAGAAGCTCGATGGAAAAAGACGCCGCTGTGCGAACTATCGGAAGTTGAACTACCAAATGCAGGGGCGAGGGGGAGAGCCGAAGAGAGGGAGGTAGCCGAAAGAGTTGGAGAAGGTGAGCCCCAGTTATATGAGATTGAGATGGTTGGCGTTGCTTTTAAGAGTGCAGTAGTGGAATTCGGTGGCTGATCGAAAAATACCGACGGGGCGAAGCGGGATGCCAGGAAACTCGGTATCCATGGAGATGAAGGGGTATTCGTCGACAATGGAGTGGATTAGAGAGAATTCCTCCTCCAGGTTAGAGTCCCATACCTCACGGATCTCAACGGACTCATCGGTGAAGTCGCCGTCGAGCTTCTCGAGGCTCGACATTCTGCTCTCGCAACTAAGGGGGAAGCCAAGATAACCACAAATCCTGCCAAACAAAAAAACATGACGACTTTAAAAATCCTTCAGAAATCAGAATCTTATATCAAGTTTCTCCTCCGTTATACCTTAAATTTCGGATCTGCTAAATCCAGGCATTGGAAGGGTTCAACTTGAATCCACAACTCTCTCTCACGGACTCTTCTTCTCCCTCGCATGATGCTCGTCCCGTCGCCTCTTCCAGCGAGAGGCGACTTTCTCGCTCCATCGTCGAGGATTTTATAAACTTGGGTGACGCGATCTTTTGGAGGCAAGAGGGAGAGAGAGAAGTGGTTTTCGTTGTTTTCAAGCCGCAATTTATTATAATATATATTTTTAAAAAGTTTATATTTAAATACATTAAAATTGTGTGATATTTATAAATCTTTCTATATATTAATTAAAAAATAAATTTTTTTAATTAATATTATATAACTAAATTTAAAATGTTTAAATAAATTAATATATTTATGATTTAAATTGAAAATTAATCGATGAACACACGTTGAGATTATTTCAAGTGGGTGGTTAATTGAACATTTAAAATTAATAAATGTTGAATATTTAATTCACTTTAATGGAAGAAATTGAATAAAAAAATAAAAATAATTTTTAGTATACATTTCATTCAGGTTCATTTTGAGTGGCCATAATCATTTGTAAAAGTATTTATAAAGAAGTTGTAAATGAAATATATTTTTAACAAAATTAAAAAAACAAAATATAGTAACAAAATAAATGAATAATGCTGAACTAAAGAAATAATGCAATAAAAAATTATCCTAAAATGACATAATCATTACTCTTAATTATTTGAAGTTGATTTGAATGATTAGGATATGATACTTGTTAAATATATTGATGAACATAACAACATAATATTTCAACTCTTGATAATTGTGTTTAAAGGATGTTAATCAATTTAAGCCTTCTAACCTTGCAATAGTAAAGATAATAACTCATATAAAGTAGACTAACCATAATGAAATTAAAATTTGCAAGAGTGAAGTAGAGATAACTAAAAAAGAGAGGGTAGGGGGCGCGAAGTCCATAAATAATCATTTGTCGTACATACTTTCCTCCCTCATTGGAAGTCCTTTTCTAAGAGATGTTAGCTGACACGCTTAAGAAATTATTCATTAAAAGTGAAAGAGAAATTATCAATTTTCATTAGAAAAAAAAAATCTAAACATTATAAAAGTGAAGTATATATAATAATTATAAGAGAATACGAAAGCAATAGAAACATGGTGATGCTTGGAAAAGTTTGATGGTTGTTTAAGTGTAATTAACTCTTCATTTCACCTCCTTCCCTCCACTTAAGTAGTGACCCAATAAAGCTTTAAGCCAACTCCTCAAGTAACAACAATGTTCACAAACTTCCTCTTTGCAAAAGCTAGCCACCATTTGTTAGTGGTACCACCATTAGACCTATAAGCACACCTAAGCAGTCTACCACTTGCTTCCTCCCTTATCTGTTTCATAATTCTTGAAAAACTCTATATTTTCAAGAATAATGACATCAATCTTTGCAAATGTAAAATATATATTAATCAATAAAATGTTCATTTTAGATCAATATTGAAAGGCAAAAAATAACAAATTGTCAAAAGAAAAGTATGTAAAGTATGCCTGCTTCTTGTTGAGATTGTGGAAGAGTAAAGAGTCCAAGAAAAGGAAATTTTGTTCTCCAGGTATTGGAACATTTTCAAGACCAAGGTTAATGATTGCTTTAGTTCCCACTGCCAATGTTATGCAGCCTTCAAGTCTTTTCAAGTCTTTTGGAGCGATTATCTGACGACTTATCTAATTGCTTCTAATGTCAAAGTTTCTGATGAAGAAGACATTAGCTCGAAAGAAGGATATTGATTCATCAACAATATCAATCTTTTCTGCAAAAAAAAGTTAATAGTGATGATTAATAAATAGAATCTGATAGAAAAAAAATTCACTAGGAAGATATATTTGGATAGAAACCTGGATCTGAGGCTGGAGCAGGGCACTTGATATGAGTTTTTAGTGGGAGAAGATGACATCCACATGCTTTGGTTATACCCGCCTCATCAACAAAACTTGAATGGTATACCTACAAGTATCAATTTACAATTAGATCAATTTGGGGGGTTGTGCAAGAAATTAGAATTTTAAGGCATGAGTATTAAGAATTCCAAGAGAAAAATGATATTCATTATTTTCTTAAGTCTCTTGAGAGTTAACAATGAAGTTAGGAAGAACCACATGTAACTTTATGAAAATGACAAATTTAGTATTGTATACTTGATAAATAAATGACAAATTTAGTGTTGTCAACCTGATAAATCAAGCTTACAAATCAAGGGTCTGAGTTCAACCTAGCTAACTCCCAATTGGTCCAACTGGTGAGTTTCCATCATCAGGCCATCTTGCTTATAACATCAAGTCATCAGACCCATATTTTAATATCTCCTGCACTTAAGCCCACAGTGATAAGCCAAACCTATTTAATATTTTTAACATATCATGTTATTACAATATAATCACTCTAATGTTGCCAAACTAAGACCAGTGATATTTTCATAATGACAAAACCATGAGATTTTACTGACTTCATCTCCATTCCTCCAAATGTTGGCTTGAGAGTAATTTCCTACAAGCAAGAGAGTTAATTAATTATAAGGGCTTCCTCTATAAAAACTATGGCCTTCTTGTTAAATTAAACTTAATCTACCTCATGAAAAATGAATCTTAATCTCAAGATGGGGATAGTGTTTTTCTAAGCAAACAAGGATTAATTACCATATTCCATTGAAAGAGCAAAGAAGCCATATCTTTATGCAATATTTGCTCAGCCAAATACATAATTTTACTCAATAATTCGTACAAAGCATGGAGATATTTATAGGTTTCTTCAATCCTATAGCTACCCAAGGTTTATTTATAATAAAGCCCTTGAAGCTAATAAAACATTAATGTTTAGATTTGATAACTTGTCATAATGCAGTAATAATGAAAATAATAAAAAATACAAAAAAATACTTCCATAAAGATGAGATTTGACTTAGTCAAAATAGGAAGATGAAGTAGTTGATAGAGCATGAAATATTTCAATATCCTTTATTCTTTGCATGGTGAAGTTGACATTAACATCAGAGTATTCAATTTAAAATTTCCATTTATTGCAATTTGACTTTGGAGAGAGAAGGGTCACTCATGCCCTTGCATAAAGAGTAGTACACGATGAATCCAACTATTAATATAGTGCCTTAGTTCGTGATCTTGTTCTTGACCATTGTGTTGGCATTACATCACAATTCATATCGATTATCTAATATGTTGCTTCTTAGAGCAGCATCTTAGTAATTTGAGAGTTAGGGTACTGCCATAATCAGCCTCATTGATCTCCCTTCTTCCCCAATGCATTGATTTATCCCCACACCAATTAGGTGTTTTCTGAAGTGAGTTTAAATAATCTCCTAAAGTTAAGGAAAAAATGATATTCTTATGAGATCATGTGGTTTTTAGATTTATGGTATTATGCTAAATTATATGTGATAGTGGTACAATCTCATTAGAGCAAAAATTTACTAAATCATCAAGTGATAAAAAATTCACACTATTCCTCAATTTATAACCCAAAAATTAAGTATTTAGCAGAGATAATCAACAATACTTTGATAAAACTACTGAAGAAGACCCTCACTAAAAAAAAGATAGAAGAACATGTCAAACTAACATAAGATTTAAATGTCTCACACCACATATAAAACTGTAACAAAAGCCACTCCAAAATTTCCTGTGTTTGGAAGATAGGCAATACTCTCTACTCCCTCTTAATGTCGAACTACCTTAATAAAAATGATTGTCTAAGGTTTACTGAACTTAAAGCCCTAGATAAAATATAAATTCAAGCTCATCAAAATTTAGAAAATCACAAGGCAAAGATGACTTGATCTTATTATCATATAATCAATACAAGAAGCTTCAAAATGAGTAAACTAGTTCACATCATTGAAAACCTATAACTCGCCATTGAAGTATTGGTGAGAATTTTAACATGAATCGAGAAGGTCCCTTCATCATTACAAATGCATAAGAGTGGCCTAACAACTTACCAATATGAAACCTATGCGTCTTATACATGAATACAATCTCAAAAAGTTTTATACATTGTTAGTTAAGCCATTATGCGAACTTATCAAACATAAAGCCAAGATGCTATTAACATTGCCAGCTTAAAGAACTTGAGTGCTTAAACTATGATAATCCTAAATATCAAAAGAGTAAATTAGGACTATATCAATATTTTTTTTAAATAGAGGTAATTTTATATAAATCTTATTCAAAGCAATTCGACTTAACTTCACAATCAAAATTATGGAAGTTAATTGGAAACTCATATTTACAACAAAATAAAATTACTCATAACAATGGCTCTTTAGCTCAAGAGCCTAAAGGTTAACTTGTTTTTATTAACTAAGTGACGCTAGAATTTGAATCAACATGCAAATTTTAAGATTACAAGTCCAAGTATTGAGCTTACAAATCAAATAAGATATGCCTAAAGGTTGAACTAGCAAAAAATTCTTAGCTTACAAAACTAAAAGCCAAACTATTTTGTTGATTTAATAAGCTCAAAGAGACAAATGGACATTAAAATCTCAAGCTCAACAAGTCCAATGATTGAGCTTGAACATAAAGTTCCAATTTAATAAGTTTAAGGTAAGGGTCAAACATAAAAAAAATTCTTAGCTCACAATCCTAAAGGTCAAGCTGCTTCAATATTTCAATGAACTCCAATAGAGTACAACCCTATACACAACTATGTACAACTTTATTTTGAGTTTAGAGGGTTGTATACCATCATGCACAACATTGATAATGAAATAATTTTCATAAAACATCTACATTAATTATGTATAACTAAAACTATGGGTGTAATGGTCAACATATAATTGTCTCCAACACTTATAATAAAGTAATTTTCCATAAAATACATGTGTACAACTATATAAATTCTAAAATAAGTTTAGAGAGTAATACATGACTGTGTGTAATACAAATATTGAAATAAATTCACATAAAACTTTGTACAAAGTTGTGTGATTTTCCCTCTTTTTCTTAACATAGGATTGCATAGGATTTGCAAAGTGTATAGTCCATTTGAAAAGGACATGACACTTGATTGAAATCTATTCATATACACTGCTATGTCATGACTCAAGAAGGAATTCCACATCACACATATAAATTAAACAACCAAAATCAAACAAATAAACATAACCTTTTTGCATGATTCTCTTTTGCATTTCTTTTTTATACATGCACATGTATTTAAGAAAGTGGTATATTAGTCTGGACAACCTAAGATGAGGCTTTAAGTAGCCCTAAGTAGGTATTGTACCTTACACCCCTAGTGCTAATAATGATGCTGCACTCACTTATGTCTTTTATACTTGTAAATGTGCATACAAAAATGAAAAAAGAATCACTCTATTCTACTTAACAACATCATGCATACATGAAACATTCCAAATTTTCTTATGCAATCTCATTTAGCATTCATTATTAAGGTGTGATAAATACTTGCATCACATGTATATATATATATATGCTTAGGATTCATTTAGGTGCATGATACAAATGTGGGAAAGAAATAAAATATAGTGTGTTTTATGATAGTAATTCACTTTACTTAACCTTAAAATGCCTTTATTTTTGAATAAGTTTGTTTAGAAAAAAAGATATAAACTTAGGATTAATTAAAACACATAATAAAACATTCACTAAAAAACTCATTAATGAATCTATCTTAGAAAACACTTAAGGTAAGGAGGAAAGAGAAGTTCTCTTCTCTTTTTCTCTTACAACCTTTAGTAATTAAGTAGGTTCATTCAAATGAAATAAAATCATCAAATAAAATTAACCCATATCAACTAAACAACTTAAATGAGACCACCCTTTAAGTTGAACCTTTTCACACCAAGAAAATCCCAACCTTAAAGACTAGCTAAGCACACCACACAAACCTTTTAAAACCCACACATTAGCTTAATTCACCACTTCTAATCCTATGTGAGGGCGGTGCATGGTTTGATGTTTGCTTTTATTTTATGATGTGATGTTTTAGTCTGGATGTTAGGGTGTATGTCCATAGAATGAATGATAGGATGATTTAGTCTAATCATTATCTTCTGCATGAGATTGTGTTTAAGGGGCGCTTTAATAAAAATGTTACCGCTTTTGCTGTGTAGGTTGCTTATACCCTTAAGTATAATCCAAAATAAGCTAGGTAGACTTGATTACCCATGTGCGGGGTGCTAAGTCTAATTTGTTTATATACATGCTTGAGAATGTGTGGTTTATTTAACTAATATCTATTTTATAGGTTTTAGTTAGATTTACTTTTCCCTTTTCATGTAATTTTGTAATTAGAATTTTGGAATGATTGTTATGGGGGACTAGGATGAGCATTGGTTATAAGATCACATCTTATGTACCATGTGAAGCCTTTGGAGCATCCATATTCCAACCATCTAAAAGAAGGAATCAAAAGAAGAAAGAAGAAAGAAGAAAAAAGAAAGAAGAAAGAAGAAAAAAGAAAGAAGAATGAAGACCCCCATAACATGAATTCCTTTTTGTAATTCATTTGTAATTCGGGTTGTATAAAGGTAGAGCTTGGCTACCCAATTTATTTTTGAGTTTTTGCAGTGGTTCTCGACCACATGACCACTTATTCTTTTATGCTAGCTTTATAAAATGTTTGATGTTTGTTTAGCTTGTGCATTAGAAATGTCATGTTTTCCTAGTTTCTTCCTTGCTTTGATGTATGGCATGGATGACAATTAAGCTCTTAGAAAAAAATAAATCTTCTACCAAATTAATCAACTCAAAATTAAAAATTAATAACTCATAACCTCACCTAAAGCTTAGGCTAAAAATCAAGATAAAAGAATTAGTAACCCCTTAGGTAGATGTTGTACTTTCTTTCTAACATCATGCATAAAAACATATTGCTTCACTTTTGATTTGGAGGGTTTTCACCCATGCCAGAGAACTTGGCTTAACCTTTGAGAGCCATGGTGAAAACACACCTCCCCCTTCTCACTGATTTTGGCCCATAATCTTATTTCTCATGCATTAAGCATATGAATCCTATAAGCCTGAGTCAAATGATTCTCAAAAAATGATTGTAAAATGTAATATATTTTGCATTAAATCTTTGCTATTTTTCATGCCCTTACATGATCTAGTCTCTTTGGGAGTAAGTTTAAGGACTTAGTCTCTTTCTAAAATAAATAATGGCCTAGCTATCTTGCATAAACATATGACTTGATGAAATGAATTTAAAATTGTAGGAGGAGTTAGTTGGCAGCCACCCTAGGTAGTTGTAAGTCTAACAGTTAGGTGGTTTATCCTCTCTTGTTGATGTAAACCATATGCTAATTTTTTCCATAGATTTAGGTCATGCCTTGGCCCTCGCCAAAGCTCCCTAGATTTAGGTTCTAAGGTTATTATTTTTCTTCAGGGCCGTGAGGATAAATCCTCACCTCTTAGGCATTTCCATGACCTTGCATCATGGAATTATAAGCCCTAAACTTTTAATAGAAATTCAACTCAAAGAAATAATTCCCTTTAATTTCAAATAATGTAAAGCCCAACCATAGGATAGTTTGGGATGCTCATTAGGCTTCCTAGTATCATGAGCATCCCCTACTCATCTTTATTTGATTTCAATAATAACTCATTCCCTTTGATCAATCCCATTTGATCTTCTAAAATAAACTAATTTATTGATAGTATAACCTTTGAAATCTTTGGAGACAATGATCATTTACCTTAATCGAGAGTATTCTTAAGGAATCTCATTCCTTAAGATGTAATTAACTATGAGGGTTTGCCTCCATAGGGAACTTAACGAACCCAATTTAAAATAAACCCTGCTTTACTTTTCTATATAAAGCAGAGGAAGAATCTCTGGTACATACGAAGACCCATAGTCCTTAGGAGTCCTTATTTAGGTGATTAGGTCCATTGTAGGGTAGTGACTTATACCTTTTGAGATAGCACACCTCTCCTCAATGTCATACCCGATCAGCCTAATAAGAACATCTGCAGATCTATATGGTGTCCTAACTAAAGGCATATATTTTTATTTTCATTTATCCTCTTCAAAAGAATAGATGAAGGCGAAAATATTTCACCACAACCCCACACATGGGTAACCTATCCACCTATCCTAACTTGGGTTATGCTTAGGGGTATAAGCAACCTGTACAACAAAAAGCATTTAATATTTTTATTACAGTGCCCCTTTAACACAACCCCTACAGAAAGCATGATTAGGCTAATATCGGCTTAACATTCAGACTACACACATACACCATAACATTTAGTCTAAAATAATACATCACAAAATTACTCATTCATCAAACCATGCACTGCCCTAATATAAGGCTAGAAATAGTGACTTAGTCTAATGTGCATGTGTTAAGACATGTGTGGCATGTCCTAACTAGGCTTTAGAGTTATGATTTGCTAAATGTGAGGGATTTAATTTATAAAAGGTTAATTTATCTTTAAATGGTTTAGTTGATCTAGAGATTTTATTTAGTATTTCTTTTATTTCATATGGCTTACACTTAGCAATTAAGTGTTGTAAAGAGAAGAAAGAGAGAGGGAGTGTCTCTTCCTCCTTATCTTAAGTCATTTCTAAGATAAATTAATTAATGGATTTCCTTTGGTGAATGGTTTATTATGTATTTTAATTAACCCTAAGTTAGATTCATTCTAAATAACCCCATTTAATAAGAAATGCATCTTATGATTAATTATTATGGATTACTATCACACAACACACATTAATTTATTTCTTTCCATCATGTATGTCATGCATATGAATAACCATAAGAATACCTATGCATATAATGTAAATCTTATCACACTTTGATGATGAATGCAAAGAAATGTAAATTTGAATTTTCATTTATTGATTGAATTATGAATGCATGTTTTTATTATGTAGAAAAGAGAGATTTTTCATCCATTAACTAAACACACATTCACATGTATAAAAGTTATAAGTGAGTACGACGCCATTATTTTCTACACCAGGGGCGTAAGGTACATGACCTACTTAGGGCTACTTAAAGCCTCGTAACCCTAGGATGTCAAGTCTAATATACCACTTTACTTAGATACATGTAAATGTATAAATAATTGTGAGGATAGAAGAATCCATGCAAAAAGTTGTATTTTATTTGTTTGATTTTTGATTCTTTATTCAATGGCCACATCACACATGCATATGTATGAGAGTTTTAAGTGACTACGACGTCATTGTTTTCTACCCCAGGGGTGTAAGGTACAAGACCTACTTAGAGCTACTTAAAGCCTCGCAGCCCAGAGATGTCCAGACTAATATATTAGTTTTCTCAAATACATGTGAATGTACAAAAAGAACCAAATGGATTAGGAATCATGCAAGAAATTGAGTTTGATTTGGTTATATGATTTACATGTATAATATGAAACCCTTCCCAAGACTTAACATAAAGATGCATAGGAATAGATTTAGGCAAGTGTTCTGTTCTTCTCAAATGAACTATACACTTGCAAATCCTATGTGAACCCATGTTGAGAGAAGGAAAGAGAATTTCATAGTATACATTTTATGCTATCATCACATGCAAGCTTATAAATATTTATAATAAGCATTACTTCATTTATAAGAATTGGTTTATAGGTTTTGAAAGTAGTTTTTGGTTTAATAGTCATAATACCCACTCATATTCTTAATTTTAGCCAACACATACAATTTAACATAAAAGAAAACATTTCAATTAATTAATTTTAAAAAGAAATAAATGCATGATTTCATATGGCAAGCAATATTTAGCATGACTGGAAAGAAATAAAGGAATATAAATACATGATTTCATTCATCCCAATTAATTCCTAAAGACAATCATATTAGATAAGACTATTTAAAATAAACCAAAATTCTTTGAAGACATTTTTTTTACTTTGAGTTTAATTTAATTTAGGAAATATGAGAGAGGTTTGCTAATTCTAACCCATTTCCTCATGTGTGAATTGATTTGGTTTAATGAAGATTATTTAAGTTGATTTTATATTTTGATTAGGTTAAGGTATGAATTAAATGAATTAATTATCTCTTACATACATCACCTTAAGTTAATTAACTAATTAATAATAAGCCAACATGATATGCAACCATATGAAAGTAAATTTACAATGCTCCAAGGAAATGAAAGGGGCCTAATGCAATTGGCTTATGATTAATAGTTAATTAAGCTTAAGGGATCTCACTTAATTATTTTTATGGTTTTCTCGTACATATGAGCTAATCATAATTTCATTATCTCTCATTTTGAGTTATTGAACACCCAAAGTGCTACCCAAAAGTTAATTAGGGTTGTTTAGATGTGAAGGAAATTTTAATTAAGTAATTAGGTTCATTAATCCATTTTGATTAAGCATAAACATCTCCAATTAAGGAAATGAGAAAGAGATCAAGAAAGAGGCCTTGATCTCAATCCCTAAGTCCTACACTTAATGACTTAGGCTCGATCTTTATATTTAAGCTTAATTAATTAAGATACTAATTTGCCTCATTAATCCCAATTAGATTAATTTTTAAAAGTGAAGAAAACTTAGAAATGAATTAAAAAATATCTCAATCACATTCCTTAAGCTTTCTTACTGTTCAACAGAGGTAATTAAGCTTAAATAATTAATTAAAGCAGTGTTCATTTATTAATTATCACAAATTAAATTAGAAGAGTGATTAAGGCTTAATCAAGTGATTTTCTCAATTAAGCCACCAATAAAATATCAAAAAATTAGGGGAGGTAGAGGTCATCTCCCAAAAACCCACAGAAAGTTTGATATCAATTGGGTGAATAATTAAGGATTAATTAAGCTAATTAAGTTTTTAATGAAACCCTAATTAAGCCAAAATCTCTATTCAAAATTAACTAATAATATTTTTTCTAGATTTTACTTTGAAATACCTTTAAATTTAGCCTAAGTTTATATCTTTTTGTATTTTTCTATAATTAGTTATGGTTTTGGGAAGTTTCAGCATTAAAAATAGAATTAATTAGCCCTAATTATATCCATAATCCTGCCGGGCCACATGGTGGCTGAAGCGGTGCGCTTTCCACATGGTGTGGTGGGATTGGTTATTTAAGTTGTCACATTCACGTGCTGACTCAACAGTGGAGAATGCATTTTCTCTGTGGATTGTCCGATCTAAGATCAGACGACCGAGATTACACTTACAGTTTAGGCTAATAATCACAATAGATATAACGAGATTTGATCACGGGCATCCATTCCAATCACACAAAATAGATGATGCATGATCATTCTCCTTCTCAAGTAATGAAAGATGAACACTGTTCATCTTTCCTCATTCAATCCGAGCTCACCCGAACTCAGATTGGGATCAAAATTATCCCACACCTTCAGAAGGAGGGGGATGCATATCCAACGATCAAGATTGCATTAGATGACAATTCCCTTTGAAAAAGTCCAACTAAAAATTCTCTAAAGCTACAGATTTGAATAATTACCTCACCGGAGGCTATCATCGATGCTTCTAATGATAGAGGTAGCTTTGTCTAGTAGAGACGAAGCCCTGTTGAAGAAATCCGGTCTTTGTTTGAAGTGGATTGCTTGGTCGACCAAGCACCTCTTCAATGGAATCGATCTTGATCAAAGTTGCACTTCCCATGGCTTGGGGGCTTGGGAAATGACTCGATCAAGCTCAGCGAGGTGTGGTGAGGGTATGGGTAAAAGGAATTTGAGTTTGGTGAAGTGAGGAGGGAGTATTTCTTGGAATGGTGATGCCCTATTTCGGATTTGCACATAGAGGAGTAATGCCGATCGAGGGAGCTTGGGGAGGCCTTGGGAAAGCTCTATGATAATTTAAAATCACTCTAGGGTCAAATGGGATTGAATTCTCTGCAAAACCAGTTGAATTGAGGGAGTATATCCCTCAATTTAGCCAACTGGATGGACGAAATCATTCCGAAGAATTCCATCATTTTTCCATTGTCAAGTCATCGGATTGGCCACCGTCAATCCGAGGTGGATGCCATTAGTGGCCTAAGCCACAGATCTTAAGGCTTGATATGGGTAGGTGGGCTACCATGGGGAGTGCAAAATGGATTTTGCCACTTAAGGTAAGAATCCAAGGTGGGAGCTTTGTCCATTGGGTAGTCAACATGGGATGAGTTTGTTTAGCTTTTAAGTTAACTTGGGAGTAGCCTAAGGCTGGTTTAGGGTATGCTTTAGTCAGCCAATAGCATCCCATGGCTTGGTTTTGGGTAACATGAGCTCATTTTCTTAAATCATTTGGGTTAGGTTGGATTGGGTTGACCAGTTGATCAAATTAGGTCAAACCAAGGCTTGGGTTAGGTTCATATGATGTTTTGGGATGTTTTGGTTCAATTAATTTGGATTGGTTTGGCTTAGGTTTGAATTTGACTCATTTGGATTCAAAAAGGTCAAATTGGTCAAATTGACCAATTTGACCAAATTAGGTTGGGTTAGGTGATGAGTTAAGTACAATTAGTTGATTGAAAATGATTTTAGGCTTTGGTTTGGTTTAATTTGGAATTAATTTAGATTTTGGTCAATGTGACCTTTTAGGTCAATTTGGGCTAGGTTGAGTCAAGCTGACAAATTGGTCAACTTGGGCTCAATCATGCTGTTAGTCAAGTTCAATAAGTGATTTGGAATGAACTTGAGCCATTGGTTGCAATCAATTTGGATTAAATCATGATTTGACTCATTTTAGCTTTTTTGGCCAATTTGGGTCAACTTAGGTCAAGTGGCCAACTAGGCTTGGTTTGGCTCAATTGATGGCTTGGTCATGTTCAAACATTGATTATGAATGGGTTTGGATCAATGGTTTCAATCAATTTAGTATATGGTGGATTTTGGCTAGTTTGGGTTGCATTTGGGTTAAGGGTTGACTTGGTCAAAGGCTAGGTTTGACTTAGTTTGACCCAATTTGAGGTGGTTGATCATCATAGGATGATTGTTGGTCAAGTTGTGAGGTTTGGATGTGCTCAGTTCAATCCAATTTGGGTTGGATTAGAACTTGACTTAAAAAAGTCCTTTAGGTCACTTTGGGTTAAGTGAGCCTAAATGGGTCAATTGGCTTGATCAAGGCTTGATTCAAGTTTGGTTGAACTCATATATGAGTTTATGATTAAAATATAAATTCAATTGCACTAAGTTTAAAGCCAAATAGGTTTAGGTTCATTTGATAATTTCACGTCATAAGGGTTGACTTGGGCTTGATTTTGCTTGACTTCGTTTGGCTCGATAATGATAATTTATGTTTATATTTGGATCCATGATAGAAGGAATGATTGAATCATAAAGAAATTCATAGGTTTTGAGTTGACTTGGGTTTCATTTAGCCAACTTCAAAAGTTTGGCTAAAAGGGCTAAAGTTGGGAATTTGATTTGATTGGGTTTGGTTTTGGTCATTTGAATTTATATTTCATTTAGATTTATGAATATAAATGAAGATATAAATGTGTTGTGAGAAAATTCTTTGAGTTTGGAATGATTTGAAAGCAAATTTGATTAAGCTTAAGGATGTAAGTTGAAAGGGCTAATTTGAATTTTGATTTGGTTTGATTTATTTTGAGTTGGTTTGAATGGTTTGAACTTGGATGTCATTTATATTTATGGATATAAATGAAGGAATGATTGATTTATAAAGAAATCAACTAAGTTTATGCTTGGTTTGAAGGAGTTTTTTGGCTAAGTATATTAGTGTAGTTCATGTGACTTAGGATAGGATTTTGAGATTTAGAGTTAATTATGGGGTTTAATCATTTGGTTTGATTTTAGATTTGAGTTAATTTGGAATTTGACTTGGAGTCTTAAATTTGAAGTTGAATTTGGTAATTGAGAAAATCAATTGAATTTATTTGGAAGAAGAAGTAAGGATAGGGTTTAGGCTATAGGGTAGGCAAGTCCTCCTAACTCCCTAAGGCATAACCTATACCTATGGCTAACTCTTCTAAATCTCTAGGTTATAAGATTCACCTAATCACTAGAAGTGTCTTAGGACTAAGGAACTCTTTGTGTCTACAAGAGTTCTAGATCAACTACGAGAAAATTGAGAGCTCACTCCAAAAGTGAGGTCAACAATAATCAATTTGTGTTTTACTATATCTATTTTTATAAGTAATAATATGCTCATCTCTTTTCTTATATAAAGTATTAACAACTATAAAATCTAATATAGTCATACCTTCTTCATTAGCCACTCCAAATCCATAACCACCATGAATACTTTTAAAATCTTCTACCACTCTACCAATATGTCCATTTAAATCTTCTCCCATAAATACTTTTTCTTCAAGAGGCATCTTTTGTATTAATCCCTCTAATTCATTACAAAAATTTTCTTTTGAGCCTACATCCAAACCTACTTTATGAGCATTAAACACTTATAACATTGATAATATTAGTATCAATAATAATCTTTAAATCTATAATCCTATCTTCGCATCTATTAATATTTATAACATTATCCTTCAAACTTTTATCTATAATCACACATACGCCATTTATAATTTGACTTCTACCTAAATACCTATTGACCTCACTTTTGGAGTAAGTTCTCAACCTCCTTTTCTTAGACTTAAGAATCTTCTAGACACTAAGACTTCCTTAATCATAAAATTCTTCTAGTGATTAGGTGAATACTTAAACTAAGCCTAGAGACTTAGAAGGATTAATCATAAGATTAGGCCATGCCTTAGGGATTTTGGAAGACTTGCCCATCTTATGGCCTAAATCCAACCTATGTTTACCTTCTCAAATCAAACCTCAAATTCAATACAAGTATCAAAATCCAAATTCAAATCCCAAGCCAAATGATTGAAGCCCTTGATCAAATCCTTCCTAAGCCTTATGATCGGATTCCATGGACTTAGCCAAAATTTCCATCCAATTCAATCCAAACTTGATTGATTTTTTTATGAACCAATCATACCTTCAATCATCTTCACAAATATAAATCAAACCTGCAACCCAATATCCAAAAATAAATCCAAGTCAAATTAAAACCGAAGTTTGAACCCTTTGAGCCAATTCCTTGGACTCAACCAAATGACATCCAACTCAAGTCAAAACTAATGGATTTTCTCTTGAATCAATTATTCCTTCAATTACCTATCCAAATGTAAATGAAATTTACAATAATCAAACCAAATCAAAATGAAGTCAAGTCAAACCCAACCTAGCCCATTTGACTTGAAATATTCAAATGAACCAAAACTCACTTGAACCCAAACCAATCGTGATTGAATTTATATGTCAATCCCAAATTCATATATAAACTCAACTTAATCAAACTCAACTTAGAATCAAGCCAACTAAACCAAATTGACTCACTTGACCTAAAGTGGCCAATTTGACCTACATGAACCAAAATCCAATTCAATCCAAATTAAAGTGAATTAAGCCAATCCAATCTTCATGACATGATTGTTGATCATCCTAGGTTGATCAATTATCATAAATTGGGTCAAACCAAGTTAACCTAGCCCTTTAAACAAGTCAACCCTTTAACCCACATGAACAAAAATTAGCCAAATTGCAACCTAAGCCCAATCTCTTGAAACCAATGATTCATACCAACCCAAAATTAACATTTGAACATGACTTGACCTTAAATTTAGCCAAACCAAACACATTTTTCCCTCTTGACCCAAGTTGACCCAAATTGACCTAAATGGCCAAAATAGGTCAAATTAAAATCCAATTCAAGTTGATTGCAACTAATGGCTCAAGTTCATTCCAAATTGATTGTTAAACTTGACCAAGGCCATAATTGAATCTAATTTAGCCTATTGAACCCAATTGACCCACTTGAGATTGACAGGGTCAAATTAGACTAAACCCAATTTAAATCCAAATTAATAAAACCAATGACACAAACACATCCCAAATGGTCATATGAACTTGACCCAACCCTTGGTTTGATCTAATTTGATCAATTGGTCAACCTAACCAGATTTGATCCAATTTGATCTAAATGGGTCAAATTGAACTAAATGAACTCCAAAGGACATGAAATTTGAACCAACTCACTTTTGACTCATTTCAAATCTATTCAAATCAAATCTAATGCCAAATGACCACTCTAACCTTGGGCTAAGTGTATCACATAAGATAAAACACCCATGTAAATGGTCATTTCTCTTCTTTGGTCACTTGAAACTCATCTATTGGTCCACCTAGTCTCCAAGGACACTAACCAACCTGACACAAGAGGTGGTTGGGCTGGCCTTGACTCATGGGAAAGTGAATTTACCTCACCTCCCCCATTGGAACACTTGGCATCAAGGACCTCCACTTGCCCTTGCTATGACACCCACTTATTCCTCTTGACCAACCAAACTAAGCCACTTATGATGATTTCCTGCCATTCTTTACACCCTAAACCATAGGACATCCACTAGGAGCCAAAAAGTACTGTTATAGGGGATTTTTGGCCAAAACCAAAAACAACAGAATAGAGGCTTCCAAAATCATTCTCCTACCCTCATTTCACTCTCTAAGAGCTCCCCAAGCAACCAGTATTCATCCCTCTACTACCTTTGAGCTAAAGCCACCAAAAATCAAGTGGATTCCGGTGAGGAAGTGCTGACTCTTAGTGGACACATCATTCTAAAGGGAAGAAAAAGCTTAGGTCCATCCCAAAGCTTCTTCTTGCATCTAAGAGCTTGGTTGGATCAACATCACCATCGAAAACCATCCCCAATGAGGTAAATTTCAAAGAATCATAGCCAGCCTTCAGAGCTTTTGTTTGCTTCAATGTGTGCACAATTTTAGAAATTTCCCTTAGAAAATCCTTACATCTTTCATTTTAAGTAATCTCAATGTAAAAATAGAAGTTTTCTAGTGAGAATCGATGTGAAATCGAGCCCGTTTGGATGAAATTTCATTCAATTTTATGAAAAATCCCTTAAAATAGCTCTTGGTTTATTGTTCCCCATCGCTTTTGCCAATTGGGAAGCAGCAACTGTTCAATCTCAATTTAGAGAATCAGACAGTCCAGATTTCATGCTAGATCGCACGTTTCTAGCTATTTAGATAATGGATCGGATCGGACGGTCCGATTGGAACCACGCACTCTACGTGGTTTCCCGCTCAAGGGCCACGTCACCACCGCGTGGCCCAATTGCATGGCACCGCATGCCACATGGAATCGCATAGTCCAATCATGTGGTGTCACATTGCCACATCAGTGCAGTGCGGTGCTGACTGGATTAAGTAGGAAATTTAGCTATTTTCAAATTTTAAAAATTATTTAAATCACTAAGAACTTAAAAAATTTATAGAAATAAAATACTCGATAAAAAATTATAAATAAGGGCTTATTGGATTCATCTTTTAGAGGGGAATACAACAAATATAAAATACCCAAATTTCACCGAATATTTTGAGCTTAATTTGAGTTTTAGTGAAAATCAAACTTTAATAATTAAATAAAAAATATACATCATATTGATTTAAAATTTTTAGGGATTGGAATTGAAGTTAAAATAAACCTAGCATAAAAATTTCAAGTCAAAAGAATTTTTGGATTGAGAGATATTGCATTCTAAAACTCAAATAGTCTATTTTAGCAAAAATAAACTAATAGACTTTATAAAAATATTGAAAAATCATTTAAATCAGCTAAAATTTTGGAAAATTATAACAAATCATAGAAAAATCATAAAAATGCAAGTAAATATTCATTTTGATGGTATTTTAGAGAGAAATTTATTAAAAAGACCCTTAATTGATTTTGAACATTAATTAGAGCTTAATTTAGGTTTAATTAAAAATTAATTACCTTAATTATTTCTTAATTAATTACATTAATTATGTCACTCTTGTCAGGAGAGGGTTTCTGTCATTGCACGATAGGGAAAGACTTGACCTTTGAGGGTCTCTTCTGTGGTAAAAAATATCTCTTTCTCTCTGATTTAATTTTTAATATCAATTCAATATGCATTTAGACATAAGAAATCCAATAGCCTTTGTCAAAATGAAGAGTAAAAAAAAATTAAATAAAAATTGAAAAGATTTGCATAAGGGTAAGCCATTACTCATACCACTCATGCTCTAGTCTCTTTAGGGAGTAAGTTTAAGGACTTTAGTCTCTTCTTAAATAATAAAAACTTAACTATCTTGCAAAATCATATGACTTGCTTATATGGATTTAAAGCGTAGGAGGAGTTAGCTGGCGGCCACTCCAAGTGGTTGTAAGCCCAACAGTCGGGTGATTTATCCTCTCTTGTGGAGGTGAACCTTATACCCATCTTCCCTTAGATTTAGGTCGTGCTTTAGCTCTTCCTAAAGTTCCCTAGATTTAGGATCCGAGGTAGTTGTTTTCTTCAGGCTACTAGCATAAATTCTCACCTCTTAGGCATTTCTGTAACCTTGTATTGGTGGATTATAAGCCTTAGCAATTCAATTTTAAACAAATAAAGCCCAACCATATGATAGATTGGAATGCTCACTAGGCTTTCTAGTATCATGAGCATTATCTACTCATCTCCTTTGGCTTCGATAATAAGTCTTCTCCTAGAGTTTTCCCACATGATTTTTCAATACAACCGATCCTTTGATAGTCTAGCCTTGAAATCTTTGGAGACATTAATTACTACTTCAATCGAGAGTATTCTTTAGGGATTTCATCTCTTAAGATGTAATGAACTATGGTGGCTTGCCTCCATAGGGAACATAACCAACCCGACATAATATAAACCCTGCTTTACTTTTCCATGTAAAGTAAGAGAAAATTTTTTGGTATATTCAAAGACCCATCATGCCTTAAGAGTCCTTGTTAGGTGATTAGGTCCATTATAGGGTGATGATTTCTATTTTTTGAGATAGTGCACCATTCCTTAATATCATTCTCGATCACTTCAATAAGTATACCCTCTAATATCTGTGTGGTGTCCCACATCTCAAAAATAAATATCACAATACCAAAGTTTAAAATCTAAACTATCAATCTCCTTGGCTTTCTCCCCAACCCATTTAGTTTCTTGTACACATAAATAATTTATCTTCCTATAAACCTTAATATCTATTAATTCCATTATTTTACCTATAAGAGTACCTATATTCCAAGTTCCTAACCTAATTCTAGTTTTCTGGACTAACTTCTTTGCATGCATCTGTCCATAATGTGGGAACCATTGCCTATTTAACACTGCACCCAGACATCGATGCAACGACCCTTGCACACTTTTCACTATATTCAGGCAATATAATGCATCACTTCTAGGGGACGCCCTCACATTAACACAATGTTTTAAAGGATTCATGTCATGATTATTTCAACAAGTTTTACGCTGGATGTCGACTGTCTATCGCAACCCTCCACTTTTTATATCCGGACTTGGGACTGGCAATGATAGTGTTAACTTTTAAATTTAAATAGTTTAATTTTATTTAGGGAATACTATTTTAATAATTTTGGAGATTGCTCCATTTTAAAATTGAACTCTAGTGTTTTTTTAAAGTTTTGGAGGAATTTATCTTTTTTCATTATAATTTCATAATATTGAATAGACTAAGTAGATAGGTGCATTTAATGAATTCTTCTTTTTTTTGGGACATTTTGAGTGAATTTAACAACAAATCCATACATATAATCTATATGCAAAAGCTTGAACTCAAAACCTATTGATTGATAACCTAAGCTCTAAAATATTAGGCTAATCTGCCTTATATTTAATGAACATGTCTAAACTTGAACTTTGTATTTCATATTAGCGTAATAATATGTATAAGAAAATCCCATGCATTGATAGAAATTATAATTATTTAAGATACTATGTGTTATATAATAATTTAAAAAAAATTCAAAATGTTCTCATATTCATTGTATAGGATTATTTTAAGAGAATAAAAACAATAAATTTATGTTATGATACAAATTTGATACATTATAACAATCAATATATGCAATGTTTTTAATATAATCAATTTAAAGTATCATATTTTGAATTAGAACAATACTTAAAAATTTACATTTTATTTTATATTTTAATAATTAAAATTTTCAATTAGGATTAATTTAAGCCTTGTAATAATTATTTAATAGAGAGTACATTGTAATTTGATAATTGTACTAGTTAACTATTGGATGCATTACATAATTAGCCATCTATAATAAGATATAATAAGGAGCCTTATCTTGAATTTAATCTTTCATATTATATAAAATTTTATTAAAGATATTATTTCTTACTTTTAAATCTAGCTAAACATTGCAGAATAATGTATATGTATAATATATAAATTATAATAGGCATCATACATATCTGATGAATAAGTTTCAGATTTTTTAATAAAATTAAATTAAATTAATATTTTTATTTAAAAATTTCAAAATGAAACTAGTTTGCAGAACCTTGTTGACCAAAAAAAATAATAATATAACACTATGTTCCCTTTGTGAACATCATAATGGAAAATTGATAGACCCAAAGACAAACGTCACTAACAAATCAAAATTAATTTGATGGGAAACATCAAATAACAACCTATTAACATGTTTCAACTCATTATTAATGATTTGAGGCTTTATATGAGGTAATTTTGAAATTTTGTATATCAATAAATGTATAGTAATTCTTGTTTTCCATGCTCATCATCTCTAGATACTAGAGACTCATTCAAATGGGTAAATATAACCTAAATAATTCAATCTCAGTGAGCTTACCATTCAATATTTATAAAAATCACATATAATGAATGAGGATTTCTCCTTAAGTTTTGTAACATTTCACAATGATATGTAACATAAGAATGCAAGCTAAAGGAGCTTAGAATAATATATCATTATCTCTGTTTTCAAATAGCAATAGCAATATTAACATCTCAATTCAGATTTTATAGGATTCCTCTGAACACTTTCCAATCGAAGTAAATGTATTAAAGTAGATGAAATATTCTTAATCATTTATACTAATTTTGGTTCTTGATTCAATCGACACCAAGACCATGCAAAACTCCAGCATATCTCTGCAGATCCATTAAAAAGCAATATTTCAACTTCTTGAAGGTGGCAACAGTGAGCAAACTATCCATCCGGTGGTTCTACTCTCTCCACCTCAGTAGCTCTTTGAATTTACGCCATAGAGGTTGTTGCTGAACCTCATCAAATGCTTGATGTTGTAAATGTTGAAAAAATACAGCAAAAGATAATTGAAGAACTCCTCCTAAGTGTCTGGCAGATCGCAAGAAGTTAACATTTTGAGTAGATATCCAAAGTCATAGCAACAGTGGAAAGCGATCCAATGGACAAAATCATTTAGCACGGCACCAGAGGACATGATGAGTTCGGCAAAGTGAGGCGTGACGACACCGAGGTGGCGGTTCTTTCAAAGTCCATTCCGCTCTAGTGGAGAAGCTTGATGGATTTAGGGGCGAAGACGTCACTTGCAGCATCGAACTCTTAGAAGTTGAACTGCTAAACCCAGGGGCGAGGGGGAGAGCCGAAGAGAGGGAGGTGGTTGGAAGAGTTGGAGAAGGTGAGCCCCAGTTGTATGAGATTGAGATAGTTGACGTTCCTTTTAAGAGTGCAGTAGTGGAATTTGGCAGCTGACTAGAAAATCGATAGGGTGGAGAGGCGGAAACTCGGTATACATGGAGATGAAGGGTATTCATCAAAATGGAGGATTAGAGAATTCCCCTGTTAGAGTCCCATACCTCTGATCTCAATGGACTCATCGGAGTCATAGTCGAGCTTCTCGAGGCTCGACATTATGCTCTCGCAACTAAGGGGGAAGCCAAGATAAGCTCAAATCTTGCCAAACAAAAAAAATGACGAATTTAAAAATCCTTCAAAATCAGAATCTTATATCAAGTTTCTCCTCCGTTATACCTTAAATTCTGGATCTAGTAAATACAAGCATTGGAAGGGTTCAACTTGAATCCACAACTCTCTCACAGACTCTTCTTCTCCCTCGCATGATGCTCGTCCTATTGCCTCTTCCAGCGAGGGGCGACAATCTCGCTTCCTCATCGAGGATTTCAGAAACTTGGGCGACGTGATCTTTTGGAGGCAAGAGGGAGAGAGAGATGTGGGTTTCTGTTATTTTTAAGCTCCAATTTATTATTATATATATTTTAAAAAAGTTTACATTTAAATACATTAAAATTGTGTGATATATATAAATCTTTCTATATATTACTAAAAAAATAAATTAATTTAATTTATATTGTATAACTAAATTTAAAATATTTTAAATAAATTAATATATTTATGATTTAAATTGAAAATTAATCGATGAACACACATTGAGATTATTTCAAGTGGGTGGTTAATTGAACATTTAAAAATAATAAATGTTGAATATTTAATTCATTTTAATGGAAAAAATTGAATAAACAATCAAAATAATTTTTAGAATACATTTCATTCAGGTTCATTTTGATCGGCCATAATTATTTGTAAAAGTAATTATAAAGAAGTTGTAAATAAAATATATTTTTAATATAATTAAAAAAACAAAATATCTTTACAAAATAAATGAATAATACTTTCCTAAAGAAATAATTCAATAAAAAATTGCCCTAAAATAACATATACATTACTCTTAATTATTTGAAGTTGATTTGAATGATTAGGATATGATACTTGTTAAATATATTGATGAACTTAACAACATAATATTTCAACTCTTGATAATTATGTTTAAAGGATGTTAATCAATCTAAGCCTTCTAACCTTGCAATAGTAAAGATAATAACTCATCTAAAGTAGACTAACGATAATGAAATTAAAATTTGCAAGAATGAAGTATAGATAACTAAAAAAGAGAGGGGAGGGGGTGCGAAGTCCATAATTAATCATTTGTTATACATACTTTCCTCCCTCATTGGAAGCTCTAAGAGATGTTAGCTGACATGCTTAAGAAATTATTCATTAAAAGTGAAAGAGAAATTATCAATTTTCATTCAAAAAAAAAAAAAAATCTAAGCATTGTAAAAGTGAAGTATATATAACAATTATAAGAGAATACAAAAGCAATAGAAACATGGTGATGCTTGGAAAAGTTTGATGGTTGTTTAAATGTAGTTAATTCTTCATTGCACCTCCTTCCCTTCACTTTAATAGTGACCCAATAAAGCTTTAAGCCAACTCCTCAAGTAACAACAATGTTCATAAACTTTCTCTTTGCAAAAGCTAGCCACCATTTGTTAGTGGTACTATTAGACCTATAAGCACACCTACGCAGTCTACCACTTGGCTCCTCCCTTATCTATTTCAGATAATTCCTGAAAAGCTCTGTATTTTCAAGAATAATGACATCAATCTTTGCAGAAGTAAAATATATATTAATCAATAAAAATATTCATTTTTTTAGATCAATATTGAAAGGAAAAAACAACAAATTGTCAAAAGAAAAGTATGTAAAGTATGCCTGCTTCTTGTTGAGATTATGGAAGAGTAAAGAGTCCAGGAAAAGGAAAGCCTTGTTCTCCAGGTATTGGAACATTTTCAAGACCAAGGTTAATGATTGCTTTAGTTCCCACTGCCAATGTTATACAACCTTCAAGTCTTTTCAAGTCTTTTTAGGCCACATTAATGTAAAAAAGTAAGGTATAAGAGTAGCTTATCTGCGGAGCTTCTAATATCAAAGTTCCTAAAGAAGGCATTAGCTCGAAAGAAGGATATTGATTCATCAACAATATCAATCTTGTCAGCCAAAAAAAAAGTGAATAGTGATGATTAATAAATAGAATCTAAGAGAAAAAAATTCACTAGGAAGATATATTTGGATAGAAACCTGGATCTGAGGCTAGAGCAGTGCACTTGATTTGAGTTTTTAGTGGGAGAAGATGACATCCATAGGCTTTGGTTATACCCGCCTCATCAATAAAACTTAAATGGTATACCTACAAGTATCACTTGACAATTAGATCAATTAGGGGGGTTGTGAAAGAAATAAGAATTTTAAGGCATGAGTATTAAGAATTCCAAGAGAAAAAAATGATATTTATTATTTGCCACTCTTAAGTTTGCTTCGGTAGTTAACAATGAAGTTCAGGGAAGAAACAACCACATGTAACTTTCTGAAAATGATAAATTTAGTATTTTATACTTGATAAATAAATGACAAATTTAGTGTTGTCAATCTAATAAATCAAGCATATAAATCAAGGGTATGTGTTCAACCTAGCTAACTCTAAACTGATCCAACTGGTGAGTTGCCATCATCAGGCCATCTTGCCTATAACATCAAGTCATTAGACCCATATTTTAATATCACCTACAATTAAGCCCACAGTGATAAGCCAAACCTATTTAATATTTTTAACATATCATGTTATTACAATATAATCACTCTAATGTTACCAAACTAAGACAAATGATATTTTCAAAATGACAAAAACATGAGATTTTGATCAACTTCGTCTCCATTCCTCCAAATGTTGGCTTGAGAGTAATTTCCTACAAGCAAGAGAGTT
This sequence comes from Cymbidium sinense, assembly GCA_021442155.1. Taxonomy (NCBI): domain Eukaryota; kingdom Viridiplantae; phylum Streptophyta; class Magnoliopsida; order Asparagales; family Orchidaceae; genus Cymbidium; species Cymbidium sinense. Next base: position 180,285,143 of record CM038220.1, read on the forward strand.
AATTAACTATAAGGGCTTCCGCCTATAAAAAATTATGGCCTTAGTGTTAAATTAAACTTAATCTACCTCATGAAAAATGATTCTTAATCTCAAAGATGGGGGATAGTATTTTTCTAAGCAAACATGGATTAATTACCATATTCCACCAAGGAGCAAAGAAGCCACCATATCTTTACATGCAATATTTGCTCAACCAAATACATAATTTTATCCAATAATTCATACAAAGCATGGAGATATTTATAGGCTTCTTCATGCCTATAGCTACCCAAGGTTTATTTATAATAAAGCCCTTGAAGCAAGTAAAACATTAATGTTTAGATTTTATAACTTATCATAATGCAGTAATAATGAAAACAACAAAAAAATACAAAAAAATACTTCGAGAAAGATGAGATTTGGCTTAGTCAAAATAGGATGATGAAGTAGTTGATAGAGCATGAAATCTTTCAATATCCTTTATTCTTTGCATGGTGAAGTTGACCTTAACATGAAAGGATTCAATTTAAAATTTTCATTCATTGCAATTTGACTTTGGAGAGAGAGGGGTCACTCATGCTCTTGCATAAAGAGTTGTGCACGATGAATCCAACTATTAATATAGTGCCTTAGTTCATGATCTTGTTCTTGACCATTGTGTTGGTATTACATCACAATTTATATCGATTATCTAATATGTTGCTTCCTAGAGAGATCTTGGTAATTTGAGAGTTAGTCACATAGTCACCTCGATCTCCCTTCTTCCCCAATGCATCGATTTATCCCCACACCAATCGAGTGTTTTTCGAAGTGAGTTTAAACAATATCCTAAAGTTAAGGCAAAAAATATGATATTCTTATGAGATCATGTGGTTCTTATATTTAAGGCACTATGCTAAATTATATGTGATAGTGGTACAATCTCATTAGAGCTAAAATTTACTAATCATCAAGTGAAATAAAATTCACACTATTCCTCAATATATAACCCAAAAATTAAGTATTTAGCAGAGATAATCAACAATACTTTGATACAACTACTAGAGAAGACCCTCTCCAAAAACAAAGAAGACAGAATGACATGTCAAACTAACATAAGCTTTAAAGGCCTCACACCACATATAAAATTGTAACAAAAGCCACTCTAAAATTTCTTGTGTTTGGAAGATAGGCAATACTCTCAACTCCCTCTTAATGTCGAACTACCTTAATAAAAAATGATTGTCTAAGGTTTACTGAACATAATGCCCTAGATAAAATATAAATTCAAGCTCGTCAAAATATAGAAAATCACAAGGAAAAGATGACTTGATCTTTTTACCATATAATCAATACAAGAAGCTTCAAAATGAGTAAACTAGTTCACATCATTGAAAACCTATAAATTGCCATCAAAGTATTGGTGAGAATTTTAACCTGAATCAAGAAGGTCCCTTCATCATTGCAAATCCATAAGAGTGGCCTAACAACTTTCCAATATGAAAGCTGTAAGGCCTATGCATCTTATACATGACTACAATCTCAAAAAGTATTATACAATGTTGGTTAAGCCAATATGTGAACTGATCAAACATAAAGCCAAGCTGCTATTAACATTGCTAGCTTAAAGAACTTGAGTGCTTAAACTATGATCATCCTAAATATCAAAAGAGTAAATTTGGACTATATCAATTTTTATATTTCAAAATAAAGGTAATTTTATGTAAATATTATTCAAAGCAATTCGACTTAACTTCACAATCAAAATTATGGAAGTTAATTGGAAACTCATATTTACAACAAAATAAAATTACTCATAACAATGGCTCTTTAGCTCAAGAGCCTAAAGGTTAACTTGTTTTTATTAACTAAGTGACGCTAGAATTTGAATCAACATGCAAATTTTAAGATTACAAGTCCAAGTATTGAGCTTACAAATCAAATAAGATATGCCTAAAGGTTGAACTAGCAAAAAATTCGTAGCACACAAAACTAAAAGCCAAACTATTTTGTTGATTTAATAAGCTCAAAGAGACAAATGGACATTAAAATCTCAAGCTCAACAAGTCCAATGATTGAGCTTGAACATAAAGTTCCAATGTAATAAGTTTAAGGTAAGGGTCAAACATAAAAAAAATTCTTAGCTCATAATCCTAAAGGTCAAGCTGCTTCAATACTTCAATGAAATCTAATAGAGTACAACCCTGCACACAACTATGTACAACCTTATTTTGAGTTTAGAGGGTTGTATATCATCATGCACAACATTGATAATGAAATAATTTTTATAAAACATGTACATAATTATGTATAACTAAAAATATGGGTGTAATGGTCAACATATAACTGTGTCCAACACTTATAATAAAGTAATTTGCCATAAAATACATGTGTACAATTATATAAATTCTAAAATAAGTTTAGACAGTAATACATGACTGTGTGTAATACAAATATTGAAATAAATTTGAATAAAACTTAGTACAAAGTTGTGTGATTTTCCCTCTCTTTCTTAACATAGGATTGCATAGGATTTACAAAGTGTATAGTCCATTTGAAAAGGACATGACACATATTTGAAATCTATTCATATACACTCCTATGTCATGACTCAAGAAGGAATTCCACATCACACATATAAATTAAACAACGAAAATAAAATAAACAAACATAAACTTTTTGCATGATTCTCTTTCCATGCATTTCTTTTTGTACATGCACATGCATTTAAGAAAAGTGATATATTAGGTTGGACAACCCCGGGGTTGCGAGGCTTTAAGTAGCTCTAAGTAAGTATTATACCTTACACACCCGGTGCTAATGATGATGCAGTACTCACTTATGTCTTTTATACTTGTAAATGTGCATATAAAAATGGATAAAGAATCACTCTCTTCTGCTTAACAAAATCATGCATAGATGATACATTCCAAATTTCCTGATGCAATCTCATTTAGCATTTATTATTAAGGTGTGATAAATACTTGCATCACATGAATAGATATGCTTAGGATTCATTCATGTGCATGATACACATGTAGGAAAGAAATAAAATATAGTGTGTTTTGTGATAGTAATTCACTTTACTTAACTTTGAAATGCCTTTATTTTTGAATAGGTTTGTTTAGAAAAAAATATCAACTTAGGATTAATTAAAATACATAATAAAAGATTCATTAGAAAAAACATTAATGAATCTATCTTAGAAAACACTTAAGGTAAGGAGGAAAGAGAAGTTCTATTCTCTTTTCCTCTCTTTACAACCTTTAGTAATTAAGTAGGTTCATTCAAACAAAATTGAATCATCAAAAAAAATTAACCTATGTCAACTAAACAACTTAAATGAGACCACCCTTTTAAGTTGAACCTTTTCACACTTAGAAAATCCCAACCTTAAAGCCTAGCTAAGCACACCACAAAAACCTTTTAAAACACACACATTAGCCTAAGTCACTACTTTTAGTCCTATGTCAGGGTGGTGCCTGGTTTGATGTTTGCTTTTATTTTATGATGTGTTGTTTTAGTCTGGATGTTAGTGTGTATGTACGTAGAATGAATGGTAGGATGATTTAGTCTAATCATTATCTTCTGCATGGGATTGTGCTTAAGGGGTGCTTTAATAAAAATGTAACTGCTTTTGCTGTGTAGGTTGCTTATACCATTAAGCATAATCTAAAATAGGCTAGGTGGACTTGGTTACCCATGTGTGGGGTACTAAGTCTAATTTGTTTATATGCATGCTTGGGAATGTGTGATCTGTTTAGCTAATATCTATTTTGCAAGTTATAGTTAGATTTACTTTTCCCTTGTCATGTAATTGTATAATTAGGATTTTGGAAGATTTACTTTTCCCTTGGGAATATTTTGCAAGTTTTAGGGTTTAGGGTTTAGGGTTTAAGGGTTTAGAGTTTAGGGTTTAGGCCATAATAGAATGGCCTAATCCCTAGTTTAGCAAGAGAGCAGCCTCTGAGGATCCCACCTTATCGCTTTTTTTAATCAGCTCAATCAGGGTGATAATTTCAATAGGGACCTTGTTGATCCTAGTTGGGATGTTGAGAACATGGTAGAAAGAAGTCTATGAGGATCCAGACAAGTGTTGCATGGAGGAACCACAATATTAATAGGTGCAACAAGTCCAACATGGGTAGGAGCACCGACTTTATATTTCGCAACCTCTTCACTGACTTCTTAAAGATCACCTTTCATAAAAATTAGCTTAATTGGAGTTTAGGGTTTAGGGTTTTAGGGTTTATGCCTTAGGGTTTAGGGTTAGAGTTTAGGGTTAAAAGTTTAGGGTTTAGTATTCAAGGTTTAGGGTTTAAAGTTTAGGGTTTAGGGTTTTTTAGGGTTTAGGGTTTAGGGTTTAGGGTTTATGTTTTTTTAAAAAAAAAATTAAGTAAAGTAATAGGTTTAGGATTATTTAGTTTATTTTTTTATTTATTTTGGTTTATATTAATTTTTATTTTTATTTAGGTTTATCTTTTATTTTTATTTAGTTTAGCTTATTTATTTTAGGTTTATTTATTTTTAGTTTAAGGTTTTTATTTTAGTTTATTTTTAGGTTTAGGTTTAGGTTTTTATTTTATTTTATTTTAGGTTTAGGTTTTAGGTTTTTATTTTAGGTTTATTTTTAGGTTTTATTTTTTTGTTTATGTTAGGTTTATTTTTTATTTATTTTATTTTATTTAGTTTAGGTTTAGGTTTATGTTTAGTTTATTTTAGGTTTAGGTTTAGGCTTTATTTATTTTAGTTTAGTTTATTTTAGTTTAGGTTTAGGTTTATTTTATTTATTTTATTTTATTTTTATTTTAGGTTTAGTTTTTTTTTAGTTTACGGTTTAGGTTTAATTTTTATTTATTTTAGGTTTATTTTTTAGGTTTAGGTTTTATTTAGTTTTAGGTTTATTTTATTTTTATTTTACATAGTTTTATTTTATTTAGTTTTTTATTCTTTGGTTTATTTTATTTTTTTAGTTTAGTTTAGGGTTTAGGATTTTTCTTAACTAAAAGGAAGTTATTGCTCAAAAAAAAAATAGGAGAAGACCATATTAGAGACTAAACTCAAAAGAAAAAAATTATTGCTCAAATGAGCTATAGGAGAATCTAAAGATTTTAGTCACTAAACTAATTCATCAAAGAGCAATAAAGAAAAAAAAAAAAATAAAGACAAAACTAAAGCCAAACAAAGACAACAAAGTGGAAGAATCACAGCTCCAAAAGAACCTCCAAAGAGACAAAGATCCATAAGAAACGGAATGCAACTACTAAAGACAACTCAGCCATCTAAGTAAAAGGGACCACAAGTAAGACTCTAGCTCCCTCCAAGAAGAAGAAGAGACTAAAGAAAACGCAACCTGCAAGAAATCTCAGCTAGAAGGAGATTAGAAAACATAAAGGGAGAAAAACTCATGTTCATATATGAGAAAAAAAGGATAATCACAATAATGAGGAGCTTCTAATCCTAAGTGTATCCAGCTTCAAAGAAGGGTTACAAATAGGAAAAGTCTCCAACCATAAAAATATCATGGAAAAAATCCATCATATCATCATAGCATCCCAACCATAGAAAATACAAACCTACCATAGTATACCCAATCAAAGAAAAAGTGAAGCTAAGGAAATAGAAAAGAGGAGAGCAACATATAAAATTAACATAAGGCAATCCCAACAAAACCAAATATGAACACCTCTTAAAAGAGGGAGAATAAAGCTCACAACCCCAAAAAAAAATAAAAGAGCCTCAAAGATAAAACCAATCAGAACAACACCAATCAAAAGCCACCAAGCCAAGATCCCACAACAACACCAATCCAAAGCCACCAAGGCAATAACCAAAGGAAAGGAAACGACCAATGGGACCACATAGATCACCCAAGAAAAATAGCCCAGGATAGAGCAAGAGAACCAAACCAACAAATAGAAAAAAGAAGAATGCCATCAAAAGCTAAAATAAACAACTAGATAAACAACCAACCAATGGACAAACCAGATGCCAAGGACAAAAACCCAACCTACCATCAACGAAGAGAGCAAAAGCACCAACCAAAGAAAGGCAAGCAAACAGGAACAAAGCCACCAGCACAAAACCAACTAGCCAAAGGGCACTAAAAAAAACCAAGCAAACATGAAGCCATAATCACCAAGCCAGAAGGAGGAAAATTAACCAAGATGCCAATACTCCAAGCAGCAAGAAAACACACATCAAAAGATCAACCAACAAAGAAAAAACCAACTAAAAGCAAAAACCTCTCATGGACAGGAGAGATTATTTCCTAGAAGCTTCGGAATGAGTAACCCTTAGCAAGTGAGGAGGGGCATAAATCTGAACACTTTTTTTTCATTTTCTTCTTGTAAATAGTTTTTTAGCCATGCCCTTTCTCCAAAAAAATCTCCATTCAAAAATGAATCAGTATTGTTATAAAATGCATGGGGATCAACAGAAGCTATCAATTTCAAAGAAGAGCATTGAGAATCATCGACAATATTAGACAAAGGAAAATAAAAAATAGTATGCATTTTAGAATCATAAGTTAAAGAAGTAGCAGAAATAGGTTTATTAAGAAGATAATTATCAATATTTTCACCTTCCAACATAATCTGAGGTGTCTCCTCCTGTCTTCATTCATAAAAGAAGCAAGAGAAACAGAATCTAGATTTTCAATAAAATCTTCATGTATGGGATTAAAATAATATTTAAATCCCATAGAAACACATAGCATATAACCAAAATTCTAGACATAATTACCAGCCATAGAAAAACCATCATTTTGAATCAAAACATAGCTATTCACAATGAGAGAATTGTCATAGTTTTCTAAATCTTGTTTTTTAAAAGAAGGATCACCAATATTAACAAGATTATCAGGACCATAAGTTAAAATATTAGAAATAAGAACATTCTTATCACCATCATTCTCAATCAAAGAAAGCAAATAAATAGCCTCTTTCCCATGATCTAAAGTAGACATAAGAGAAAGATAAATAACATTCAACTAAATGGAAGAAATGGTGTTAGCATCAACAATATTCGAACCATCATCATGAAAGGACTTACGCACAACATCCAGACCATTAGAATCATTAACCATAGCCTCTAAAGTCTTTCCTTTAAGAGAATCATCAAATGAAACACTTAGAACATGATTATTAGTTACAACTTTTTCAAAAACATCAAAATCATCTTTCAGATTAGACAGATCATTAATAGGTAAAACGTTTTTAGAAGATTCAAAATCTAGTTTTGCAAAACATCAAAATTTTAAAAAGTAGAATTTCCATTATCCAACTTGAGAGAATCATCAGTTTTTTCAATAATTGAATTCTTATTGGTTATTTTCTTTCTAATAGAGGGATGAGCAATAAAGAATTCAAAAATTTCATGCCCATGAATCTTACAATGATTACAAAAAATGGCAAAGTTCTCAAAAATAACTTTCTAAAAATAACCGCATTTCTTTGAATCCAATCAAATTTCTTTCAAATATTTTTTAATAATATCAATCTCTACAAGAATTCTAGCAACATACTGTCTAGAAGAAGCAGTTGTTGCCTAATCAACTTACAAAGGCCGACCAAAAATCAACCCAATAGCATAAATAATCTAATGATTAAAGAGATGAATCCATAAGTTAGGTAAAGAAATCCAAATGGAAATAATAGGAGACTCTTCATTAACATCAAACATTAGTGTCCACTTCAGAATACACATTTGATAATTAAAAATGTAGTAGGAATGCCTAGAAAAAGTTCTTCCTTAATCAAGGTCATTAGAAAGTTTAATTAGAACATGCCTTACATCAATCAACCCAATAGAAAAAGAACCAGATAAATTTATGCTATGAAAAAAAGAATGAATATCTTCCATCTTTGGTCATTCAAATGAAAACTTTCCAATTGAAGAAAAAGCAAAAGGCTCAACTAATCGTTCAATATCCTCATCTGAAATCAGAATTATCGAAGTACCCTTAAAAGTAGTATGAAGAAAATTCAAAGGAGGCTCGGTGGAGGAATTCTTACCAGCTAAAGCAACTTTGTAAGATTTAGTAACATTAGGTAATTTAGAGGTAGGATTACCCAAATAAATCTAATGCCCTAGCGAGATCCATCGGTAGATGGGATTTACCCCATGGATTTGAAGAAGCCGATGCCATGAGTCACATCGCCATGATATGAACAAGTCAAGATCAGTCCAACATCGACAATCTATAAGGAATCCAAGAGAAAAAAGTTCTCAAAAACTCACCAAGAACATGAGGGATCCCAAAATCACCCATTAACATCATTTAGTTTAGTTTTAGGGTTTAGGTTTTAGGTTTAGTGTTTATTAATTATTATTAGGTTTAATTAGTTTTAGGTTATTATTAGTTTATTATTAGTTTTTTGTTTATTTTAGTTAGTTTAGTTTTAGTTAGGTTATTAATTTAGTTTTATTAGTTTTAGTTTTATTATTACTATTTTAGGTTAGTTTTAATTGGGTGGTGTTAGGTTTAGTTTATTAGTTTATTTAGCACTACAATTGTCGATCCCAAGTGGATGTGAAAAGTGGAGGGTTATAGGTAGTTTATTTAAAACTTGTCGAAATAATCATGACATAAATCCTTTAAATCATTGTGTATTCATCCCACAGAGTGGCATTGTGAATACAGTAAAATGTGCAAGGGTCTACATAGGTGCAGTGCTAAATAAGCAAGGGTTCCCACATAATGGACTGATGCGAGCAAAGAAGTTAGTCCATGAAACTAGAATTAGGTTAGGATCTTGGAATATAGGTACTTTTACAGGTAAATTAATGGAATTAATATATATTATGGTTCATAGAAAAATAAATATTTTATGTGTTCAAGAAACTAAATGGGTTTGGGAGAAGGCCAAAGAGATTGATAGTTTAGGTTTTAAACTTTGGTATTCAGGTAGAAGTCGAACTAGAAATGGTGTAGGTGTGGTTATAGATAAAAGTTTGAAGAATAATGTTATAAATATTAATATATGTGGAGATATAATTATAGCTTTAAAGAATATTATTGATACTAAGATTATCAATGTTATAAGTGTTTATGCTCCTCAAGTAGGTTTGGATGTAAACTCAAAAGAAAATTTTTGTAATGAATTAGAGGGATTAATACAAAAGATACATCTTGAAGAAAAAGTATTTATTGGAGGAGATTTAAATGGACATGTTGGTAGAGTGGTAGAAAATTTTAAAAGTGTTCATGGTGGTTATGGATTTGGAGTGACTAATGAAGAAGGTAGGACTATATTAGATTTTTCCTTAGCTTATGATTTTATAGTTGCTAATACTTTATTTAAGAAAAGAGATGAACATATTATTACTTATAAAAATGGATCTAGTAAAACACAGATTGATTATTTTCTAATAAGAAAAATGGATCGTTTAGATTGTAAAGATTGTAAGGTCATTCCAAGTGAAAGTTTAAGTACCCAACATCGATTGTTAGTTTTAGATTTTAAGATGAAAGATTGTAAGAGGAAAAATAAATCAAATTATTGTCCTAGGATTAGATGGGGACACTTAAAGAACACAAATAAAATATTTTTAAGAGCAAGCTACAAGAGCTTAGAATTTTGGGATGTTCATAAAGAAGCTAATATCATGTGGGAAAAAGTAGCAAGTGAAATTAAGTAAGTTGCTAAAAATGTGCTTAGAGAATCAAAAGGAAAAGCTTCTTTTAATAAAAATAGTTGGCGGTGGAGTCAGAGTGTGCAAGAAAAGATAAAAATTAAGAAACATTGTTATAAATTTTGGTTTAGATGTAAAACTTGGAGAATTGGGAAAGATATAAAGTGGCCTATAGAGATTCTAAGAAAGCAATATATGATACAAAAAATTTAGCTTTTAGTGATTTATATAATAGATTAGATACTAAAGAAGGTGAAAGATATGTATAAGTTAGCCAATCAAAGAGATAAGAGAAGTAAAGACTTAGCTCAAGTGAGGTGTATTAAGGTTGAAGATAATAAAGTTCTTTTCCTAGAAAAGGATATTGAAAATAGGTGGATGAGATATTTTGATAAACTTTTCAATGAAGGATCTGAATGTATGATTGATTTTAGCAACCTTAATACCCTAAATAAAAATAGAGAATTTTATTTTTATCGTCGTATTAGTAAATCTGAAGTTAGAGAAGCTTTAAAGAAAATGAAATGTGGAAAAGCAGTAGGACCTGATGATATTCCAATAGAAGTGCGGAAATGTTTAGGAGATCAAGGAATTTCTTGGCTTACAAATCTTTTTAATATTATTTTAAAGACTAAAAAGATGTCAGATGAGTGGAGAAAGCGTTTGTTGATTCCTATATTTAAGAATAAAGGTGATGCACAAGAGTGTGCAAATTATAGAGGAATTAAGTTAATGTGTCATACATTAAAATTATGGGAGAGAGTAATTGAGCATAGGTTACGATGTGATACAAAAGTTTCTCACAGTCAGTTTGGTTTCATTCCAGGTAGATCTACTATGGATGCTATACATTTGTTAAGAGGTTTGATGGAGAAGTATAGAGAAAGTAAGGAGGATTTACATATGATATTTATTGATTTAGAAAGCTTATGATAAAGTTTCAAGAGATGTTCTTTGGAGAGTTCTAGAATAGAAAGGAGTTAATATTGGTTATATTCAATTCATTAAGGATATGTATACTAGAGTATTACTTGTGTCCAAACACAAGGAGGATTGACAAAATATTTTCCCATTTCAATTGGATTACATCAAGGATCAACTTTAAGCCCTTATCTTTTTTGCTTTAGTTATGGATGTTCTTACTAGGAATTTATAGAAAGATGTACCTTGGTGTATATTTTTTGCTGATGACATTCTTCTTGTTGATAAGACTAGAGAGGGAGTCCAAGAGAAACTTGAATTATGGAGGTCAACATTAGAGTCTTAATGTTTTTGTTTAAGTAGATCTAAAACTAAATATATGGAGTGTAATTTTAGTTGTAGAAGTTCTAGTGATAGTGTTGTGAAATTAGGTAAACAAGTCATTAATAAGAGTGAGCGATTCTGATATTTAGGCTCTATTGTTCAAAATGATGATGGAATAGATGGATATGCTATTAGTAGAATCCAAGTTGGATGGTTGAAGTGGAAGAATTCACTTGGCCTGTTGTGTGATAGAAAAGTTCCACATAAACTTAAGGAAAAACTTTATAAGATGGTAGTAAGACCTGCAATGACTTAGAATGTTGGCCAATAAAGAGAAGCATAAGACTAAGTTAAGTGTTAGATGAGGATTCTCAAGTGGATGAGTGGCTTTACTCTTTGAGATAAAATGCAAAATGAGTATGTTCAGGAAAAAGTTGGAGTAGCTCCGATGGCAGATAAGATTAGAGAGAGTCGCCTTAGATGGTTAGGCCACATAAAGCGTCGGCTGTCCGATGACCTAGTTAGGAGAGTAGATGCATTAGATTTTCCTTATGTTAAGAAAGGTAGAGGTAGACCTAAAATGACTTGGTTAAGATGTATAAAAAATGACCTTAGTATGCTTGAATTAAATGAGAATTTAACACATAATAGGACACAATGGAGACAAAGGATTCATATAGTCAACCCCACTTAGTGGAATAAAGGCTTGTTGTTGTTGTATTAGTTAGTTAGTTATTTATTTAGTTTAGTTTAGTTATTATTATTAGTTTATGGTTTTATTATTATTTAGGTTTTAGTTAGTTTTAGTTAGTGATTTAATTTTATTAGTTTAGTTTTTTTAGTTTATTTATTAGTTCATTAGTTTGGTTTATTAGTTTTATTAGTTTAGTTATGGGTTTAGATTTATTAGTTTATTATTATTAGTTTTTTAGTTTAGTTTATGGTTTAGTTTTTTTATTATTAGTTATTTATTATTATTATTATTAGTTTGGTTAATTGGTTTATTATTAGTTTTGTTTTAGTTCAGTTTTTTTCCTTTAGTTTATTATTATTAATAGTTTTATTATTATTTAGTTTATTTATTTAGTTAGGGTTTAGGATTTAGTTATTTAGTTATTTATTAGTTAGTTTATTATTAGTTTTATTATTATTAGTTTATTAGTTTAGTTAGTTAGTTATTTTATTATTATTTTTTATTATTATTATTTAGTTTAGTTAGTTAGTTTAGTAGTTTTATTATTATTAGTTTAGTTTATTAGTTTGTTTATTTGTTTATTAGTTATTAGTTTTAGGTTATTAGTTATTTATTATTTGTTTTATTTAGTTTATTATTAGTTTTAGTTTTTATTAGTTATTATTAGGTTTTTAGTTTATTATTTATTAGTTATATTAGGTTTTATTAGTTAGTTATTAGTTAGTTTTATTATTAGTTTATTAGTTTTTTTAGTTATTATTTAGTTATTATTAGTATTAGTTTAATTAGTTTAATTATTAGTTATTTTACTTTAGTTTAGTTTGTTATTATTAGTTTTATTAGTTTAGGTTTTAGGTTTAGTGTTTAGTTTATTTAGTTTTTTTATTATTATTATTATTATTATTATTATTATTATTATTATTATTATTATTATTATTATTATTATTATTATTATTATTATTATCATTAGTTTTAGTTATTATAGTTATTAGTTATTTATTTAGCTAGTTTTATTATTTTTTGTTGGTTATTATTAGTTTTATTACTTAGTTTTTATTTAGTTCATTATTATTTATTAGTTTAGTAAGTTTAGTGTTTAGTTTAGTTTAGTTTTACTTTTTCGTTATTTAGTTTATTACTATTATTAGTTTAGGTTAGTCAGTTTTTATGTTATTAGGTTTTATTATTATTTAGTGTTTTTACTTATTATTAGTTTTTAGTTTAGTTTATTTTTTATTCTTATTAGTTACTAGTTTTATTAGTTTAGTTAATTTTATTAGTTTATTATTATTAGTTAGTTTATTATGTTTGTTTACTATTATTAGGTTTAGTTTATTTATTTAGGTTTTATGTATTATTAAGTCTATTATTAATTTAGTTTATTATTATTATTATTAGCTTAGTTATTAGTTTTATATAGTTTATTTTTATTAGTTTATTAATTTAGTGTTAGTTGTTATTAGTTATTTTATTTTAGTTTATTAGTTTTTTTAGTTTTATTATAAGTTTTAGTTATTATTTAGTTAGTTTATTTTTAAGTTTAGTTAGTTTATTAGTTTATTAGTTTAGTTTATTTATTTGTCATTATTATTGGTTATTTAGTTAGTTTATTAGTTTTAGTTTATTAGTTATTAGTTTTAGTTTGCTTAGTTTAGATATTATTGAATTAGTTATTGGGTTTAGTTTTATTATTAGTTAATTATTTATTAGGTTAGTTATGTTTATGGTTTAGGTCTATTAGTTAGTTATTAGGTTTAGTTTAGTTAGTTTATTAATTTAGTTTTGGTTATTAGTTTAGGTTTAGTTTAGTATTTATTAGTTTTATTAGTTTAGTTTATTTTTAGTTAGTTTATTAGTGGGGTTCTTTTGTTCATGTATAATTTAGTTATTAGTTTGTTTATTAGTTTAGTTAGTTTTTGTTATTATTAACTTATTAGTTTTTTAATTATTATTTAGTTAGTTTAGTTTAGTTACTTTTCTTAGTTTTTGTTTTAGTTTATTATTAGTTTATTAGTTTTAGTTTATTATTTATTAGTTTTAGTTTTAGTTAGTTTAGTTTCGTGTTTTATTAGTTACATATTAAGGTTTAGGGTTTAGGGTTTATGGTTTAGGGTTTTCAAGTTTAGGGTTTAGGGTTTATGGTTTAGGTTTGTAGGTTTAGGGCTTAGGTTTAGTTTTAGGGTTTAACATTCAGTGCTATGGTTTTTTTTATTTTTTTATTTTTTTATTTTTTTTATTTTTTGGGTTTAGGGTTTAGGATTTAGGTTTTAGGTTTATGGTTCAGGTTTTTATTTAGGGTTTAGGGTTTTTGGTTTTTTAAATAGAGAATAAATTCAGATTCAACATTTCTTCTTTTTAATTTCATCAACCAAGTAATACACCAAGTTCTCTAGCACACAAGTGACGACATAGATAAAAAATGAGCACACATAGAGCAAATCAAAAATCCTAGATAACTAGAATAGTCTCTACTATAAAGACACATTTCCATAAGTAGCAGACTAGATCGACTGTTATTCAGTTTCTCTAGTTCCTACCAGAACCACCTTAGCCTCTTGAGTAGCAGGATCCACCATCATATCCTCGATCTCTCCCTTCACCACCACCATGTTGTAACTTTTAGCTCCTCACCTCCATAACCACCCTTTGCTTTGACCACCACCTCCATATCCACCAGCACCTCCAGATCCCCCACCACCACTACGATAACCACCGCCTCTTCCTTTGCCTCCACCGTCTGATCTAGACTAAGCCTGGTTGATGGTGAGGTTCCTGCTGTCAAGGTTCTGCCCATTCTTAGAGTTTTGGTTTAAGTTAAAGTTTATTAGGTTTAAGGGTTTAGGTTTATTTTTTATTTTATTCAGTTACTTTAGGTTTATGTTTAGGGTATGGGGTTTAAGGTTTAGGGTTTGGGATTTAGGGTTTAGGGTTTAGTGTTAAGGTTTAGGGTTTAAGGCTTAGGGTTTAGGGTTTAAGGTTTATGCTTTTAGGGTTTAGGGTTTAGGGTTAGGGTTTAAGCTTTAGGGCTTATGACTTAGGGTTTAAGGCTTAGGGTTTCGGGTTTAGAGTTTAGGGATTAGGGATTAAGGTGTTTTAGGGTTTAGGGTTTGAGGTTGTAGGTTTAGTTTTGTAGGTATAGGGTTTAGGGATTATTTTTTTGTTTAGGGTTTTTTTTAAATTAAGTAAACCGATAGGATTAGGTCTATTTATTTTATTTTTTATTTTTATTTAGGTTTATTTTTCATTTTTTATTTAGTTTAGTTTCTTTATTTTAAGTTTATTTATTTTAGTTTAGGTTTTATATTTTAGTTTATTTTTTTAGTTTAAGTTTATGATTAGGTTTATTTTTTAGTTGATTTTTTTAGAGTTAGGTTTTATTTTTTATTTTTAGGTTTAGGTTCAAATTTTTATTTTATTTTTTTAGGATTAGGTTTTTATTTTAGGTTTATTTTGAGGTTTTATTTTTTAGTTTAGGTTTAGATTTTTTTAGTTGAGTTTTATTTTTATTTTATTTTTTAGGTCTAGGTTTTATTTTATATTTTTAGATTTAGGTTAAGGTTTTGATTTTATTTTTTTAGGTTTAGGTTTTAGGTTTATTTTTAAGTTTTACTTTTTAGTTTAGGTTTAGGTTTATTTTTCATTTATTTTATTTTATTTAGTTTAAGTTTATGTTTGGGTTTATGTGTAATTTATTTTAGTTTATTTTATTTTTATTTTAGGTTTAATTTTTTTAGTTTAAGGTTTAGATTTTATTTTTAATTTATTTTTAGGTCTATTTTCTAGGATTTGGTTTTTATTTTATTTTATGGAAGGTTTTTTTTATTTTACATTTAGTTTTTATTTTATTTAGATTTTTTAATTCTTGGGTTAATTTTATTTTCTAATTTAGTTTATATTTTTATTTATTTTATTTTAGTTTTTTTTAATTTTATTTTACTTTTAGGTTTATGTTTAGGTTTTTATTTTATTATAATTCTTTATTTTATTTAGGTTTAGGTTTTTTATTTATTTTATTTAATTTAGGTTTATGTATTTAAGATTTATGGGTTTATGGTTTAGGGTTTTAAGGTTTAGAGTTTTAGGCTTTAGGGTTTAGGGTTAAGGTTTTGGGTTTAGGGTTTAAGGTTTAGTGTTTAGGCTTTAGAGTTTCAGTCTTTTAAGGTTTGGTGTTTAGGGTTTAGGGTTTAGGGTTAGCTTAGGGTCTAGGGTTAGTTTAGGGTTTAGGGTTTATGGTTTATTTTCAATTTAGATTTAAGAGTTTTAGGGTTTTAGGGTTTAGGGTTTAGGGTTTTAGGTTAGGGTTAGGGTTTAGGGTTTAGGGTATAGGGTATATGATTTAGGGTTTAGGGTATAGGGTATAGGGTTTAGGGTTTAAGGTTTTGGGTTTAGGTTTTAGGGTTTAAGGTTGTAGGTTTATGGTTTAGGATTTAAGGTTTAGGGTTAGTTTTAAGGATTGGGGTTTATGGTTTAGGGTTTAGGGTTTAGGGGGTTTTTAAAAAAAATAATAAGTAAACTAGTAGGTTTATGTTTATATAGTTTCTTTAGATTATTTTTTTATTTTATTTAGGTTTATTTTTTATTTTTATTTAGTTTAGTTTCTTTATTTTAGTTTAGCTTTTTTATTTTAGATTATTTTTTAGGTTTAGGTTTTGGTTTATGTTTATTTTTTAGTTTAGTTTTATTTTTTAGGTTTAAGTTTTATTTTTTATTTTTAGGTTAAGGTTTAGGTTTAGGTTTATGTTTCTATTAGGTATATTTTATGTATTATATTTTAGTTTAGGTTTAGGTTTATTTTTAGTTTACTTTTTTATTTTTAGTTTACTTTTTTATTTAGTTTAGGGTTTGGGTTTAGTTTATTTTAGGTTTAGGTTTAGGTTTAATTTATTTTAGCTTAGGTTTAGGTTTATTTTATTTTGTTTAGGGTTTAAATTTTACTTTTTATTTATTTTTAGGTATTATTTGTAAGTTTATTTTTTAGGTTTAGGTTTTTATCTGGTTTTTATTTTATTTTATTTTAGGTTTATTTTATTTTTATTTTATGTTTAGTTTTTACTTTATTTAGGTTTATTTTATTTTTTTTTAGGTTTAGGTTTATGTTTTTTATTATTTTTTTATTTTTAAGTTTTATTTAGTTTGGGTTTAGGCTTTTAGGTTTTAAGGGTTTATGGTTTAGGGTTAGTTTAGGGTTTAGGGTTTATGGTTTGGGGTTTTGGGTTTAGGGTTTAGGGTCTATGGTTTAGTGTTTAGGGTTTAGGGTTTAGGTTTTAAGGTTTAGGGTTTAGGGTTTAGGGTTTAGGATTAGTGTTAAGGTTAGGGTTTAGGGTTTTTTAGGTTTAGGGTTTATTTGATTTATTAGGGTTTAGGGTTTAGGTTTAGATTTAGTTTAGGTTTTATTTTTTATTGTATTTTATTTATTTAGGTTTATATTTTTTAATTTTTATTTTAGTTTTATTTAGTTTTGGTTTAGGATTTTAAGATTTTAGTTTTTTAGGTTTAGTTTAGTTAGGTTTTTTATTTAGGGTTTAGGGTTTAGGGTTTATTTTAGTTTTAGGTTTAGGTTTGGTTTATTAGTTTTAGGTTTTAGTTTAGGTTTATTTAGGGTTTAGGTTTTAAGTTTTAGTTGTTTTAGTTTAGGTTTTTTTATTTTATTAAGAATAAATTACTATATTTTTTTTCAAATTGATCTTTTTATTTTTCTAAGATTTTATTTTTTAGATAGTTAGATAGAGTTTATTAGATTTAGTAGATCATTTCTTTAATTTTAGTTTTACCACCTTTTAGTAGGATTTATATTTATCTCTTTTTAGTTTGGTTTATGACCATTTTTTTATTTTTTGATTGCCTCCACCTTAGCCTTATCTTTAGTTTATGATGTTCATCATAGGTTTACCCATTCTTAGTTTTTTGGTTTAGGTTTAGGTTTTGGTTTAGGGTTTAGGTTTATTTTATAATTTATTTAGTTACTTTAGGTTTAGGTTTAAGGTTTGGGGTTTAGGTTTAGGGTTTAGGGTTAGTTTGGGGTTTGGTTTTATTTAGGGTTTAAGGTTTGATTTTAGCATTTATGCTTTTTTAGGGTTTAGTGTTTAGGGTTAGGTTTAGGGTTAGGTTTAGGGTTTAGATTTTATGGTTTAGGTTTAGTTTAGGATTTAGGGTTTAGGTTTCTTTCTTTTTAAAATTTTAGTTTTAGGTTTATCTAGTATATTAAGTTTATTTTTTTTATTTTTTTTTATTTATTTATTTATTTTATTATTTAGTTTAGTTTAATAATTTATTTATTTATTTTAGTTTAGGTTTTTTATTTTAGTTTATTTTAGGTTTAGTTTATGTTTAAGTTAATTTTTTTGAGTTTTATTTTTATTTTAGTTTTAGGTTTGGGGTTTATTTTTTTATTTTTTAGGTTTAGGTTTAGGATTTATGTTTTATTTTAGCTTTTTTTTAGGTTTTACTTTTAGTTTAGTTTGATTTATTTTTAGTTTATTTTATTTATTATTTTTTATGGTTTAGGTATAGTTTATTTTGGTTTAGGTTTAGGTTTTATTTATTTTAGTTTAGCATTAGGCATATTTTATTTTATTTATTTGAGGTTTAGGATTTTTTTTAGGGTTTAATTTTTATTTTTTATTTATTTATAAGTTTTATTTTTATGTTTATTTATTAGGTTTAGGTTTTTATTTAGTTTTAGTTTTATTTTATTTTAGGCTTATTTTATTTTTATTTTACATTTTTTTTATTTTATTTAGGTTTATTTTATTTATTTTAATTTAGGTTTATTTATGTTATTTTTTTTAGTTTTTATTTTTTATTTTTTTTTAGGTTTAGGTTTAGATTTTAGTTTAGGTTTTTAGTTTATTGTATTTTTTATTTTATTTAGGTTGAGTTTTTTTTAGGTTTTATTTATTTTGGGTTTAGGCTTTTAGGTTTTTAAGGTTTAGGTTTAGGGTTTAGGGTTAGTTTTGTTTTAGGATTTATGATTTTGGGTTTAGGGCTTAAGGTTTAGGCTTTAGGGTTTAGGGAGGGTTTTAGGGTTTAGGGTTTAGGGTTTAAGGTTGAAGGTTTAGGGTTTAGGGTTTTGCTTTAGGTTTTAGGTTTAGGGTTCAGGTTTTAATTTAGGGTTTAGGGTTTTTGGTATTTTATTAAGAGAAAAAATTATTCAACATTTTTCTTTTGAATTACTTTAGTTTAAGTTTTTATATTATTAAAAAATTGTGCATGCATAGAGCAAATCCAAAACCTAGATAACTATTGTCTCTCTTTAGACAGTTCCATAAGTAGATATTACGTTCTTCAATTTCTCCATTTCTCATTAACCTAGTAGGATCCACCATCATATCCTTGATCTCTTCCACCTCCATATCCAGATTTATCTCCCACCATTTTACTCATGCCTCCAGAGAATTAGTTGATGTTTAGGTTCAACTCATTCTTATTAGTTTAGGTTTATTAGGTTTTAGGTTTAGCTTTATTTATAATTTATTTAATTACTTTAGGTTTAGGTTTAGGGTTTGGGGTTTAGTTTAGGTTTAGGTTAGGGTTTAGGGTCTAGATTTAGGGTTTAGGGTTTAGGGTTTAGGGTTTTATGCTTTTTTAGGGTTTAGGTTTAGGGTTAGGGTTTAGGGTTTAGTTTAGGATTTTTAGGTTTAGGGTTTAGGTTTAGGTTTAGGATTTAGGGTTTAAGGGTTTATTTTTTTTAAAATTAGTTAGGTTTAGGTTTATCTAGAATTTTAAGTTTATTTTTTTTTTTTGGTATACTTTTTTTTTAGTTTATTTAGGTTTATTATTTTATTTAGTTTTGTTTATTTATTTTAGGTTTATTTATTTTAGTTTAGGTTTTATTTTAGTTTATTGTTTAGGTTTAGGTTTAGGTTTAAGTTAATTTTTTTTAGTTGAGTTTACTTTTATTTTATTTTTAGGTTTTAGGTTTAGGTTTTTTATTTTTTAGGTTTAGGTTTAGGTTTTATTTTATGTTTATTTTAGGCTTTATTTAGTTTAGGTTTAGGTTTTTTTACATTATTTTATTTTATTTAGTCTAGGTTTAGGTTTAGGTTTAGGTTTAGGTATTTATTTTAGTTTAGTTTATTTTAGTTTAAGTTTATGTTTAATTTATTTTGTTTATTTTATTTTTATTTTAGGTTTAGGTTTTTTTAAATATTAGGTTTAGGTTTTATTTTTTATTTGTTTTTAGGTTTATTTTTTGGGATTAAGTTTTATTTTTTTGTTTTATTTTAGGTTTATTATATTTTTTAATTTAGTTTAGGTTTTTATTTATTATATTATATTCTATTTTACTTTTTTATTTTATTTTATTTTTGGTTGACTATTTTAGTTTAGGTTTTTTATTTATTTATTATTTTATTTAGGTTTATTATTTAGATTTAGTTATTTAGTTTAGGTTTAGGTTTAAGTTTTTTAGGTTTAAGTTTAGGTGTTTAGGTTTAGGTTTAGTTTTTTTTAGGTTTAAGTTTAGGTTAGTTTAGGTTTAGGTTTAGTTAATTTAGTGTTTATTTATTAGTTTAGTTTAGGTTTTTTAGGGTTTAGGTTAGTTTAGGTTTAGGGTTTAGGGTTTAGGTTTAGGTTAGTTTAGAGTTTAGTTTAGGTTTAGGGTTTTAGTTTAGGGTTTATTTTAGGTTTTGGGGTTTAGTTAGGGTTTAGGGTTTAGTTTAGGTTTAGGGTTTAGGGTTTAGGGTTTAGGTTTTATTTTTTTTTATTTTTAGGTTTAAGTTTTGGTTTTTTTATTTTTATTTTTGAAGGTTTAGGTTTTAAGTTTTTATTTTATGTTTATTTTTAGGCTTTATTTTTTAGTTCAGGTTTAGGTTAATTTTTAATTTATTTTATTTTATTTAGTCTAGGTTTAGGTTTAGGCTTAGTTTATTTTAGGTTTACGTTTAATTTTATCTAATTTAGTTTAGTTTATTTTAGTTTAGATTTTGGTTTATTTTATTTTTATTTTAGGTTTAGGTTTTATTTTTTATTTATTTTTTAGGTTTATTTTTTTGGGTTTAGGTTTTTATTTTATTTTATTTTAGGTTTATTATATTTTTAGTTTATGTTTATTATTTATTTTATTTTTAATTTAGTTTAGGTTTTTATTTATTATATTTTATTTTATTTTTACTTTTTTATTTTATTATATTTTTAGGATTAAGTCTATGTTTTAGTTTAGACTTTATTTTATTTTATTTTATTATTATATTTAGGTTTAGGTTTTATTTATTTTTAGGTTTTATTTAGTTTAGGTTTTAGGTTTTAGGGTTTAGTTTAGGGTTTAGGTTTAGGGTTTAGTGTTTTAAGGTTTAGGGTTTTAGAGTTTAAGGTTTAAGGTTAGGATTTATGGTTTAGGATTTAGGTTTTTATTTACTTTTAGGTTTTTAGATTTTAAGTTTAGAGTTTTGTTAACTTAGGGTTTAAGTTTAGTTTAGGTTTGTTTTGAATTAGGTTTGCTTTAGGTTTAGGGTTTTAGGTTTAGGGTTTAGGGTTTAGGATTTTAAGTTTAGTTAGTTTAGTTTAGGGTTTAGGTTTAGGTTATTTAGGGTTTAGGTTTAGGAGTTTAGGTTTAGTTTAGAGTTTAGGTTTAGGGTTTAGGGTTTAGTTTATAGTTTTAGGGTTTAGTTTAGGTTTTAGGGTTTAGGTTTATGGTTTAGGGTTTAAGGTTAGTTATATGGTTTAGGGTTTAGGATTTAGAGTTTAGGGTTTTGGGTTTAAGGTTTAGGATTTTTTTTTAAAATTAAGTAAATTGGTAGGTTTAGGTTTATTTAGTTTTTTTTATTTAGGTGTATTTTTTATTTTAATTTTGGCATAGGTTTATTTATTTTAGTTTAGGTTTTTTATTTTAGTTTATTTTTAGGTTTATGTGTAGGTTTATGCTTATTTTTTAGTTTATTTTTATTTTTATTTTATTTTTTAGGATTAGATTTTATTTTTTTTAATTTTAGGTTTATGTTTAGGTTTTTATTTTATTTTATTAGGTTTAGGTTTTTGGTTTTTTATTTTAAGTTTATTTTAAGTTTTTTTTAGTTTAGGTTTAGGTTTATTTTTAGTTTATTTTATTTTATTTAGTTTAGGGTTTAGGTTTAGTTTAATTTAGCTTTAGGTTAAGTTTTATTTATTTTAGTTTTTTTGTTTTAGTTTAGGTCAAGGTTTATTTTATTTTGTTTATTTAGATTTAGGTTTTATTTTTTTTAATTATTTTCAGGTTTTATTTTTAAGTTTATTTTTTTTGGTTTAGGGTTTTATCTAGTTTTATTTTAGGTTTTTTTTAATTTTATGTATGGGTTTTATTTTAGGGTTTAAGGTTTATAATTTTAGGGTTTAGGGTTTTTGGGTATAGGGTTTAAAGTTAGTGTTTAGGGCTTAGGTTTAGGGTTTAGGTTTTAGGGTTTTTAGGGTTTAGGATTTATGGTTTAGGGTTTTTAGAACCCATGTAAGGGAATTTTATTACCACAAGGGGGGTTACAAGATCCTTAGAGGGATAAACTCAAGAACTCTTCAAAGAACTATGATAAGCATGGAGAGTGAATCCTTTTAAGTACAACCAAAAAAGGAAAAAGAAAAGAAAACATTAGAGATACAAAAGTGGTAAAAGAAAAGTCGGACAAGGACAAAAGCTTGAGAGAAAGTACCACCTCGGAGAAGGAACACGCAAGGAAACAGAACTTGCAAATAACTAGAAGAAGGAAGAGGTAAAGAGATACAAACAAAATTAACTGAAAAATAAATGAAAGTGTGAAAATTAGAGGGTGTGTGAAGGAAAGCTCGAGCTCATTGAGATGGGCGACCCAAACATGAGCATCAAACTTCAAAGGAAGGGTTACATCACATGTGCTACTACCAAATTATGTGAAATCATCCCAACCATATACATACACGGGAAGGAAGCGCCCTGGATGAAAATCATATAATCTTTAATACTTGCATACCAAGCAATAGGAAAATACACTCTAGGATGAAAGGAAACACTATTTAGCATGGAAAAGGGATGCCAACAATCCCTTGTAAAAGAAGCATCACCTAAGTATTCCACCAGAGCATGAGAATGAATAGCCAACAAAATATCCCTACCCAGATGAAACATCAAGGCAAGGAAAACACCCCCATAATGATGAAAGCCAATCAGGAGCAACAACCACCTATTAATAACTAGATCACAATAGTAATTACACATGTCTAATAGAGCCAGCAGATAAACACATACAACAAAGGTACATGTAATGAGGCTAACCAAACAACAATCAACAAAACATAAAGGCAGGCAAAAATCCACTAGAAATAATCAGCTTGCTGAACATAATAACCCACTAATCCATTCAGCCGATAAACAATACAACAAACCAAATAATGTATCCAACAGATGAGAAGGTAGGAAGTGTCATTCCAGAATTGAGCCATGTTAGGAATCAAAAAATCAATAGCCAAAAAATCCATCATATTAAGGGAAAATAGTCGAACTGCTAAGCAAACATCAATAGAAAAAGTAGTTTGAGAAGGAGACCAAAAGAAGTCCCAGGTGTGGGAAATAGCATAATCACAAATAAGAGAGAGACATTGAGCATAATCAGCAAAGTAACTAATTCATCCATGAGGGTTAAGAAAGAGCGACATAACCAGTTGGTCCAATGAAACAAAAACTATTCTAATGTGAACCTAAATGGGAAGCATCAAAAGATTGCAAAAGATCCAGTCAAAGAAGAACACACCAATATTGGACAAGCGGTCCGACCTCCATCTACTGACAAACACCTCTACCAAAGTAGAGAATGGAAAATAAGGAAAAGGGATAAAAAAAAAACCATAGAAAGGAAGACTAGCCCCATCCCATCCATAAGCGGGAAACATGCGGACAATAAAATAAGTTATGGTTCATGAGAAGGAATAAATAAATCCAAACCAATAGAAGATAAAAAATATAATCAGATCAAAACTTCGGGAAGATCCATATCTCCATAGGAAGAAGAAGCATAAAAGGCTTAAAATTTCTAACATAAGGCAATCTAGTTTTATCAAGATTCACCCCCTTAAAAGTGAAGGAATATCATCATTAGAGAACATATTCAGAGGAGGACTTGGCTCCCCAATTAGCAATAAAATCAAAAATTGCCTTCTTGATAAATATGAGAAATTTGATAATCTAGGTTGGCAAGAAGACTCTAGTATGGTTAAGTAAATAATACACTTCCGCATTTCCATGAGCTCTTTATTAATTCAAGAAGAAGGAGAGCATCAAATTCAAACCAAATCTTCTAAAATCCTTTTCGTAAGCAGACAAAAATCTGATAGTGCAGACCTTTAAGCTCCGCAAATAATATAGAATAGGGTTCTAAAGGTGTGGCAAAAGTAGAGATAACCTGACCACTATAATCTCTTAAAATCCCCCCACAACCATAAAATCCATTATAAATTGAGCCATTAGTGTTAACCTTAATGACATGATAATTGGGCTTCATCCAGTATATAATTTTATGGTTAGGAGCAATTCCACAAGAAGGAAGATTAATCCCAAAGTTAAAGGCCATATATTTGTACCCTTTGAAACTAAAGGAAGTAAGAAGATTAGCTTTATAAAGAGACATAATTTTACATTTGGCTCTAGCAATAATACGATGATAGTTCATAGGTATATCATGATGCTTAGCATTTCTTTCCAACAAATATACCAGAAGAGTAGTGGCTAGAACTTTCACATGGCCTTTAGAAGTATTAGAAAAAAGTTTCAAGAAGTTGCATAATAGAAAATGATCCATCAAAATGGAAAGTATTAAACATACTATCATTCCAAATGCAAACCTTAATAGCAATAGGGCCATTCATGAACACATGATCCACAGTTTCAATGTGAAAATAACATTGGCATTTAGAGGGGAGGTGGAAGCCTTTTTTAAAGGGTAGCATCAAGAATGTAGTGCTTTAGAATAAAAAGTTAAAAGGAGGTAGGGATAAAAATATTCCAAATTTTAGTGAAAACCAAGGACTCTTGAGTTTTAAGTCTGAAAGAATGCCAAATATCCTTAAAACAAAATCTCGGAGGAGGAATTTTGAAGAGAATTTGGTCAGATTTATTAGGTAATGGACAAATTGTAAGGATTTTGTCAACTATCACATTAGGGACAATGGAAATTAATTGAGCCACACCCAAATTATTTTGAGTAATGAACTGATTAATCTTAAGCCTCACAGTGGAATGAGTACTAAGCAAAGAATTAATAGAACCCAACCAATTATCTTGCCAAAAGAAGAAGGAGCCCGAATTAACACCCCAAGAGATAAGATTCTCAACATTCCACTTGATGTTACAAAGTCTTCTCCACATCGGAGAGTCCCCAGATTTGAAAGTACAAGTGAGGGGGTGTTTCCCCTTATAGTATTTAGCAAGTATAAATTGAGATCAGTAACTATGGTTATTTCTAAAATCCCACCATATTTTGTATGAAAAACATTTAATAGAGTCTTCTAAAGTTTTGCAACCCAAACTACCTTCATTAAAAGGCCCATAATAGTTATGCCAACTAGCCCAATGAACTTTCCTAGAAGAAGAGGTAGAACCCCAAAATTTTTTGTTAATAAGCCTATTTATGCTTTTAATAATAGAGTGAGTAGGCACAATAGTGGACAAAAGATACAAGGCAAAGAACAAAGGGTACTTTTGATCAGGATAAGTCTAAGAATAAAGGAAAGTAAGTGGAACTCCTGAGAGGAAGTTTTCTTATTTATTTTTTGAATAACTTCATCAAATAAAGAAGATATTTTCATTTCTCTGTACCTAGATAATAGGGGTTTGATGTAAGCATAATATTCTTAATAGCATTAATCCTAGATAAGGAAATAGATGAGCTTTTTTAGATTAATTTTCAAACCACTTTCCTACCAAATAGTAAGGAACTTACATAATTTTTTAATGTAGAGTATAACCATTGCAAAATATAATGAAATCATCAAAGTGAGGTGGGAAATGGGAAAACCACCCTAGTTTTGTAGTACATGTTAGCATTTTACAAAATACACTCAATACTTCTAGAGAGATATTCCATCAATAATAAGAGTAGGAGAAAAGGATCCCTTGCCTTAGCCCATGAGAAGAAGAGAAAAAACCATGAACTTCACCATTAATAAGTAAAGAAAACCAAGAATTCTCAATACCATTCTTAATTAAAGTAATAAATTGACTTGAAAATCAAATAAAGCCAAAATTTATATAGGAAAAGCCAATGTTATTTGGAAATGTCAAGCTTAAAGCGTTACCACTATGAACTTTGGCATTTAAATCATGGATCATCTCTTGGGCTAAAAGAACATTATCAAATATATCACCCTTTAACAAAACCTATTTGGTTGGGGAGATAATTTTAGGAAGCGAATACTTAATCTTTTAGCAAAATCTTAGAGATGAGGAACAAAAGGAACTAATTGGCCTAAAATCACTCTAAAGTTTAGGATTTTCTTTTTTAGGGATTAAAACAATGAAAGTGCAAGATATTTGGGGAGGATACTTCCCTTGAAATAATCAAGAATAGCTTTAATCAAGTCCTCTTTAATGATATACCAACATTTTTTGAAAAAAATAAGGTAGTAAATCCATTAGGACCAGCCATAGAATCTGTATTCATATTTTGCAAAATGTTTAAAATTTTGGATTAAGGTAATGAAATAAACAATGAGATTAGGAATAACTTCTGGCAAGGAAATTTCATCATAAGTCACATTTTTATTAAGGAGCTCAGTAAAAAAATGAAATAGCAGAATCAGTAAGCTCCTTGTTATCAGTACACCAGACACCATCATTAGTTTTAATTTTTTTAATGTGATTTAACACCTTTTTCTTTTTAACCATGGCATGGAAGTATTTGGTATTTTGATCACCATCAGATATCCATTTTATAGATACTTTTTTCCACCAATAGGTCTCCTCCATGTCTTGGTAACATGTTAACCTATTTTTGGCTTGAGTTAATAAGGAATTTTTAGATGGATCATTAACAGTAGTGTCTTCTAAAACTATAACCTCATGTTCTATTTCTTTGATATTAACAAAAAGGTTTTTGAAATAGTGTTTGTTCCTCCAATTAAGGCATTATTTAAGCCTTTTTAATTTGAACCACAATCTCGTCATCCTAAAAATAGAATCATCAGGATGGAGAGGTTCATCGCAATTACTAGCAACCACATCCATAAATCCATCATCCATAAGCCACATATTTGGAAATCGGAATGGGATATGAGAGGAGGGTTTAGTAACATTAACATTTAAAATGATCATCAAGGGAGAATGGTTTGATAGGGTTCTACTGAGATGCTCAACATAGTAATAGGAAAAAGTTGATCCTGATTGTTAAAAGGACCCTATCTAATCTTTGCCAAAGTCTGTGTAATTGTTCCAAGTGAAATGAGACCCAGTAAAGCCAATATTAGTAGGATGACAATCAAGGATCATGTTATTGAATTCCTCCATGGAAAATAAGTTAGGAGCATTACCATCAACTAGTTCAGAGGAGGAAGGGATAATGTTAAAGTCCCCACCCACAAACCAAGGAGCATTCATAGAGGAAGAGATACTAACAAGATCTTCCCCAAGAAGTCTTCTACCATTCCTATTACAAGAGGCATAGATAAAAGACCCAAAGCAACACCAATTTTCATAAGTAATTTTAACATTTACAACCTGGGGTAAATCCTACATAACTTGTAAAATAAAGGGACTATTCCAAAAAATCCTGCTCAAATTAGCAAAAAAATTACCAAAGCCAATCATTTTCTATAGAAGCAATGTTAGAAGGGACAATAAAGGGTTCCAAAATAGCCAAAAGGAAATGTTATGAGGAACTAAGTTACTAATTATATTTCTAACAGAGAGGGTACCAATCCCTCTTGCATTCTAGATAAGGAAGGAAACCATTTATTTTGGGCGAGGAGCGGATCTAGTAACTCGACAAAGTTAGGAACTAGGTTTAGAAGTTTTATTTTTCTTTCTAAAATTACTAAAATTTATTGGCCATATCCACTATCATCGATAAGGATTGATGAGAGAATTGCTTGGAAAAGGAGGCACATTGAAAATAGCATTGAAGGCACTTCACCTTTTCCAAATCATTGTTATGTTGTAAAATTGGATTAGAAATCAGTTCAAACTTAGATGAAAAGCAAAGATTAGAATTAAGCTAAAATAAGTACCTAAAAGCAGAGTAGAAGCTTTCTCCAAATTTTGCACACCAGGCATTCCTTCATGAGGAATCACATTTTCTTTAATTAAAGGTGGCAAAGAGGTTGGAATAGAATCATTTGATAGAGATTCATCATCTATAAGTTTCGCAAAACTATTATTATTTACATTATTGACATTATTATTGTGGTTCAAATGGACAAACTCATCAAGGGACAACATCCTTTAGCAAGGGTGACATCCTACTGGGAGCAGTGAGGCTGCACATATCGGATTAGGAAGCTCAAGCAAAATTTCAAGGTAAGGAGATATCGGATAATACAACATTTTATGGTTTAACCAAGGGAACCTTAAGAGGGATCGACTTATGCATACGTAGAACTTTTCTTAAGGTGTGGATGAACCACAAAGCAATCTGAAATCCCATGGCCATGAATTTTGCAATGAGAATAAAAAATAGGGAAATTCTCAAATCCACTTTTAGAAAATATCTATATTTCTCTGATCCTAGTCAAATTTCCTTTGGATATTTTTTAGATATATCCAACTCAACTAGTATCACAGCACATGGCACAGTGTTAGAAGCAGTCTCTAATCCACTTGGAGGATGACGAACAACCCATGGCAAAGAGGAATTCAGGATTAAAGAAATGAACACATAAATTAGGAAGAGAAATCTAGATAGGAACAAAAGAAGACTACTCCTTAAGATCAAAATAAGGCATCCATTTCAACAATCGTATCTAACAGTTGAACACAAAATATGATCATCTAGAGAAAACCCGAGAATAATCTAAGTCTTTTGATAGATAAATAAAAACATGGTGAGAGTTTATCAATCCAATAGAACAAATACCAGAGAGCTTCAAACTATGAAATAAAGACCTAATATTCTCCATAGTAGGATGCCATGATACAAATTTGCCCACTAATGTAAATTCAAAGATTTTGCAAGCCTTTCCACCATTGAATGACACACAAAATAATGGGTACACCGGAAAGTAGAGATAAGATCAAGTGACTCACATGGGTTGACCTTACCTGAACATCTTTGAAGGTTTTAGAAGCCCAAGGGGTTGGATCAGTGACCCCAAGGGGTCGAAACTTTCACTATCATAAGTATCTGGTTTCCCAAGGGAAATAGAGATCATAGCCATGATCAACAGAAATACATGTTAAGCGAGAACAAAAGCCAAGTAAGGCCGTTGAGATCGAAGAGGAGCAAAGAAAACCACAGGAGAAAGCACAACTAAGATGCATCTCCACAAGGGAATTAGAAATTTCCAGAGAACGCCTAGGGTTGTGTTGGACAAAAAAAGGATCACGACGTTCATGGTTTAGGGTTAACTTAGGGTTTTATGTTAGTTTAGGTTTATAGTTTTAGGGTTTTAGTTTAGGTAAGGGGATTTAGGGTTTATGGTTTGGTTTGAGTTAGGTTTTATATGGTTTTAGGTTTAGGTTTAGGGTTGTTTAGGGTTTGGGTTTAGGTTTAGGTTTAGGGTTTAGGTTTAAGTTAGAGTTAGGGTTTAGGGTTTAGGTTTAGGGTTTAGGGTTTAATTTAGGGTTTAGGGTGTTTAGGTTTATGGTTTAGGGTTTAAGGATTTTAGGTTTTGAGTGTATTTAGGGTTTTATTTAATTATTATTTATTTATTATTTAAATTAAGTAAACCGATAGGTTTAGGTTTATTTAGTTTCTTTAGTTTATTTTTTATTTATTTTAGTTTATTTTTTATTTCTATTTAAGTTTATTTTTATTTTCATTTAGTTTAGTTTATTTATTTTACTTTAGGTTTTTTATTTTATTTTATTTTTTGTTTTATGTTTAGGTTTAGGTTTATTTTTTAGTTTAGTTTAATTTTAAATTTATTTTTTGGGTTTTGGTTTTATTTTTCAATTTTAGCTTTAGGTTTAGGTTTTTACGGTTTAGTATTTAGGATTTAGAATTTTAGGGTTTTGGGTTATAGGGTATTGGGTTTAGGGTTAGGGTTTATGGTTTAGGGTTTAGGGCATATCATTTAGGGTTTTTAGGGTTTAGGGTTTAGGGTATATGTTTAGTTGAGGGTTGGGTTAGTTTAAAGTTTAGGGTTTAGGGTTTTTGGGTTTTTTTAGGTTTAGGTTTTAGGGTTGGGTTTAGGGTTTAGGGTTTTAGGGTTTAGGGTTATTTTGGGTTTGGTGTTTATGGCTTAGGGTTTAGCGTTTAGGGTATAGGGTTTAGGGTTAGGGTTTAGGGTGCTTAGGGTTTAGCATTTAGGGTTTAGTGTTTAAGGTTTTTATAATTAATTATTTAATTTTTTTTTTAAATTAAGTAAACTCATAGGTTTAGGTTTAGTTAGTTTATTTTTATTTATTCTAATTTATTTTATTTTTTATTTTATTTAGTTTATTTATATTTTTATTTAGTTTAGTTTATTTATTTTAGGTTTATTTATTTTAGTTTAGGTTTTTTATTTTGGTTTATTTTTTAGTTTAGGTTTAGGTTTATTTTTTTTTGTTTTATTTTTTTATTTTATTTATTTTTTAGGTTTAGGTTTATTTTTTAATTTTAGGTTTAGGCTTAGGTTTTATTTTATTTTTTTTTAAGGTTAGGTTTAGGTTTTATTTGAGATTTATTTTAGGTTTATTTTTTTATTTTAGGTTTAGGTTTATTTTTTTTAGTTTATTTTATTTTATTTAGTTTAGTTAGTTTCTTTGTTTATTTTAGGTTTAGGTTTATTTAATTTAGTTTAGTTTATTTTATTTTAAGTTTAAGTTTTTTTTTTTTAGTTTAGGTTTTATTTTTTTATTTATTTTTAGGTTTTTTTTTGGGTTTAGGTTTTTATTTAATGTTTATTTTATTTTATTTTAGGTTTATTTTATCTTTATTTTAGGTTAAGTCTTTATTTTATTAAGGTTTTTTTATTTTTAACTTTTTTTTAATTTAGTTTAGGTTTTTATTTATTTTATTTTAATTTAGTTTTTATTTATTATTTTTTTTATTTTTAGGTTTAGGTTTTAGTTTAGGTTTTATTTTATTTTATTATTTCATTTAGGTTTAGATTTTTTATTTGTTTTATTTTAGGTTTATTAAGTTAGTTTAGGTTATTAGGTTTTAGGGTTTAGGGTTTATAGTTTAGTGTTTAGGGTTTAGGGTTTAGGATTGGGTTTAGGGTTTAGGTTTGGGTTTTGGGTTTAGGGTTGTAGGTTTTAGGTTTTAGGTTTTTTTTTGGGAAAAGTTGGAATTTTATTACCATAAAAGGAAAATATACAATGTCATAATAGGGTAAAGCTCAAAGTTCTACTCTTAGAGCTACAAGAAACTTAAAGAGCTAAACCCCATCTAAGTACAATAAAGGAAAGAAAACAAAAATAAAACAAATACAATAACATATGAGAAAAAGTAAAAAAAACTAGTCAAGACGACTCTTGATCCCTTTGAGAAAGCAAGATAAGCAAGATCCACAACAACAACACTTGAGTTAATTGAGTAAAGCTCATTCCATTTGTATAGTTACAACTTGCAAAAGAATTTTGCAAAACACTACAAAGGCAATAATCATAGCTAATTGGAAAAGGATAAAGTAAACTATTTAAAGAGAGCTGAGAAAGAGAAAATATGAGAATGGTTAAGATCATCTCAAGTGGAAATAATACATATGAGCATCCAAACTTCCTGAGAATGGTTACAATCATATATAATGCTACCCAAGAAGATATGAGAAAACATCAAGGCCAACATAGCAACATACGATATAAGCAAACCATCCAAGACAAATAGTCCATGGTGATCTAGGTCACGCCAAACAAAAGAGAAAGTAGCTAGCCGACCAACAAATCAACCAAAACCCACAACAGAACCAATCACATAAAGCCAACAACCCAGTTATAGTAGGATTAGTAAGCTAGAAAAACCAAAATAATAACTCCACCAAAGCCACCACCAAAGGAAGAGAAACACAAAAGGAGCGGTCGGCATGAATAAGGTAAACACAACCCAGAAAAGTCCCAAAGGCATAACAACCCACTATCTAAAGCAATCCAAATCCAAGGGCAAAACTTTCACCCAAATAGCAAAATAGTAGAAGATAACTAGGACCAGATAGAGGAAAGCCATAGGGAGACCAAGAGAGCTTCCATAAATTACCATCAAAACCACCACTAAGGCAGGAAAAATAGCAAATCCAACACCACCACCAAGAGGAAAATATCAAGAAATAAGGAGAGCAAAATAAACTAGAGGGTTTCAATACCAACAGCCAACCTAAATCCCAAGACACCAAGCCAGGGCACAAGCATCCAAGGCAAGATAACATCCAATCCCAAGACACCAAGCAGAGAGAAAGCCAGCCCTTAGCAAACACGGACCAATCCGGTCAGGAGGAGCCAGAAACCAAGTAGGCATAGATAAAAATAGCCACAACCATCTCCTCTAGTAAATAAACCAGTGCGGATGAAAAAAAGAACCAGCAGTATCCTCATACCAATCAACAAAGAAAACTACCAACCAAAGAAAACCAACTAGGAAAATAACCAAAAAGAATTGAAAAATACCAAAGCTAAAATGAAGAGACCATTAGTCGCCACCCAATAACCACAACAAGTAGAAGTTCCAATTCGGTAAAGGAGCAACCAACCAAAATAAGGTTAACCAAATTCAAAGCCCAAAATAGAGGGAAAAAAAAGCAACAAAGCATAGCCCAACCAGAGATCTCCCAAAAAACCAAGAAACAAAATTGGTAGTCACTCAAATAGACAAAAAACTTAGGTAGAAAATCCCAAGGAGATCCACCCAACCACAAGTAGCAAATTAATAAGGAAAGGAACAAGGCCAGAGAAAAAAAGAGCCCCTTCCAAACCCTATAGAGTAGACAGTCATAAAGAGAAAATAGAGAAACAACAAAAAGATACCTCCAATCCACAAGGCATAGGGAAAAACCAACTAGCAGAAGACCCCAAATGAAACCGGAAAGGAGAATAGCAACCACCAAAAGCCCCAACCTAAGCCAAACCAGAAGAGACCATAGTAGCCATGAAAAAATTACCACCCAAAATAGTCGGGTAGATGGAAGAAGTAGTAGAATCAAGAATAACCAACCATAGCAAAAATCCAATTCAAATAAGGTAACAAAAAATAGAGGCAAACCCAACATCAATTAGTATAAGGGTAGGCCAATATCAGACATAACAATAACACAAAACATCACTATTGTGACAAAAGAAGCATATGAGCCATAAAGAAAACCACCATCTTAGAGGATAGGAAAACAAATTAAAAATAACACCACTATGACCCAAATAAGGGTCAGTCAAGTATACAATGGGGTAAAGAGGAAGGGGGTATAAGTTTAGAAATAAACTAAAACCAACAAGGTAGCTTTCATATAAAGTGAGATTGACCATAACCCTAAAGAAAAATAGCAAAACCATTTCCTGGTGAGGGAAGCAAAAAAAAAAAAATACAAAACAAAACAAAACAACATAAGACAAAAAAATAGACTGAATAAAACCACCATAGCAATATGATAAAAAAAATAGCCGAAAGTTAAAATTTGAGGTAAGGCAGTCCAGTGTTATCCAGATTGACCAGACCATGCAGATGCTTAAGTAAGCTATGGTTAACAAATAAAGTGAGCTCATTTAATTCAGCTCCCAAATTAGCCAGGAAATTAGCATAAGCATTACCTTCATGAAGAATGTGAGAAATTTTGTAGCAAACTTAAGAAAGAAGCATTTTAGTGTGATTAAGAAGATAAAATAAGTTAGCATTCCCCATTTTATTAGTATTGAGCATATCAAGTAAAAGAAGAGCATCACCTTCAATCCAATAATTAAAGAGGCCTTTGCTTAAACAAATATCAATAGCTTTATTAATAGCCATGAGCTCAGCATAAATAACAGAACAAGCTTTGAGGGGTTAGGCAAAAGCACAAATGGTAGTAGCATTAGAATCCTTAAGATTTCCACCACAACAATATTTTTTTGGGAAAACTGAATCATTAGTATTGATCTTAATAAAATTTTTTTTAGGCTTAATCCAATGTATAATCCTAATACTCTTGTAGGAAGGGTCATCATGCAAAGTGATACCCAAATTTTTAGCCACAAATTTATAACCACTAAAATAAAGAATGCTAATTAAATTTGCAATAAATAAAGCATGAATTTTTCTTTAGTTCTAGCAAGGATACTTTTATGGTTCATAGGGATGCCTCAATATTTAGCATCATTTCTATCCATCAAAATGAATCAAATAAGGGTAATAGCAATTAAAACTTTCATATGACCTTTCATAGTTTTAAGGAAACAAACTTCAAGGAGTTGATATAATGAAAGAGAGCCATGAAAATAGTTAGAGTTAAATAAACCATCATACCATATCCAAAGTTCGGAAGCAATAGCACCATTGACAAAAACATGATTAACATTTTCAATATGAAAGCAACAATAGCACTTGGAAGGTAAATAAAACCCTTTAAGCCAGAGCAAGGAATCTACAGGAATGAAGTTATTCAAAATGCTCCAAGCTAAAATAGAATAAGAAATGGGAATGATATTGTTCCAAAGTTTAATGAAAACATTAGAGGTGTTTTGCTTACTTTTAATAAAATTCCAAACCTCTTTAAGAATGAAATCACCATTGTAAGGGAGCTTGAAAAGAATTTGATCATTTATTAGAAAGATAGCGATGTGGCAAAACTTGTCAAAAGAAATAGAATGTAGTTCTCAAGTTTGTTTTCATTCAATTGTTATTAAGCCAAAAATAGTTAACTTTGATAGTAGGTAGAGTGTGTAGATAAAAAAGGAGCCAATAGAGCCATTTTCAATCAATTGTCTTGCCAAAAGAAAAGAAGAATGAATACCCCAAGATATTAAGCATTCAACAACCCATTTAATGGAGAAAAGCCTTTTCCAAATCGGAGAGTCACCAACTTTATAAGCATAGATAAGAGGGTGTTTACCTTGGAAATAATTTTCCATCATAAAATTAGCCCAAAGGCTATCATTCTTTCTAAAATTCCACCAGAGCATATGAGAGAAGGCATATTTCATGAATAGGTTTGCAACCAAGACCACCTTCACCCAAAGGACCACAACATTTATGCCAAAATGTCCAATGCATTCATTTAATATAATTATTGATCCCCAAAAAAGCTTTATTAAGCAAGCAATCAACTCTGATAAGATCAAAATTACTGGGAATAATAGTTTGAATCAAATAAAGAGGCATATAATTGGGTGTGCTTTTAAGAATAGTGAGCCTAACACCAAAGGAAAGCAAATGGAATTCCCAAAAAAAATTTTATTTAAACTTTTTTGAATTAACTCATCAAAAAGATGGATTATTTTGGACCTTTAAATTGAGGAACACCCAAGTACTTAAGAGGTAAGTGTTGATGTTTAAAATTAGTGATATGTAGGATTTGATTAATTTTATTATTGGAGATACTTGAAGAATAAAATTGCTTTTATTATCATTGATAGAAAGACCACTTTCTCTACCAAATTTATTTAACAAAATCTTGAGGTTCTTGATATGATGAATAGAAGCATTGCAAAAAATAATAAAATCATCTACAAAGCTTAAGTGGGAAACAAGAAGACCACCAAAAGTTTTGTAGTACATACTAGGATTATTTAAGAATAACTCATTGATGCTCCTAAATAAGTACTCAACACCAGTAATAAATAAAGTAGGAGATGAAAGATCCCCTTATCATAAGCCATCGGAAGAAGGAAAGAAGGTCAAAGCTACCCCATTAAGCAAAATATAAACCAGGCATTATTAATAAAAATTTTAATAAGAAAAATAAATTTATCAGAAAACCCAAATAAATTCAAAATATAGAAAAGGAAATCCTAAGAGATATTATCAAAAGCTTTTGTAATATCTAATTTGAAAAGAATGTTTCCACCTCTAGTCTTAGCATCTAAATCATGAATTATTTCTTGGGCAAGTAAAATGTTATTAAAATAGATCTACCTCTAACAAAACTAGTTTTTTGAGAGAGATAATCATATGATGTAAAGGACTAAGTTTGTTGGCAAGAATTTTGGAAACCGCTTATTGAAGAAGGTGCAAAGACTAATAGGTCTAAAATCACCCAATAGTCTAGATTATCTTTCTTAGGTATGCACAATAGAAGTGTTAGAAAAATATCTAGAAAAGGATTACCATTAAAAAAATCAACCATAGCCTCAATCAAATCATTTTAAATAATAAACTAACATTTTTAAAAATTGAGTAGTGAAACCCTCCTGCACAAGAATCTATGTTCATGCTATTAAGAACTTTAAAAATTTCATCTTCATTAGCACAATAGTAAGGAAATCATTATCATCATTGGTAATAATAGAAGGAATTTAGAAATAGCTTCATAAGAGAAACTCTTATTAAGCATATTTCTAAAGTAATTAATAACTGAATCCTTAATATCATTATTCTCCATAATCCATTCTCCATTGCCATCTTTAATTTTTTTGAATATTATTTAAACCTCTCTATTTATTAACTAAAGCATGGAAATACCTAGTATTCTCACCATCCATATATGTTTACTAGCTTTTGACCAATAAGTCTCTTCCATATTTTAAAAATTAACAAGTTTATCTTTCACCTCACCAAGTCCTTAATCTTAGAAGGATCGACATAATAGAGACCTCAATATCACTAACCATTTTTCCATATCTTTGATATTAGCAAAAAGGTTATTAAAATAATGCTTTTTCCACCAACCTAGATTTTGCTAAAGTCTTTTAAGCTTAAACCAAAGTCTATTCATTCCCATAATCGAATTATCAAGATGTAAAGGAGCTTTCTAACTGTTAGCCACAACATTAAAAAAATCAATATGTTGAATCCACATGTTCTAAAATCTAAAAAGAGAGAAATTTTTTAATCTATTAGAATTATCTTTAATAGAAACCAAAAGAGGAGCATGATCAGAGAAGGTTCTACTTAAATGATCGATAGAAGTAATATGCCATTGAGTAATCCAATGAGTATTAAAAAGAATCCTATCCAACCTTTGTCAAAGTTTATAGTTTTGCCAAGTATAATTAGAACCTTTAAAACCAATATCAATCAAATTATAATCAAGGATCATATTGGAGAGCAACCACCACTTCAATCAATAAAACAGTGTAGAAATCACCACCTACAAACCAAGGTTTATTGATAAAGGTAGCAAAATTCCTCAAATTATCCTAAAGAAGATTTCTACTGATCTAAGCCCAAAACACAATAATCACCATAAGAGATTTGCATTAAAAACTTATTTAAAATCATCAAGAATAGAAACCTCTACAAAGTTATTCCAAAAATAACAAATCTTATTAGACATTAGAGAAAATTTAATCAAACCGATCATTCTAGCAACATGGTTAATTTTGTTAGCATGAATAAGAGGCTCCAGAAAAAATAAGCAATGAAATATTATGTATACGACAAAAATTTCTAATACGATTATGAATAGAGAGGGTACCAATCCCTCTAACATTCCAAACAATAAAATTAAACATAAAGAAATAAAAAGGGGTTAAGAAAAAGGTTAATTAAGAGAGAGAGGGAGGTCATGATCTAGTGTTTCTTAGCAATTTGGGAGGGAAATTTTAACATTTTTTCTCTTTTTAGCATGATAAGTTTGGAAACCATTTTCTTTTCCCATATAATCATCATCCGAGAAAGATTTAGGAGAAATCTTCGGAATAGAAATGAGTTCTCCTTTTTCCATGACATTAAAATTTATTAAAGCCAAATGAGCATCGGGAATAGCAAGAGAGGGAGTATAAACATATTTACTAAGAGGCAAGTGTGAACACCAAGCCCTTCCTCTTCATGACCCAAATTATTAGACAAAGCCAAATCTTTATGAGAATTTAAATCATCCTGAATCTGGAAAATAGAATCAATTTTTTCAACCTAATTATCACGAGGTTTTAAACCCATATTCTCCATTGAAATTGTGTGATGCATAACATTAATATCCTCATTTATATTCTCAATCAAAGCTTTATTTTCATCAATCAAAGCTGTCAAGGATGAAGGTATTGAATCAGAGGAAATAGAATCATCATCCAAAAGTCTAGAAAAATAATAATTGTTCATATTAGAAGCCTTCAATTGCATACAACAAGTAAGAGGTAAAATAACCTTATTAGGAACATTAAAAAATTCCTTTTTTTTGAAAGTAGCTTCTTGATATTTAACAATGATCGCCCTAAGGTTTGGAATACAAGTTTCTTTAATAGGGATTTTCTTTTTGTGAGGATGAATAATGAAACATTTTGAATTATCATGCTGTGGATTTTATAGTGAGAACAAAAGATATGGAGATTAAATTCAATTCTTTGCATGTAATCATAATTTCGATCCCAACCAAATTTCTTTGGGTGTTTCTTGGTAATGTCCAATTCAATAAGGATTCTAGCCATTGAAAGATGAGATTTCATAGTTGTTGCGATCAATTTGCAATAATACCAAATAAAGTACCCATAATAAAAAAGGAATTGATGGTTAACGAAATGAATTCACATATTAGGGAGAGAAATCCAAATTGGAATGTCTTTGAATGATTATAAAGCTATTGAAGCCAAGTTAGTTGATGCCCTAGTAGGATCCATAGGATCCTTTGGTTTCCCCAAGGAATCATCAGGGAAGATGCCAAGCCTCAACGTCACTCCAATGAAGACATGTAATCAGCCAGTGGCTATCGATTCAAGAAGGAATCCAATTAGAAATGTGTAGAATAGCTAAGCTAGAAATGAGTGGGGGAAAGGGAAATCACTAGCCAGGATGAGGCAAGCATTTTGGGTTTGGTAGGGTGGCCTGATAGAGGGAAAGTAGGGTATGTAGTTAGGCCCAGGCCTGGCCCAGGTTTAGCCTGGGAAGTCAGTAAGTGCTCAGGTTTTGGCCTTAGTTGGGCCAGGCTCAGCCCAGTTTATTTAGCCCAGGCCTTTAGGCCTGTGGGCCCAGGGCCCAGGCCTGGCCTTCAGGCCCAGCCCAGGGCCCAGGGCCTCAGTCAGCTCAGCCTGTCAGGCCAGCCCAGGCCTCAGGCTCAGTGGCCTGGCCCAGGGCCCAGCCTAGGGCCTGGGCTCAGGGCCCAGGGCCCAGGTCAGCTGGGCCCAGGGCCTGGGCTCAAGCCCTAGGCCCAGGGCTCAGCCTAGGCCCAGCCTAGGGCCTTTCAGGCCTAGGGCTGGGGCTTCAGGGCCCAGGGCCCAGGGCCCATCTAAGCTCAGCCAGCCCAGGCTCAGCCCAGGGGCCTGCTCAGGGCCCAGGGCCGGGCTCAAGCCCAGGGCCCAGGCCCAGGGCCCAGAGGCCAGCCACCCAGGCCTGGGCCCAGGCCCAGCCTGGCCTTTGGCCCAGGGCCCAGCTCAGCCTCAGCCCAGGCCTTAGCTCAGCCCAGGGCCTGGCCCAGCCCAGGCCTATTTAGGCCCAGCTCAGCCTAGGGCCTGCTCATGACTCCAGGCCCAGGCCTAGGGTGCCTTTGGCCCAGGACTCAGGGTAAGCCTTTAAGCCCAGCTCAGTCAGCCTAGCTCTGGCCCAGCTCAGCCTGGGCCTGATTCAGCTCAGCTCAGCCCACACTCAGGCTCAGCCTAGGCCCAGGGCCCAGGGCCTAGGGCTCATTTAGGCCCAGCCCAGGGCCCAGGCCCAAGTTAGCCTGAGTGAGCATGTGGCCCAGGGCCCAGTGTGGCCTGTTTAGGCCCAGAATTTGGGATGCTTTTAGTGGTCAGTCAGGGTTTATTGGGGATTAAGGTTGTGGTTGTGGTAGGTCTGGGAGGAGCATTTGGAGGGTTTAGGGTTAGTGCTTTTAGGGTTTGGGTGGGGTAGGGTTTGGAGGTTTAGGGTAAGGTTAGTTGGTTTTTTAGTAGGTTTGGGGAAGTTTTAGGTTTAGGATTTAGGTTTTAGTTTATTTAGGTTTAAGGTTTTTTTAAGAGAACAAATTCATAATCAACATTTCTTCTTTGATTTCACCAACCAAGAAATACCAAGTTTTCAAAAAATGACATAGATAAAAAAAATGATCACACATAGGAAATCAAAAGCCCTAGATAACTAGAACTATCTCTACTATAAAGACACAGCCCATAAGCTAGATCGGATGTTCTTCTCAGTTCCCCAAACCATCACCATCTCTCGAGTAGGATCCGCCATCATATCCTCATCTATCCCTCCGAGACCACCATTTGTAACCTCCAGAGCTCCTCCCACCTCATAACCACCACTACTACCACCACCTCCATATCCATATCTCCATCCCCACCACCAAAGTGATAATCCTCCCTTCCTCTACTAGAACTAAACTAGTTGACTAGATGTTCCCCCTTTTATTATAGGTTTAGTTTAGGTTTTGGTTTATTATGTTTCATTTAGGTTTATTTTTTATGTATTTAGTTTCTTTAGGTTTAGTTTAGTTAGTAGTGGTTTAGGTTTAGTGGCTCACTGATTGGGGTTTTAAAGTTTAGTATGGTAGGTTTATTTTTGTGGGTTTTCAAGAGTGGTTGTGGTTTAGTGTTTAAGATTTTGGTAGGTTTAGCTTTGGGGTGGTAGGGTTTAGTGTTTGCTGGCCTAGGGCTAGCTTTTTGTGGTTGTGGTTTAGGGTTTACTGGCCAGGTTTGTGTTTTCATGATCTTGGGCCTGGCCTTGAGCAGGGTTAGCATTTAGTAGCTCAGGTAGAGTTTTAGGGCCCAGGTTTAGGGTTTTTCATTTATTTATTATTTTTAAAACCAAGCAACCCAAGAGTTTAGTAATAGTTATTTAGTTTATTATTTATTTTATTTAGGTCCAATTTATCTTTAGCTTTTTATTATTTATATATATTTTAGTAGGTTTATTTATATTTTTAGGTCAGTTTATTTAGTTTAGTTTAATTTAATTTATTTTAGTTTAAGTTTATTTATTTTTTAGATTTAGGTTTAGGTTTTATTTTATCTTTAAAGAGGTTTTACTTTATTTTGGTTTATTTTAGGTTTTATTTTAGTAGTAGATTTTTAGTATTTATTAGTTTTATTTTAGGTTTAGGTTTATTTATTTTAGGTTTAAGTTTTATTTATTTTAGTATAATTTATTTCTTTTGGTTTAGGTTTGTTTATTTATTTTAGTATAATTTATTTTAGTTTTGGTTTATTTTTTTAGGTTAATGTTTTTTAATTTAGTTTAGGTTTTATTTTTTTTTATTAATTTTAGGTTTTTTTTAGTTTAGGTTTTTATTTAATTTTATTTTATTTTATTTTAGGTTTACTTTTTATTTTTATTTTAGGTATAGTTTTATTTATTAGGTTTTTTTAGTTTAGTTTAGGATTTTTTATTTATTTTATTATATTTTAGTTTTATTTTATATTATATTTATTTATTTAGGTTTAGTTTAATTTATGTTTTAATTTTATTTTATTTTTTAATTTTATTTTTATTTCAGTTTATTTATTTATTTTATCTTAAATTTTATTTAATTTAGGCTTAGTTTTTTTAGCTTTTAGGGTTTAGGGTTTAGGGTTTTATGGTTTAGGGTTTAGGGTTTAGGGTTTAAAGTTTAGGTTTTAGGTTTAAGGTTCAAGTTTTAGTTTGGGGTTTGGGGTTTTTGGTTTTTTAATTTAATTTTATTTTAAAAGAGAACAAATTGATATTCAACATTTCTTCTTTTTGATTTCTTCAACCATGTAACACACCAAGTTTTCTAAACATAGATAAAAAATGAGCATGCATAGCAAATCAAAACCCTAGATAACTCATTACTATAAAGACACTTATAAGCAATCGAATCAACCATTCTTCAGCTCCAGCTCCCATCGAACCACCCCACCTCTAGTAGTGGGGATCCACCATCATATCCCCGATCTCCCTTCGCCACCACCACAGTTGTAACCTTCGTCGCTCATCCTGCCTCCAAAACCATAACTGGTTTGACCACCACCTCCATATCCACTAGCACCTCTAGATCCCCACCACCACTATGATAACTGCCGCCTATGCCTTCACCTCCACAATAAGATCTAGACTGAGCCTGGTTGATGGTGATGTTCCTACCGTCAAGATTAATCCCATTCTTAAAGTTTAGGTTTAGGTTTAGTTTGGGTTTGTTAGGTTTAAGGTTTAGGTTTCTTTAT
The DNA here is from genome assembly GCA_021442155.1 of Cymbidium sinense. Lineage (NCBI taxonomy): Eukaryota > Viridiplantae > Streptophyta > Magnoliopsida > Asparagales > Orchidaceae > Cymbidium > Cymbidium sinense. The sequence continues at coordinate 180,326,896 of CM038220.1, forward strand.
TAATTTATTTAGTTTTAGTTTAGGTTTTTTTGGGGTTTAGGGTTTAGATTTGGTTTGGGGTTTAGGTTTGGGTTTTTAGGTTTAGGGTTTAGAGCTGGTTTTAGGGTTTAGGGCTGGTTTGGGTTTTAGTTTGGGTTTAGTTTTAGGTTTTATGGTAGGTTTGTGGTAAAGTAGTTTTTTAATGGTTTTAGTTTTTAGTTAGGTTTAGTGTAGTCAGGTTTAGAGTTTAGAGTTTTATTTTAAAAAAAATTAAACCCCAGTAGTTTATTTTTATTATTTTATTTTAGTATTTATTTTATTTTATGTTTATATTTTATTATTAATATATAGTTTATTTATTAGTTGGTTTTATTTTAGTTTATTTTTTTAGGTTTAGTTTTAGTTTATTTTTTATTTATTTATTTTATTTTATTTAAGTTTATTTTATTTATTTAGGTTGTATTTTAGGTTTATTTTTTTTATTTTATAGCCAGTTTATTTTAGTATTATTTATTTTAGTTTAAGTTTAGTTTAGGTTTAGTTTAGGCTATTTATTTTAGTTTATTTAGGTTTTATTTTAGTTTAGGTTTTTTATTTATTTTAGTTTTATCTAGTTTAGCTTTAGTTTTATTTTATTGTTTTATTTTTTATTTATCTTTTATTTTATTTGTGTTTATTTTATTAGGTTTATTTATTTTTTATTTAGATTTTTAGTTTAATTTTATTTTTTATTTGGTATTTTATCTTTATTTAGGCTTATTATTTTTTAGTTTATTTTATTTGACCTGTTTAGTTTTATTTTATTTATCTTATTAGTTTTAGTTTCACCTCTCTATTTTATTTATTTTTAGTTTGTTTAGATTTTAGTTCTTTTTACTTTATTTATTCTTTTACTAGGGCCTTAGTGGTGGGCCCAGGATGATTAGTGTGGCCTGTGGCCCAGGCCTGTGGGCCTTAGATTTAGGCTCAGTGGCCCAGGTTTAGGGGCCTGTGGCCTGGGAAAGGTAGAAATTTCTTTAGGGCCCAGTATCAGGGCCTGCCTGGAGGTCAGGGTATTTAAATTAATTATTTATTCAATTTTTATTTTTATAAGTTTAGGTTTTTAGTTTAGGTAGGTTTAGGTTTAGTTTAGTATGATTTTTTTAGTTTTATTTTTTTATATATTTAGGTTTAGGTTTATTTTATTTTAGTTTAGTTTAGGTTTATTTGGTTTATTTTTAATTTATGTTTAAGAGTTATTTATTTAAACCAAGTTTTTATTTAGTTTAATTTTTATTTTTAGTTTATTTTATTTTTTTTTATTTAGGTTTATTTTATTTTTATTTAGTTTTAGTTTTATTTATATTAGGTTTATATTTTATTTTATTTTATTTTGTTTTATTTCTTTAGGTTTAAATTTAAGTTTAGTTTATTTTTTAGTTATTTTTTATTTTATTTTTTTAGTTTAGTTTAGATTTTTATTTTTTTTTTTTTTAGGTTTTGGTATTATTTTAGGTTTTTTAGGTTTTAATTTTTTATTTTTATTTTATTTTATTTATCATTAGTTTAGTTTAGGTTTATTTATTTTATTTTTTAGTTTATTTATTATTTTATTTAGTTTAGTAGTTTATTTTATTTTGTTTATTTTATTTTTATTTTAGGTTTATTTTAGTGGGTTAGTGTTTATTTATTTTATTTTAGGGTATTTTTTATTTTATTTAGCTTAGGTTTTATTCTATTTTATTTTATCTAGTTTATTTTATTTTTTATTTAGTTTTACATATATAAGTTTTATTTTTAGGTTTATTTTATTTTATTTAGTTTAGGTTTATTTATTTTATATTTTTATTATCCATTTTATTTTAATTGGTAGTTTAGGTTTATTTTATTATATTATATTTAGGTGGTTGTGGTTTATGGATCATGGAGGGTTTGGAGTGTAGTGGTTTGGGTTTAGCTTTAGGTTTTTTAGGTTAGTTTTAAATTTAAGGAGTGGTTGGGTTTTGGGTGGTTTAACGATCAGTGGCCTGGATAGTAGGTTTAGGGTCTTGTGGCTCAGTTTAGGTTTTAGTAGGTAGGGTAATTTAGTAGCCTGGGAGGTTTAGGAGGGCCTAGGGTTGGTCAGGGTTTTTTATTTAAAAACCAAGCAAAATGCAGATTTATTTAGTTATTTATTTTAGTTTATTTTATTTATTTTATAGGTATCTATTTTTATTTAGTTTTATAGTTTAGTTTTATTTTGGTGATTTAGGTTTGATTTAGGTTAGGATTTTGATTAAATTTTTATTTTATTTTCATTTAGTTTAGGTTTTTTATTTAGTTTTGGTTTAGTTTTATTATTTTTTAGTTTTAGTTTTATTTAGGTTTAGGTTTAGGTTTATTTATAGGTTTATTTTTATTTTATTTAGTTTAATAGGTTTATTTTATTTTATATATTTAGTTTAGGTTTATAGTAAGTTTATTATTTAGGAGGTTTAGTTTATTTATTTTAGTTTAGTTTATTTTGTTTAGGTTTAGGTTTATTTTATTTTATTTATGTTTTAGTTTAGATTTACTTTATTTTTATTATTTTATTTATTAATTTATTTAGGTTTATTTTTATTTTTAGGTTTATATTTTTTTTATTTTAGTTTAGTTTAGGTTTTATTTATTTTAAGTTTAAGTTTAGGTTTAGGTAGGTTTAGTTTTTTTAATTTTATTTGATTATTTTATTTTAGTAGGTTTTATTTTATTTTATTTTAGGATTTATTTTAGTTTATATTTTAGGTTTAAGTTTAGTTTAGTAGGATTTAGGGAGGGTTTAGGGTAGGGATTTAGGGTTTAGTTTAGTAAGATTTTTAGGTTTAGGTTATTATTGGGTTTTTGTGGTTATTTAGGGTTTTAGGGTTTGGGTTTAGGGTTTAGTTTAGGGTTCAAGTTTAGTTTGGTGGGCTTATTATTAGAGAAACAAGATTCAACATTTCTTCTTAATTCATCAACCAAATAACACACCAAGTTTTCTAAGACTGGTAGATAAAATGAGCATGAATAGAGCAAATAAAAAATCATATCTACTATAAAGACACAGTTCCATAAGCAGAGATCGTCATCATTTTTTTGTTTCTAGTTCCTATCAAAACCACGCCTCAGTAGGAGCCACCATCATTATAATCTCTCCCTCCACCACCACTGAACCTTATCGCTTCCATAACCACCACGTTACCACCTCCATATCCACCAACATCTAGTTGTGGTTTTTTTTGCAAGATCTAGAAAAAAATTCATATTCAACATTTCTTCTTTTTGATTTCATCAACCAAGTAACACACTAAGTTTTCTAAGACACAAGAGACGACATGGATAAAAAATGAGCACACATAGAGCAAATCAAAACCCTAAATAACTAAAACTATCCCTACTGTAAAGACACAGTTGCATAAGTAGCATATCGGATTGGTCTTTCTTCAATTTCTCCAATTCCCATCAGAACCACCCCGGCCTCTCAAGCCGTGGATTCCACCATCATCTCCTCGATCTCTCCCTCCTCCACCACTAAGGCTGTAACCTCCGTCCCTCCTCTCGCCTCCATAATCACCACCTCCATATCCACCAGCACCTCCAGATCCCCACCACCACACTAAATACCTTTGCCTTCGCCTCCACCGCCAGATCTTGACTAAGCGGCTGATTGGTGATGTTCCTACCATCAAGGTTTAATTATTAAGGTTTAGGTTTTGGTTTTAGAGTTTATGATTATTTTAATTTTAGTTATTTATTTTAATGTTTGGGGTGGGGGTTTAGGGTGGGTTTAGGATTTTAGGATGTTTGTGGTTTAGGATTTAGTTTAGGTTTAGGTTTGGGTTTAGGGTTTAGTGGTTTAAACTTTAGGTTTAGGAAGTCTAGGGTTTAGCATGTTAGAGGTTTGTGGGTTTAGGTTTGGTTTAGTAGGTTTGGGTTTAGGTTGGTTTAGGGTTATTATAGGGGGTTTAGGGGTTTAGGGTTTAGGGTTTAAGGTTTAGGGTTTAGGTTTTTTTTTGGGAAAGTTAGAATTTTATACCATAAAAGGAAAAGATACAATATCCTTAAAAGGGTAAAGCTCTAAAATTCTACGCTCGAGCTACAAGAAACTTAGAGGTAAACCCCATATCTAAGTACATTAGAAAGAAAAGAAAACAAAAGAGCAAATACATGCCTAAAAGCATAATAGAAAAGACATGAGTAAGACTAAAACAAATTGAAAATAGTAAAGGATGAGTAGCTCATGATTCCTTTGAGAAAGCAAGATAAGTAAGATCCATAACAACATCACATGGGTTGACTGAGCAATGACCATTCCCTCTGTAAAGTTCCAACCTATAAAAGAAATTTGCAGAATAATATAAAGGCAAAAGCCATAGCTAAAAAGGATAAAGATATAGAGAGGAAAAAGAGAGAGCTTAGAAAGAAAAGGCTCAGGCTCAGTTAGGATCATCTTAAGGGTCAACAATAAATATGAGCATCCAAACTTCATAAAGAAGGGTTACAATCATATGTAATGCTACCAGCCAAAGAGAAGAGGTGAGTAACATTAAAGTCATCATAGCTAGCATACCTGATACAAGCAAACATCCAAGGCCATTAGTCCATAGAGTTCTAGATCCAACACCATTAAACAAAAAGAAACCAACTAGCAACCAGCTAGCAACCAAACCACAATAGACTAATTGTAATAACCTAGAGAGAGGCTAGAATAAAGTCAGAACACCAACAACATCCATTAACCATGTAGCCATTCAACCTCCAAAATAGGGAAAACCAGAACCAGCCATTAGCAAGCACCATACCAATGCTAATTAATAGAGACATAACCAACAAAACCAAGATAGGAGCCCTCAAGCCAAAGTCCCAACAATAAGTAGTCATGAAGCCAAATTAGGTGAGCAACCACAAATGACTAAATAGCTCAGAAATAAAACCATCAACTGAAGGAAACATAAGCTACAGCAAGTGCAAATCACCAGAAGACAAAACAACCACACAAAAGGGGGCCAAAGGCTGCCACCAACCACCAAAAACCAAAAAGTCCAATCCAAAATGATCAACAAAGGTTCAACCAGCACAATAAAAGGCTCTAACAAATTATCGAGTTTAGGTTTTAATTTTAGGGTTCTAGTTTTAGTTTAATGTTTAGGGTTTTTAGTATCAATTTTTTTAATAGAGAACAAATTCATATTCAACATTTCTTCTTTTTTATTTCATCAACCAAGTAATACACCAAGTTTTCTAAGACACAAATGGCATCATAGATAAAAAATGAGCACACATAGATCAAATCAAAAACCCCAGATAACTAGAATCATCTCTACTATAAAGACACAGTTCCATAAGTAGTAGTGATTTGTTCTTGTTTCCCCCATCAAACCCTTTGCCTCTAGTAATTGGATCCACCATCACATCCCCAATCTCTCCCTCCACCACTACCATGGTTGTAACCTTTGTCACTCCTATCACCTCCATAACCACTACTACACTGACCACCACCTCCATATCCACCATCACCTCCAGATCCCCCACCACCACTGAGACAACTGCCACCTCTGCCTTATCCTCCACCACTAGATCAAGACTAAGCTTTGGTTGATGATGTCTTCAGGTTGTGCCCATTCTTAGGGTTTAGGTTTGGGTTTAGGTTTATTAGGTTTTAGGGTTTAGGTTTATTTTTAATTTATTTAGTTACTTTAAGTTTAGGTTTAGGGTTTGGGGTTTAGGTTTTATTTAGATTTAGGTTTATGGTTTTAGGTTTATGCTTTTAGAGTTTAGGGTTTAGGGTTAAGGTTTTTGGTAGGTTTAGGGTTTAGTGTTTAGGATTTAGGGTTTAGGTTTTTTTTAAAAATTAAGTAAAACCATTTTAGTTTATTTAATATATTCATTTTATTTATTTATTTTTTATTTAGGTTTATTTTTTATTTTTTATTTAGTTTAGTTTTTTTTATTATTTTAGTTTATGTTTTTTGTTTTAGTTTATTTTTTCATTTTGGTTTATGTTTATTTTTTAGTTGAGTTTTATTTTTATTTTATTTTTTAAGTTTAAGTTTCAGATTTTATTTTATTTTTTTAGGTTTAAGTTTTAGAATTTTATTTTAGGTTTATTTTTAGGGATTATTTTTTAGTTTAGGTTTAGTTTTTTTTAGTTTATTTTATTTTATTTAGTTTAGGTTTAGGTTTCTTTAGTTATTTTTTAAGTTTAGGTTTAGTTTAGGGTTTTAGGTTTAGAGTTTAGGATTTAGGGTTTTGATTTGTGGTTTAGTGTTTAGGGTTTAGGATTTAAGGTTTAGGGTTTTAGGGTTTACAGTTTAGTGTTTCATGTTTTTAGGGTTTAGGGTTTAGGGTTTAGGGGTTAGGTTTTAGGTTTAGGGTTCAGGATTTAGTTTAGGGTTTAATGTTTTTGGTTTTTTTTTTAAAAATGGAAAACAAATTCAAATTCAACATTTTTTCTTTTCAATTTCATCAACCAAGTAACACTCCAAGTTTTCTAAAACATAAGTGATGACATAAATAAAAAATGAGCACACATAGAGCAAATCAAAAACCCTAGATAACTTGAACCGTCTAAACTATAAAGAACTAGCTCCATAAGTAGCAGATCGGATCAGCCGTTCTTCAGTTTCTTCAGTTCCCATCAGAACCATCCCAACCAGTCTAGTAGCGAGATCCACCATCATATCCTTGATCTCTCTAATTGGGTTTAGGGTTTTAGGGTTTATGCTTTTAGGGTTTAAGGTTTTGGGTCATGGTATAGGGTTTATGGTTTAGGGTTTTTTACGGTTTAGGATTTAGGGTTTAGGGTTTAGGGTTATAGGTTTAAGGTTGTAAACTTAGGGTTTAGGGTTTAGGGTTTAGGATTTAATGTTTAAGGTTTTTCTTATTTTAAATTAAGTAAACTGGTAGGTTTAGGTTTATTTAGTTTAATTTTTATTTATTTTAGTTTATTTTATTTAAGATTTTTATTAATTTTTATTTTTTTATTTTTATTTATTTTTTGTTTATTTATTTTATGTTTATTTATTAGTTTTTTATTTTAGTATATTTTTTAGGTTTAGGTTTAGGTTTAGATTTAGGTTTAGGTTTTAGGGTTTGAGGTTTAGGGTTTAGGGTTTAGGGTTTGGGATTAGGGTTTTTTTTACTCTTTTTTTATTTTTTTTATTTTAGGTTTAGGGTTTAAGGTTTAGGGTTTAGGGTTTAGGATTTAGGATTTAGGGCTTAAGATTTTTTTACCTTAAAATTAAGTAAATCGATCAATTTAGGTTTATTTAGTATATTTAGTATATTTTTTTATTTATTTTAGTTTACTATATTTTTTATTTTTATTTAGTATAGTTTATATATTTTAGGTTTATTTATTTTATTTTAGGTTTTTTATTTTAGTATACTTTTTAGGTTTAAGTTTAGATTTATTTTTTAGTTGAGTTTTGTTTTTATTTTATTTATTAGGTTTAGGTTTTATTTATAGGTTTAGGTTTAGGTTTTTATTTTATTTTCTTATGTTTAGGTTTTAGGTTTTTATTTTTAGGTTTTATTTTTTAGTTTTGATTTAAGTTTATTTTTGGCTTATTTTATTTTATTTAGTTTAAGATTAGGTTTAGGTCTTAGTTTTATTTATTTTAGTTTATGTTATTTTAGTTTAGGTTTATGTTTATTTTACTTTGTTTATTTTATTTTAAATTTAGGTTTAGGTTTTTTTTAGTTTAGGGTTTATGTTTTATTTTTGATTTATTTTTAGATTTTATTTTTAGGTTTATTTTTTAAGTTTACATTTTTATTTAGTTTTTATTTTATTTTATTTTAGGTTTATTTTATTTTATTTAATGTTTAGTTTTTATTTTATTTAGGTATTTCATTCTTAGGTTCATTTTATTTTTTAATTTAGAATAAATTTTTTATTTTATTTTAGTTTATTTTTTATTTTTTATTTTATTTTATTTTAGGTTTATTTATTTTAGTTTAGTTTAGTTTTTATTATTTTATTTTATTTAGGTTTAGGTTTTTTTTAATTTATTTTATTTTTATTTTATTTATAGTTTAGTTTTAGGTTTTTTTAGGTTTAGGGTTTAGGGTTTAGAGTTAGCTTAGGGTTTAGGGTTAGATTAGGGTTTCAGGTTGATGGTAAGCTTTAGGGCTTAGGGTTTTTATGGCTTAAGGTTTAGGTGTTTAGGGTTAGGGTTAGGGTTTAGGGTTGTATGTTTAGGGTTTAGGGTTTAGGGTTTAGGATTTAGTATAGGGTTGAGTTTTAGAGTTTTTTTAAATTATATAAACCGATAAGTTTAGGTTTATTCAATTTACTTAGTTTATTTTATACTTTTTATTTAGGTTTATTTCTTATTTCTATTTAATTTATTTTATTTATTTATGTTTATTTATTTTAGTTTTGGTTTTTTATTTTAGTTTATTTTTAAGGTTTAGGTTTATGTTTGTGTTTATTTTTTCATTTTATTTATTTTTTATTTTTTTGGTTTAGGTTTTATTTTTTATTTTAGGTTTAATTTTAGGTTTTATCTTTTTTTTTAGGTTTAAGTTTTAGGTTTTATTTTAGGTTTATTTTAAATTTTATTTTTTAGTTTAGGTTTATTTTTTTATTTTATTTTATTTTATTTTGTTTGGGTTTAGTTTAGGTTTAGTTTAGTTTAAGTTTAGTTTAGTTTATTTTTTTGGTTTTTAAGGTTTAGGTTTATTTTATTTATTTTTAGTTTTAAGTATTTGTTTATATGTCTTTATTTAGTTTTATTTTATTTATTTTAGGTTTATTTTATTTTAATTTTACATTTAGGTATTTTATTTAGGTTTTATTTTAGGTTTATTTTATTAGTTTAGTTAAGTTTTAATATTTTTGTTTTAGTTTATATCATATATATATATATATATATATATATCATATATATTTTTTTACATATATATTTCTTTTTAGGCTAGGTAGGTTAGGTCAGTTAGTTAGGTTTATTTTATCTATTTTAGGTTAGCTTTTTTATTTATTTTATTTTTTTTTTAGTAGTTTATTTATATTTTAATTATAGTTTAAGTTAAATATTTATTACTTATTATTTATTTGTTTCAGTATATATTTTATTTACATTATTAGTTAGGATTGGTTTAGGCCAGTTTATGGTGGGAGTGTCAGGGTCATTTAGGGTTTTGTTTATTTACTTAGGAGGGTCAGTTAGGGAGGTTTAGGGTTTAGGGGAGGTTAGTCTTAGGGATGTAGGCTTTAGGGTAGGGTTTAGGGTTGGGTTTAGTGAATTCTATTAATAGTGGTTAAAGGTTCCTTGGTTGAGTTTTAGGTTTAGGAGCTAGTTTAGGGTTTTACCCATGTAGGGCTAGGGTAGGTGGTACCATTTAGTGTTATGGTGGTTTAAAAAAACCAAGCAAAGTAAGTTATTATATTATTTAGATATTTTTATTTGTTTATTTATTCTTTAGCTTATTTATCTTACGCATATCTTAGTTTAGGTTTTTATTAGTTTAATTAGAGTTAGGTTTATCATTTAGTTTAATTTTATTTTATTAGGTACTATTTATATAGGTTTAGGTTTAGGTTATTTTATTTTTTCAAGTTTGTGGTTTATTTTAGGCTCTTTAGTTTTATTTTAATTATGTAGGTTATTTTAGTTTATTTAGTTTTATTATTTAGTAAGTTTATTTAGATTTATTTTAGATTTTATTTAGAGGTAGTATTTTATTTTGTTTAGGTTTAGGTTTTTTGAGGGCTTAAGTTATTGTTTATTTTATTTTTATGTTTTTTTTAGGTATTTAGTTTTAGGTTATTTAGTTTATTTATCTTTTATTTTAGCATTTTAAGGTTATTAGTTTATTATTTTTTCAATAGTAGGTTTTTTATTTATTTGTGATAATTTATATTTTTATTTTATTTGTTAGGTTAGGATTAGATGTAGGTTAGATTTTCAAATTTTTTATCTTTATAGTTTTTAGTTTTATTTGATTAGTGGTTGGTTAGATCTAGAGAGGGAGTGGGTAGGGTAGTTGTGGAGTAGATTTATTTAGTTTATGAGAGGTGTATTATTTGTATTTAGGTAGGTTTCTAGGGAGGAATAATTATTTATTTTTAAGATTTAGGTTTTTATATTTAGGTTTATTATTATTTATTTATCTTGTGATTTATTTTTATTACATAGTTTATTGTAGTTTCATGATTTTAGTTTAGTTTAGGTTTTAATTAATTAGTTTATTTATTATTTTTGAGAGGGAGGAAGTTTAGTAGTTTTATCTAGGAAAGTTTATATTATTTTAGGTTTATAGTTATGTAAGGAGAGAGTTTTAGGGAGTGGGGTAAGGGATAAGGGAGGTCTATGGTTGAGGGTAGCATGATTTGGTGAGTATGATCTGTTAGGTTGGGTTTTATAGTGTGGTAGGGAAGGAAGATAGGGATATTAGGGTAGATCGTTAGTTTAAATATAGTTTTTTAGTTTAGTTTAATTATTAATTTTAGCTTGGGTTGGGTTTTGGGGTTTATTTTAAAGAGGTTTTGTGGGTTTGGTGGTTATTATTTTTGGGTTAGATTAAGGTTTATCATTATTTACTTTAGTTTTTCTGAGTTTTAGGATTTCTTATGCCTAAATGCATGATGAAATAGGTTATGGGTCAAATCAGCTAGAAGAAGGTCTTCCACCACAATGGATGCCCCTCAGTCAAGCATTCCTTTATGATGCAAAGATGGAGATCCTTCATGTTCAAGAGAGAAAGAATATGCATGATGTGCATACAACCATATAGCTAAGGGGTTGCTAAATCTTTTAATTATCTTATTTATGTCTTAGTTTTATAATGAGGTTATGAGTTTTAAAATTTAGTTATGAGTGATTAGTTGGGCAGAAAAGTTATTTTTATCCTAAGAGCCTAATCGTTTCTAAGCCACACATTAAAGCATCAATCATTTAAGAAACTATGAAAAGCATGCCATCCTGATGCATAATGTAAACATAACATCAAACAATTATATAAACTATCATAAAAGAATAAAAGGTCGATGCATTCGGGTACTCGCAACCCAAGAGAGAAAAATATGGGTAGCCGAGCTCTACCCTTATACAACCATGAGAGTATGAAAGAATAATTATAATTGTATTAAATGCTATGGGGGTCTTCTTCTTTGTATCTCCATTTTGATTTGGTTCCTTCTTTGATTCAGATGGTGCTTGCTTTAAAGGCATCATAGGGCACTCCAGGACAAAGCCTTCTAGCCACTGCTCATCCTAATGTCCGATAGCACTAATCCTAATTCCTACTACAAAAATTACAATTATGTGGGAAAAGTAAACCTAACTACACCTGCAAAGTAAAGGTTAGCTAAATATACATATCATCCCAAGTAGTTGTATTTATAATTTAGACTTAGCACCCTATACATGGGTATCTAAATCCACCTATCCTAATATTGATTATGCTTAAAGATTTAAGCAACCTATGAAAAGAGCATTCACATATATTTTTAAGATCCCTTAAGCATAATCCCCCATAGAAAACATGATTAGGCTAATATTGGCCTATCATCCAGTCTACAAAGCATACACCCTAACATCCAATCTAAAATAATACATCATATAACAAAACACACATCACATCATACACCATCCTAACTTAGAGCTATAAGTGATGACTTAATTCTAATGTATGTATTAAGGCTTATGTGTTTTGTCTTGTTAGGCATTAGTGTTGTATTTTCCAAGTGTTGAAGGATTCAATTTAACATCAAAGGTTGATTTGAATTGAAGTAGTTTAATTGATTTGAGAATTTTAATTTGTGTTTTCTTTTGTTTCATTTGATTACACTTAGCAACTAAGTGTTATAAAGAGAAAAAGAGGATTTCCCTCTCATCCCTACCTTAAGTCACTTTCTAAATATATTAATTTGATTTAGTTCTCTTTAACAAATGGCTTATTAAATGATTTAATTAATCCTAAGTTTAGGTTCACTTTAAATAATCCTATTCAAAATGAAAGACATCTTAAGATTAATTTAATTGAATTACTATCACATGACATATATTACATCATTCCTTTCCATCACATGTAACATGCATATGATTTTATCATAAGTGTATCTATACATGCAATATATTTTAGCACACTTAAATGATGAATGTATATGTATGTTTAGAATTTATATTTTATTTGATTGAATTATTTAAACATATTAATTTAAAACTTTATCCAAATTCTTATACAAATAGGACATAAGAATGAAATTAATTAGGCATGTGGCATTGTTAAACCAGAGAAGTGAGGTAATCAAATGACCTCCTTGGAGCTAGCTAAAGCTTTGTATTCTCGGGATGTCTAGACTATATACCCATTTGAATTTAAATATATGTAAATTCGTATAAATAAACATAGGAAGTAAGCTCCAAAATCATATGGTTAGTTAATTCAACCACTTAGCCAATTATGAATGCATGCAATTTTAATGAAAAATGGGATTTTCATTTACTAATCAATATACATATACATGTATAAGATATGGAAAGTAATGTCATTGTTAAACCAAGAAGTGAGGTAATCAAATAACCTCCTTGGGGCTAACTAAAGCCTCAACTTCCTGAGATGTCTAGACTATATACTTGCTTTTCTCGGACACACATGGATGTATACATGAATGAGGGAAAGAAAATTCAAAGATTGTATTTTTGATCAATCATTTATATATGATTTAAACCTCTATCCAAATTCTAATGTTGAAATACATAGAATGAAATCAAATTATTCATTGTTAAACTAGAAATGAGGTAATAAAATGACCTTCTAGCTAAATTTAATTTAAATAGCTAAAATCATGCATATATTAAATTAAATCAACACATGCAAGCTTAAGTGTTACATAAAGAAAATCCATTTTATTTTACTTGATTTTGAAAAGATGGATGCAAGAATTCAAATGACATACCAAATTTAACATGATTGGAAAGAGGACAATCAAATATTACCATGTGATTCATTCAACCAAATAAGTTCTTAACAAAAATCAAATCAAATAAGATTATTTAAATCAAACCAAAGCTTCTTTATTAATTAAGTTTTGGATTTGATTTGATTTAAAGCAGAGAAGAGAAATCATCACTTACTATTTTAAACCCATTCCCACATTAGTGATTTGATTTAGTTTAATAAAATGTAATTAAGTTGATTTTGTGGGTTAATTTAAGAAATGTAATTAAATCAAATATTAACATGTTAATTAAGTTTATTTTTAGATTTTATTTTTAGTTTAGGCTTAAGTTTTGTTTAGTAAATTTTGTTTTATTTAGTTTAGCTTCAGGTTTAGGTTTAGTTTATTTTAGGTTTAGGTTTAGGTTTTATTTATTTTAGTTTAGGTTTTGGTTTTTTTATTTTATTTATTTTAGGTTTATTTTTTTTTAGTTTAGGGTTTAGGTTTTATTTTATTTTATTTATTTATTTATTTAGTTTTAAGTTTTATTTATTATGTTTTATTTAGTTATTTGGAGTTTAGGGTTTAGAGTTTAAGGTGGGGTTATGGGTTTTAGGTGATTTAGGTTAGTGGTTGAGGGTTTAGGAGGATTAGGGTTTGGTTTAGGGTTTTAAAAAAAACCAAGCAAACCAGTGGTAGGTTTATTTAGTTTATTTAATTTTTTTTTAGATTATTTTATTTATTTTATTAGGTTTATTTTTATTTATTTATCTTATTATTTTTTTTTTTAGTTTTTTATTTATTTTTTTATTAAGTTTTTATTTAGTTTATTTTGTTTAGTTTTATTTTTATTTATTTTAAGTTTAGATTTTATTTTTTTAGGTTTAGGTTTAGGCTAGTTTGGGGTTTTGAGTTTAGTTTAGGGTTTTATTTTTATTTTATTTTTTATTTTAAAATTACATAATAGGTTTTAGGTTTATTTTTATTTTTATTTATTTTAGTATATTTTATTTAATTTATTTATTTATTTTATTTATTTAGGTTTATTATTTTAGATTTAGGTTTTATTTTAGTTTATTTTTTTCATTTAGGTTTAGTATTTTATTTAGTTTTATTTTTATTTTATTTAGGTTTTTTTTTATTTTTTTTTTTGGTTTAGGTTTAAGTTTTATTTTAGTTTAATTTAGGTTTTATTTTTAGTAGTTATGTTTATTTTAGTTTATTTTAATTTTATTTATTTAGGTTTAGGTTTAGGTTTAGTTTATTTAGTTTATTTATTTAATTTAGTTTATTTTAGTTTATGTTTAGGTTTATTTTTTATTTATTTATAGTTTAGTGTTTTATTTATAGTTTAGGTTTTTTTAAATTTAGGTTTTATTTCATGTATATTTTAGGTTTATTTTTTATTAGTTTTTAATTTATTTTATTTTATTTTATTTTAAGTTTTATTTATTTTAGGTTTAGTCTTTTTTTTGTAGTAGTTTATTTATTTAATTTTTATCTTTTATTTTATTATCTTTAAGTTTTATTTAGGGTTTTTATTTATTTTATTTCATATTTATTTAGGAGTTTTATTTATTTTATCTTTGTCCCATTTAGCTCAGCTCAGGTTTTGTTAGGAGGGCCTAGAACCTGGGTTGGGTTTGGGTCCAGTGGTCAGCTCAGTGCCTAGGGTGGATAGGGGCAGTTTGGGCTCAGTATAGTGGCCTAGTGAAATAACAAACCATTAGATTTTAAGTTTATTTGTTTATTTTATTTATTTAGTATTTATTTTTATCTTTAACCAAATTTAATTTATTTATGGTATAGTTTACCTTATTTATTTATTTTAATTTTAGCTTTAGTCAGGTTAAGTTTAGTTTATCTAAACCCATTTTTTGTAGGTTTATTTATCTATGTTTATATGCCTTAGTCTTGTGGTTTTAGGCCCAGGGCTCAGTTAGTGGTCAGGGTTTATGGCCTGTGGCCCAGGGTTAAGGCCCAGGCTCAGCCTGGTTTCAGTGGTGTGGCCCAGGGTTTAGGCCTGTTCTGGCTCAGGGCCCAGAGTGGCCCAGGTTGTGGCCCAGGGCCTGTGGCTAGGTTAGTGGGGCCTGTGGCCTGAGGTCAAGGTCAGTGCTCATGGCTCAGAGTGCTCAGTCTGGGAGGGCCTGTGGTAGGCCCAGTCAGGCTGTGGCCCAGTGGCCCAGGGCCTTGGCCCAGGTTTTAGGCCCAGGGTCAGTGGCCCAGGATCTGGGTCAGGTGGCCTGGGGGCTCAGTGGAGGAAGGTAGGCCCAGGATCAGTGGTCAGTTTTATTTATTTTTTAATTTAAAGCCAGAAAATTAGGGTTTATTTAGTCCATTTATTTTATATTTATTTATATTATCTTTTACTTGGTTTTATTTTATTAAGTTTAGTTTATATTTTATTTATTTTATTTATTTTATTTTAGTTTATTTTTAGGTTTAAGTTTAAGTTTAAATTTATTTTTTAGTTTATATTATTTTTTATTTTATTTTTAGGTTTAAGTTTTATTTTTAGGTTTAGGTTTTATTTTATTTATTTAGGTTTTAAGTTTTATTTTAGGTTTTATTTTAGTTTAGTTTAGGTTTATTTTAGTTTATTTTATTTAGTTTAGTTTAGGTTTAGGTTTAGTTTATTTTAGGCTGATTTAAGTTTATTTATTTTAGTTTAGTTTATTTTAGTTTAGGTTTATTTAATTTTATTTTATGTTTTAATAGGGTTTAGTTTTATTTTATATTATTTTTTTATGTTTTTTTTAGTTTTACTTTTTTTTTATTTTATTTATTTTAAGTTTATTTTATCATTTAGGTTTTAGTTTGTTTAGTTTTATTTATTTTATTTTAGTTTATTTTTCTTTTAGTTTAGTTTAGTTAATGTTTTAATTAATTTTATTTTATTATTTTATTTTGATTTAGTTTTATTTATTTTATTTTTAGGTTTTATTTAGTTTAGGTTTAAGTTTTTGTGGGTGGGTGGGTGGTGGGGTTTAGTGGTTTAGTGGTTTAGGGTTTAGTATTTAGGTTTTAGGGTTGTGGTTTAGGGTTTAGGGTTTAGGTTTAGGGGTTAGGTTTAAGGTTCAAGTTTTAGGGGTTTTGGTTTTTTTAATAATAGAGAACAAATTTAGATTCAATATTTCTTCTTTTCGATTTCATCAACCAAGTAACACACCAAATTTTCTAAGACATAAGTGATGACATAGATAAAAAATGAGCAAGCATGAAAATCAAAACCCTAGATAACTAGAACTATCTCTACTATAAAGATCCATAAGTAGATCGGATCATTTCTCTTTCTTTCGATCCCATCAACCACCCAACTCTCAGCGGATCCACCATCATATCCCCTATTTCTCTGTTCACAACCACCAAGGATGTAACTTCTGTCTCTCCTCTCCCCTCCATAACCACCACTGCTCTGACCATCACCTCCATATCCACCAGCACCTCCAGATCCCCCACCACCACTATGACAACCGATGTCTCTGTCTTTGCCTCCACCACCAGATCTAGATCGAGCCAAGTTGCGCGGATGATGTTCTCATCAAGGTTCTCATTCCCATTCTTAGGGTTTAAGACCAGTTTAGGTTTATTAGGTTTTATGGTTTAGGTTAATTTTTTTAATTTATTTTTACTTTATTTATTTGGTTTAGGGTTGTGGGTTGGGTTTAGGGTTGGGTTTATTTATGATTTATTTTAGGTTTATGCTTTACAGAGGGTTTAGTGTTATGGTTTATGGTTTAGTATTTAGGGTTTTTAGGTTTAGGGTTTAAGTTTTTTTTTAAAAAAATTAAATAATCGATAGTTTAGGTTTATTTAGTATATTTAGTTTATTTTATTTATTTTAGTTTATGTTATTTTTATTTTATTTAAGTTTATTTTATTTTATTTAGTTTATTTTATTTATTTAGCTTTTTTTATTTATTTATGGTTTAAGTTTAGTTTATTTTTTATTTGTTTTATTTTATTTTTTTTAGGATTTTTTTTAGGTTTAGGATTTTATTTTATTTTTTTTTTGGTTTAGGTTTTAAGATTTTATTTGTATTTTTGAGGTTTTATTTTAGTTTAGGTTTATTTTAATTTATTTTATTTATTTTTTAATTTAGGTGGGTTTAGTTTATTTTAGGCAGTTTATGTTTGATGTATTTTAGTTTTGTTTATTTTTGTTTATTTAGATTTATTTTATTTTATTTTGGTTTAGGTTTTTAGTTTAGGGTTCAAGTTTTATGTTTTATTTATTTTAGGTTTTATTTTAGTTTATTTTTTTTTTTTATTTTTATTTTATTTTATTTTACTTTAGTTTTATTATATTAGGTTTTTATTCTTAGGTTTATTTTATTTTTTAGTTTTAGGTTTTTTATTTATTTTATTTTATTTTTTTTATTTTATTTATTTTTTTAGGTTTAGGTTTAGGTTTAAGTTTTTTATTTTATTATTTTATCTTTATTTTAGTTTTTTTTATTTTATTTTTATTTTATATTTTAGGTTTAAGTTAGGTTTTAGGATTTAGGGTTTAGGGTTTGTGTTAGGGTTTAGTTTAGGATTTAGGTTTAGGTTTGGGTTTGTGGTTTAGGGGTTTAGGGTTAGGGTTAGTCAGGGTTTAGGGTTTAGTGTGGTAGGTTTTTTTAGGGTTTAGTTTAGGGTTTAGGGTTTTTTGTTTAGGTTAGTTTATGGTTTAAGGTGCAGGCTTTAGGTTTTTTGGGGTTAGTTTGGGTTTAGGTTTAGGGTTTAGGTTTAGGGTAGTTTTTTGGAAATTAGAAAATTTTATTTCCCAAAGAAAAGGTACAAAGTCCTTAAAGGGGGGCAAATCTCTAAGCAAATGCTCAAAGAGCTACAAAAAGTCCTAAGGAGATAAGCCCCTAGCTAATACAATAGATAATGAAAGTATGCTAATAAAAAAAGAAATAGAGATCCACCAAAAATAATCCTTGAAATTAGCAGCAATCTTCCTCTCTCTTTTGAAACCAAAGATAATCAAGCAAAGAAAAGTTTCCCAACACTAGATTTGCAACAAGCTTGTAAAGGGATGAGTACAGGTAATGAAATAGTTAATTAAGCATAAAATACTAGAGCAAAAAGTAATAAAAAGATGAAGAAAAGGCTTAGACTCAATTATAATTGTCTTAAGGAGCAGCACCATATGTAAGCATCCAAACTTCATGTGAAGGGTTACCTCTTGTAGCACCTTATCCAATGACGATCACACAAAACTTATAAACTTCAAACAATAAATATAACCACAAAACACCCAAGCAATCATATATATTAAACTCAACAAAGCAAATAAGGAGGTAACCCACCAGGAAAGCATTAGACCAGAGGGAGCACCACCAAAGCCACCACCAAGAATTGCTAAGAATATTGGTAGGAGCAAACCTCACGATATGGGAAAAAAGACTAAATAAAGACCAAACAAAGGAAAAAAGAGGACCATAGTCGATAAGGTCATTCATTAAACAAAAATGCAAAAAACTAGAAATAATAATATCCAGAGGAATAGTAAGACTAACATGAAGAATGTTAGGAAGCAAGGCAACCATTAAAATAGGAAAGGGAAGAAGTTCAACCATAGTCTAGAAATTAAAATCCTAGTACGTAAAAACCAGAAAAGAAGAATGGGAAAGTAAGTAGCTGATTCCAAACATAGACTCAAAAAGATTAGGAAAATTATAACAAAGTAAATACTCTTTTGACCAAACTAGCTATCTAGAGAACCCAATCCAAGCAGCTAGCAAGGCAGTTCACCCTGTAAGCCACCAAGATTACCAAGGATTCAAATCAATAGACTTAGAACCATCAGGATGAAAGATATAAAAGAGTCATCATAAACATTAAAAAAATCCCAAGGAAAGTCATAGATAGCAGCCACCAATCCAAATCCAAGGATGAGAATCTTTAAACATTAGATAATAGACAAAAATAAAAAGTAAGAGCCCTTTAGGATCACAAATAATCCAACAACTGAGAGTCTCAAATAAGAACCCTAATAGATCATCGCCAAGTCCAAAAAACATCCAAACCAGTTTGCAACCATCTGTAACATAAAAAAAAATAACCTCAAGATCATAGAGGCACACCCAATATTCATAAGATATAACAATGTAAGCATCCAACCTTACACTCATCTAGAATAGCACTAAAATAAGGATGGATAGCCATAGGAAAATAGTTCTCCAAGCTACAACCAAAAAATAAAGAGCCCTTAAGGTCACACAACTCCTCTTAGGAGCAGGAGCAAAACTACGAGAGAAAGGACAACCAAAAGCAACTAGAAAACCATCGATCAGAAACAACAAGGTGAAAAATAGCCAAACCATAATAGTTTAGGGTTTTAAGGTTTAGGGAGTGAGGACAGGTTGGGTTGGGGTTTAAAGTGTTTAGATTTAGTGTGAAGGTTTAGCATAAGTTTAGGAGGGTAGGGAAGGTATTTAAGGGCTTTAGGGCCCAGGTTTAGGGCCAGGTTTAGGGTGGGTTTAGGGGCCCAGGGTAGATTTAGGTTGGTTAGTTTAGGTGGGTTAAGATGGCCTGGATAGGATCTTCAGTTCAGCTCATGGCTCAGATTTAGGGCCTTTGGGCCTAGGGCCTAAAGTCAGGGCTCAGGAGGGCCAGGGCCAGGGTTTAGGGCCTGTGGTCAGGCAGTAAGATCTAGTGTTGACTCAGTGATCAGGTGAGTGCCCAGGCCTGGGGTCTTTTAGGACCAGTCAGTAGGGCTCAGGGTCCAGATGGCCTGGGGCCAGGGCCAGGTCAGGGCCTGGGCCTAGGCCTGGGTTTCAGTGAGGGCCTGGTCCGTGGCCCAGGAGTCAGTTCAGCCTCAGTTAGGGCATTGTGTGGGTTTAGGGTTTATGGTAGGATCTTTCTTAAAATCAAACCAAAGGTATGTTTAGTTTATCCAGTTTATTTTTTATTTATTTTTATATTTTATTTTTTATTTAGGTTTATTTTATTTTATTTAGTTTATTTATTTATTTTAAGTTTATTTATTTTAGTTTAGGTTTTTATTTAGTTTATTTTCTTTAGGTTAGGTTTATGCTTATTTAGTATTTATTTATTTAGGTTTTTTATTTAGTTTAGGCTATCATTTTTAGGTTTAGATTTTGTTTTATTTTAGGTTTTAGTAGTTTAGTTTAATTTATTTTAATAGTTTAGTTTATTTAGGTTTAGTTTATTTATTTTAGTTTAGTTCATTTTATTTAGTTAGGTTTATTTTATTTATTTTAGGTTTAGTTTTAGTTGTGGTAGGTTTTTTATTTAGGTTTAGGTTTTATTTATTTATTTTATTTTTAGGTTTATTTAGTTTTAAGTAGGTTAGGCTCATTATGGGTTAGTAGTGGGAGTTTAGGGTTTAGGGAGTAAGTTTAGTTTTTTTTTTTGGTTTAGTTTTGTGGATATTATGGGAGTTTAGGTTTTAAAAAAATTAGGTAAACCAAGATATTTAGTTTTTAGTTTATTTAGTTTATTTTTTATTTATTTAATATTATTTAATTTTATTTGTATTTAGGTTTTCTTTAGTTTGGTTTATTTATTTATTTTAGGTTTACAGTTTATTTTAGGTTTAAGTTTTCATTTATGTTTATTTTTAGTTTAGTCATTTTATTTTATTTTAGGTTTAGGTTTTATTTTTATTTTAGTTTAGGCTTTGGTAGTTTGGTTTATTTGGGTTTAGTTAGGGAGTTAGTTTTGTGTTTTTGATTTTATTTTTATTATTTTTAAAATTAAGTATAGTTTAGGTTTATTTAGTATTTTTATTTATTTTAGTTTAATTTACTTTTATTTATATTTAGTTTAGTTTATTTATTTTAGGTTTATTTATTTTAGTTTAGTTTTTATTTTATTTTATTTTAGTGTCCGTTTAGTGTATTTATTTTTATGTTTAGTTTTATTTTATTTTATTT
This sequence comes from Cymbidium sinense, assembly GCA_021442155.1. Taxonomy (NCBI): domain Eukaryota; kingdom Viridiplantae; phylum Streptophyta; class Magnoliopsida; order Asparagales; family Orchidaceae; genus Cymbidium; species Cymbidium sinense. Next base: position 180,347,632 of record CM038220.1, read on the forward strand.
TAGGTTTAAGTTTTATTTTATATTTGTAGGATTAGGTTTTTATTTTATTTTAGGTTTAGTTTTTATTTGTTTAATTTTAGGTTATAATTTTAGTGTTTATTTTAGTTTATTTTATTATATTTAGTTTAGGTTTAGGAGTTTATTTAATTTAGTTTATCTAGTAGGTTTATGTTTATTTTATCTTATTTATTTTATCTATAGGTTTAGGTCTTTCTTAGTTTAAGGTTTATCTTTATTTCTAGTATATTTTAGCTTTAGTTTTATTTAGTTTTATCTTATCTTATTATCTTTAGTTTATTTTAGGGTGGCCTAGGTTTAGGTTTAGTGGTTTGGGCTCAGGTTTTTAGGGCTCAGGTGGCCTATGGCTCAGGGCCCAGGGTTGTATCAGATTAGATGTGGCCCAGGGTTTAGGTTTAGGCCTGTAGGCCCAGGTCAGGGCCTCAGCTCAGTGGGTCAGGGCCTTCAGTTGGATAGTTTTAAATTTTAATATATATTTTAAAGTAAACCAGCAAGTTGGGTTTATTTTAGATTTATTTTATTTTATTTATTTTAGTTTATTTTTAATTTTTAAGTTTATTTATTTATTTTATTTTAGTTTTAATGATTTTTAGGTTAAGTTTAGGTTTATTTTTAGTTTAGTATTATTTTTATTTTATTTTAGGTTTGGTTTATTTATATTTTTTGTTTTGGTTTATGTTATTTTATTTTATTATTTAGGTAGGTTTATTTTAAGTTTATTTAGGTTTATTTTAGTTTATTTTATTTTAGTTTATTTTATTTATTGTTTAGCTTTAGTTTATTTAGGTAGATTTAGTTTATTTATTTATTTATAATTTAGGTTTAGTATTTATTTTTTTTTTAGTTTTAGGGTTAGGTTTATTTTATATTTTTAGGTTTATTTTAGGTTTAGTTTTAGTTTTATTTTATTTTATTTTATTTTAGGTTTTTATTTATTTATTTTAGTTATATTTTAAAATTTTAGTTTAGTTTAGTTTAGTTTAGGTTTTTATTTATTTTATTTATTTTTATTTTAGGTAGGTTTATTTAAGTTTATATTTTATTTTATTTTTTTTACATTTAGTTTTATTTTATTTAGGTTTTATTCTTATTTATTTTATTTTATTTAGTTTATGTTTTATTTATTTTATTTTTTGTTTTATTTTATTTTATTTTATTATTTTATTTAGCTAGGTTTAAGTTTATCTTATCTTTATTTATATTAGGTGTGTTTATTCTATCTTTATTTAATTATTTAGAGGTAGCATTTAGCATTCCAGGATTTAGGGCCTGTGGTGTGCCAGGGCTCAGGGCCAGATCTAGGGCCTGGCCTAAGGCCTAGGTTTAGGGTAGGGATGTGGGGCCTGTGGTAGCCCAGTTTAGGGCTCAGCCTCAGGATCTGGCTCAGTGGCCCAGGGCTCAGGCCCAGTGATTCAGTACAGGATTTAGCCCAGGCCCAGATCTTAGTGAGTGTCTTTAATGGCCTAGGGCCCAGTGTAAGTGGCCTGGGGCTGGTTTAAGCTGGGCTTGTAAGGCTGGGTCAGGGTCAGGGTCAGGCCCAGGGCCCAAAGTTTCAGTGGTCAGTATAGGGCCCAGTGGCCCAGTTAGGGTGGGGTTTAGAGTTTGTGGCTCTTAGGCCCAGGGCCCAGTTTAAGGGTTTAGGGTTTGTAGGTGTGGCTTATTATGAGTTTAGGGTTTAGGTTAGCTTTAGGGTTTAGGGTTAGTTTCAGGTTTAGGGTTTGGTGAGCCTTGTAGGTTGGGATTTATAATACTAAAACATACTTCTAAATAAAAATCTACTAGGTAGAAATAGATAGCCTCGAAGATTGGGATTAGAACAAGTTATTACATGGTTGAAATGAAATTGTTGTTAAAAAAATACTTATCTTTATCCTAAAAAGATCAATTGTTTAGAGTTTTACTTGCTAAAGAAAAAAACCAAAACTATAAATTAGTACATGAACAAATTTGAAGTATTCTTATTGTCTTCTAAAATTAGAATGATTAAGC
>CM038220.1:180349738-180464504 GCA_021442155.1 Cymbidium sinense
AGAAGAAAATAAAAAAATGAAATAAAACTTAAACCTTTAAACCCTAAACCTACTAAAATAAAAATAAAATCTAATCTAAAATAAATAAAAAATAAACTTCACCAAAATAAAATAAAACCTAAAATAAAAAAACTAAATAAAATAAAGCACTAAAATAAAAATAAATAAAAGAAATAAACATAAAAAATAAATCTAAAATAAATATAAAACTAAACCTAAACTTAAAAAAAACCTAAACCTAAAATAAAAATAAAATAATCAAAATAAAATAAACCTAAACTAAAAATATACTAAAATAAGAAAACTTAAACCTAAAACATATAAAATAAACTAAACCTAAACCTATAAAGTAAATAAAATAAAATAAAATAAAAAAAACTAAAATAAAAAACCTAAACTAAAAAAATAAAACTAAAAATAAAATAAAAAAAACTTAAAAAAATTAAAATAAAAAAAATATAAAAAACTACTAAAATAAAATTAACTAAATAAATAAATCTAAATAAATAAATAAATAAATAAAATAAAATCCTAAATAAAAAATAAAATAAACTAAATAAAACTAAATAAACCACTTTGGATTTAAATTTAAAAGAACATAAATAAAAAACTAACAAACCAACCTAATCAAACCCACTCTGACCCACTGACCTGATCACTGAACCTACCCATCACTGACCTAAACTTAAACCTTAAACTAACCTAAACTGAACCTAAACCCTAAACCTAATCCCTAAACCCTAAATTCTAAAACCCCAAACCTCCTAAACTCTAAACTTAAACTCTAAACCCTAAAATAAACCACTAAACCTTAAAACCCTAAACAAACCTTAAACTAAACTAAAATAAACCTAAACCCTAACTAATCCAAACCTTAACTTACTAAACCCTAAACTAAAAAAATTTAAAGTAAATTGAAACCCTAAAAGCAATAAACCTAAGAATGAACCTTGACAGAACTCACCATCACCCAAATCTCATGGTGGAGGCTAAGGTGGAGGCTGTTTATCGTAGAGGATCCTGAGGTGCCAGAGAGCATGGGAGGAAGATGAGGTGGAGGCGAAAGGTTACATCCATGGTGGTGGTGGAAGGAGAGATCGGGATTTGATGGTGATCCGCTACTGAAGAAAGGGTGATTCTGATGGGAACCGGAGAAACTAAAGAATAATTGATCCGACTCCGCTTATGGAACTATCTTTATAGAGATGTTTCTATTTATCTGGTTTTGATTTGCTCTATGTGCTCATTTTTATCTATGTCATCACTTGTGTCTTAGAAAACTTGGTGTGCTACTTGGTTGATGAAATTGAAAAGAAGAAATGTTAAATCTGAATTTATTCTCTATTAATAAAAACCATAAACCTAAAACCCTAAATCCTAAACTAAAACATAAACCCTAAACCTAAAACTTAAACCCTAAACCCTAAACCCTAAACCCTAAACCTTAAAAACCCTAAACCCTAAACAAAAAAACCCTAAACTCTAAACACTAAACCCTAAATCTTAAAACCAAAAACCCTAAACCCCAAACCATAAACCCTAAACCATAAACCCTAAACCTTAAACCCTAAACCTTAGAAACCTAAAAAGCTAAACCTAAACCAAATAAAACCTAAAATAAAATAAATAAATAAAACCTAAACCTAAATAAAATAATAAAATAAAATAAATAAAACCTAAACTAAAACCTAAATATTAACCTAAAATAAAATAAAATAATGATAAAACTAAACTAAAATAAAATAAATAAAACCTAAACTAAACTAAAATAAAATAAACCTAAAATAAAAGCCTAAATAAAATAAAATTGAACCTAAAATAAAAATAAAATAAACCTAAAAAAAAAATAAAATAAAACCTAAACCTAAATCTAAAATAAAATATAAAATATAAAAATAAAATAAAAAAATAAAAAAAATAAAAAATAAACCTAAACCTAAACCTAAACTTAAAAAATAAACTAAAATAAATAACCTAAACAAAAATAAATAAACTTAAAATAAATAAATTGAACTAAATAAAATAAAAATAAAAAAAATAAAATAAAATAAACTAAAATAAAAAAAAACTAAAGTAAATAAACTTAAACCGATCATTTAATAAAACCCTAAACCCTAAACCCTAAAAATAAACTCTAAAATAAACCTAAACCCTAAACCTTAAACCTAAACCTAAACCTAAAACTTAAACCCTAACTCTAAACCTAAACCTAAACTCTAAAACCCTAAACCTAAACCTAAACCCTAAAACCCAAACCTAAAACCTAAAACCTATAAACCTAAAAAACCTAAATCTTAAAATCCTAAAACCCTAAACTAAACTAATCCTAAATTAAACCCTAAACCTAAACCTAAAACCTCTAAAGCCTAAACACTAAACCTAAAACCTAAACCTAAACCTTAAACTATAAACCTAAACCTAAACCATAATCCCAATCATTTCACTTTGATTTCTCCTCAATATAATTCATTTCATTAACCATTAATTCCTTTTGCTATGGGTGCTTTAGTTGGTTGACCATTGTAAATTGATCGTGCAAATGAATACATCTCATCCTTTAGTTTGAATTCTTGTTGAATTCAACATTACCCAAAAGAAATGTTGGGATCCAGAATTATTACATGCCAAAGAATTGAATTTGAAAATTTTCTTTTGTTCTCAGCAAAATCCATGCAATGATAATTCTAAATGTTTCATTTTTCATCCTCACCTAAAAAAGAAAATCCTATTAAGGAAACTTCTATTCCTAACCCTAGCCAACCATTGTTAAATATCAAAAGCTACTTAAAAAAAAGAATTTTTTGAATGTTCCTAGTTGTTTTACCTTTTCCTGCAATTGAAGGCTTCTAATGTGGCCAGTAATAGTTTTTCTAAACTTTTGGATGATGATTCTATTTCCTCTTATTCGATCTTTGCATCCTTATTGGCTTTGATTGATGAAAATGAAGCTTTAATTGAAAATATTAATGTGGATATTAATGTTATGCATCATTCAAATTCTATGGAGAATATGGTTTTGGTTCCTCATGATAATCAAGTTGCAAAACCAAATTCTAATTTTCAAGTTCAGGATGATTTAAATTCTCAAAAAGATTTGGTTTTGTCTAATAATTTGGGTATTGAAGAGGAAGGGCTGGTGTTCACACTTTCCTTCTTAAATAAATCTATTTCTACCCTCTCTGCTATACCCAATGCTCATTTTCCTTTAAGAATTTCTAATATCTGGAAGAAGGAGAACTCACTTCTATATAGGAGACTTCTAAATATATGACTAATGTTGCTAAATCCTTCTGATGATGATTATATGGGAAAGAAAAATGGTTTCCAAACTTATCATGCTAATAAGAGAAAGAATGTTAAAAATTTCCTCCCAAATTGTCAAAAAATACTAGATTTGTTTGACCTCCTCTCCTCTCTTAATTAACCTTTTCTTAACCCCATTTTATTTTCTTATGTTTAATTTTCTTGTTTGGAATGTTAGAGGGATCAATACTCTCTCTATTCATAACTGTAATAGAAATCTTTGTAGAGTTTATATATTTCTTTACTTATTGTTCTAGAGTCATCTTTTTCATGCTAATAAAATTAACCATGTTGCTAGAATGATCAATTTAATTTTTTCTAATGTTAGAATAAGATTTGATGTTTTGGAATAATTTTGTTGATATTTCTATTCTTGATGATTTTCAATAGGTAATCAATGCTCAAATCTCTTAAGGTGATTATTGTGTTTTGGACTCTCTTATTTATGCATCTTGTAATAGATTTGAGAAATCTTCTTTGGGATAATTTGAGGAATTTTGCTACATCTCCAATAAACCTTGGTTTGTTGAGGGATTTCAACATTATTTTATTCTCTTCAACAAAGTGTTGTTTGCTCTCCTAATATTCATTCCATGGAAGAATTTTGCAATATGATCCTTGATTGTAATTTGATTGATATTGGTTTTAGCTAATTATACTTGGCAAAACTCTAGACTTTGGCAAAAGGTTAGATCAAATTCTTTTTAATACTCATTGGATTACTCAATGGCCTATTACTTATATAGATCATTTAAGAAGAACCTTGTTTGATCATGCTTCTCTTCTGGTTTCTATTAAAGATACTTATAATATATTAAAGAATTTCTCCCCTTTAGATTTTAGAACATGTGATTCAGATATTAATGTTGACATCACTTTTGGAGTGAGTTCTCAACCTCCTCTTCTTAGACCTAGGGATCTTCTAGACACTAAGACTTCCTTAGCCATAAGACACTTCTAGTGATTAGTGAACACTTAACCTAAACCTAAAGACATAGAAGGTTAATCATAGATTAGACATGCCTTAGAATTAAGGAGACTCACTCTATAGCCTAAATCGACATGTGTTCACCTTCTCAAACCAAACCTCAAATTCAATTCAAATATAAAAAATCCAAATTCAAATCCTAATCAAATGATTGAAGCCCATGATCAAATAAAAATCAAAATCCTTCATAAGACCCATGATTTATCTTATGGACTTTTTAGCCAAATCCAAATCAATCCAAATTCAATTAATTTTCTCAAAGATCAATTTATCAAATTCAAATTCAAACTAAACTTCAAATCATGATCCAAACCCAAATCCAAATCAAATTAAATCCAAATCCAAACCTTTAAGCCAATTTCATGGACTTAGCCAAGTTCAACCTAAAACAATCAATCCTTCAATCATCATTCAAGTTTTACATATAATCACAATCAAAACCATCAAGTAAATCATTCATATTAGAATTCAAAATCAAATGCAATTTTAGTCAAGTTTAAGCCTAAATTAAATCAAATCATGATTTGAATGTTAAGTCACTAATATGTATAAAAGAAAATGATATAACAAACAAAACAAGTTTTAATTTAATATACACAATCCATTTGAAAACTAAAATGAACTACAAAGAGAGAGAGAGAGAGAGAGAGAGAGAGAGAGAGATTAAACCAATTCTAAACATCAAACAAAATTTATTCTAATTAAATCAAAATAAAACTATAAATAAATTATATATAATATATTAACCATTAAATCAAAATAATTAATTTATCAAATTATGAATCCATATTATCAATAATTATTAATCATAATTAAAATTATCTTATTTTATACACAACTTATAAATTTTCATTCAATTATTTACTAAAGTTATTAAAATTGTAAAACTTTAAAATCATTTATTTAAAAAAATCAAGTTTCACCAAATTTTAAAAAAAAGTGAAAAGACAAAACTATTAAATGACCTACTCCTAATTTATGTGATCATGACAACATATAAAAAAATGCAAAGAAAAAAGAAATAAAAGCATGGAACATGGGAGAAGTTAGCATGTAAGACAAAGTTGGCATCTTCTCTCTCTCTCTCTCTCTCTCTCTCTCTCTCTCTCTCTAACTAGAAAAAAACATAGACACACTAGAAAAATAAAAAATGAGGCTATCCTTTTTCTCATCTCCTTCAGCAAGAGAAGCCAAAGCCCTCTCATTCCTACTTCACTTGAGAGTGGCTCCCATCCCATCCTAATCCTAAAAAAATAAAAAAAATATCTCTGAGCACCTCTCTATTATGCAGTCGAAAGTGAACTCTCCTCACGCCCATCTTTTCCTCTCAACCAAGCCTAGCACCCAAGATCCATGCCTCCCTCTTCCCTCCAATAGGTGACCTCTTCCCTCACTTTCTCCAAAACTGAGACACACAATAGCATGCAGTAGGTAGCTGATTGAGATTTTTTTTTATCCCAACTAGGCCCCATAAATCTAGCTACCTGAAGAAAGCACATGAGACATGCCATGAATTTTTATGATTGATTGAACCATGCCACTTGCATAGCCTGGCTACCAGTGAACTATCCCTCTATGCCTCCATCCTCCTTCATAAAGACTATGACTTTCTAGCTCCAAGTATTGGTCTCATTCTTCATTGCTTCTCCCATTGCATCACGGTCATAGAAGAACCCTTCAAAAGTCTCTGGATGGTTCTCTGATTTAGCATGAAGAAAGAATGACTAAAATTGTCAAGGCTGTGATATGGTCCTCCATCCCACCATTGAGGTCTCCTTGAGGAGATCAAATCAAAGAAGATCCAAGATCATAGATGACATGATTGCATTATGCGGAAGGCTCGTGTCGCCTCGCCTACGATTGGTATTCCTTTGAGGGAAATGAGCTGAATGACCATGGAATAGGTGCAAGTATTGATGCAGAATAGTATGCCAGGGGTTTAATTATCATAAAAGCCATCCTCAATGATCTGTACAGAAATTCCAAATCAAAGGCACTATTGGTAGCTCCTGGAGGGTTCTTTAATGATCCATAGTGGTATGCTCAGCTTCTAGAGGATTTTGAACCTAATGATCTCAATGCCCTAACACATCATATACATAATATGAGTGGAGATTATTATTCTTGAAGACACAAAGGAATACATTAGCTCTTAGAGTGAAACATGCAAGACCATTTTAATCTCTAATAATTAATCCAAAGCTTCAAAAGAAGGGAATCAAAATAGCTTTGTTCTTTGAAAGATGTTTAAGCATTGATGGATTTAAGCTATGGTAGAGCATTCAAGGTGAAGGTCATAGTCATGATCATTTTGGTCAACCTATCAAAATTGACTGATGGATGGCTCGATATTAAGATGAGTTTGATCAAAATGAGACTATATATGTGGATAAGATGTTTTGAGAACATTTAGAAAAGTCAAGAATTTTGATTTTCCTCTTCCAAGAAGATGCCAAAAGCCGTGTCTATGAAAGTGAGGAGGAAGCAACCATAGGAGCAAAGAAAAAGAATGCTAGCTAAAGTATTGATATGACCCAACAAGCACTCAATAGGCTTGCTTTCTTCCAAATGAAGCCACCTCTTGGTCTAATCCATCGACATTAACTCGTGAGGTATAATTCTTAAACGCTTAGAAAGCCTTAGGATCTCATGTTTGATGTGTTGAATGCAAGCATCATTAGATCCAACCTTTAGAGCATGCACTTTACTTTTAATCATTTTGAGAGTTTAGAGACAAAAGTAAGACCATTCATTTTATGTGTTTGAAGTGAATAGTTTTGATTAGGTCAAATGGCATAGTGATTTGATTGCACCTATCAAGCCATGATTAACTCATGGGCCATTTGATCTTTGATCAATGATCATGATTAATTTATTTTTATTATTAAATTCAATCGATCAAAAAAAAAAGAGTTAATCAATCTTTAGAATAAAAAAGAAAGAAATAATATGTGATCAAACAAAATCCAAAAAAGTACAAATTAAATTATCAAATATAAAAAAATTAACTAAACACAAATTTAATCAATGTCAAATTATAAAAATCAATTCAATCCCTAATTGTTATATGTTCATCCTAAAAGTCAAAAAAGAAAATTTAGTTATGAGACATATTCTTAATTATAATTAATTTAACTATTAATTACAATTGACTAAGCTTTATTTGATTAGTTATTCATATAAAATATTGAGGAAAATAATTAGGATATCTTTTCATTTGGGATAATTAATCAATTTGGCATATTAAGTAAGAGAAATTGATTAATTAATTAATGATTTGATTAATCAAATTAAAATTACAATCATATCCGATCCTCAATAATTAATTCATGGGTAGATCTTTAGGTGTTTAATAGCCTAAAGAGAGTTAATGAAATTATGATTTATCCATATGTGTGGAAAATAATAAAAGTAATTAATTAAATTTCTTAATCTATCTAATCAATAATTGTGAGCTAATTTCATTAGCTCTTTCATTTCTTAGATCATTGCAAGTTATTTTCCATGCATATCATGTTGGCTCATAATTATTTAATTAATTACTTTAAGGTAACATAGGTAAGGGTTAATTAGTAGATTTAATGCATATTACAACCTAATTAATCCATAAAATCCACTTAATTACATTTTATTAAACAAAATCAATTCACAAACATGGGAATGGGTTAGATCAAACTTTCCTTCATTTCATTAAATCAAATCAAACATAAAAGTTAAAAGTGACATAAGAAACTTTGGTTTCCTATAATGATTTTATTTGATATGATTGTCCTTAGAATTAATTTAATTGAACAAATCATGTGTTTATGTTTAGTTATTCTTCTCCAATCATATTAAATGTTGTATGTCATTTGATTCATGCATTCATCTTTTGAAAAATTAACTAAATCAAATGGTTCCCTTTATGTCAAGCTTGCATGTGTTGATCTAATTTAATATATGTGTCTATTATCACTATTATATCAAAGTTATTTTCAAAAGTTTATAAGTCAACTATTATATTTGGAGTGATAATATAAATATTTATAAGCTTGCATGTGTCTATCACTTAGAACATGTGATATGGAGTTCTCTTTCTTTAGTCTATATGGATTTACATAAAGTTTGAATGTTAACATGAGTATAGTCCCTTTGAAAAGGACATAACATTTGTTTGGATTCATTCCTATGTCTTTCTATGTTTGAATTTAGATAGAACTTTAGCTCACATATATAAATAATCCAATTGAAAGAAATACAACTTTTGCATTCTTTTTCATTCTTATAGTCACTTGTACATTCATGTGTATTCAAGAATAGTGGGTATATCTAGTCTGGACATTCTTGGGATGCAAGGCTTTAAGTATCCCCAAGGAGGGTTTTACCTCACTCTGTTGGTTTAACAATGGCGAAGTATCCACTTAAAATTTATATACATTTCTATGTGCATTTAGCTAATGTATTAAATTTTCTATTCAACTTTAGCTCACATGTATAAATAATTCAATTTAAAGAAATACAACTTTTGCATGATTTTCCATTCTTGTAGTCATTTGTACATTCTTGTGTATTCAAGAATAGTGGGTATATCTAATCTGGACAATCAGGGATGAGGCTTTAAGTAGTCCCAAGGAGGTCTTTACCTCATTCCTATAGTTTAACAATGGCCAAGTATCTGCTTAAAACTTTTATACACTTGTATTTAGCTAATGAATGAAAATCTCCTTTTCTACAAATATACACATCTACATTCATCATCTAAGTGTGCTAAAACATATTGTATGTCAAGGTATATTTAGGATTAATATCATATGCATGTTACATGTGATGGAAATCAATGATTGAACATATGTCATGTGATAGTAATTCAATTGAATTAATCTTAAGATGCTTTTCATATTAAATAAGATTATTTAAAGTGAGCCTAAACTTAGGATTAAGTTAAAATGTGTAATAAGCCATTCACTAAAGAGAACTAAATCAAATTAACATGCTTTAGAAAGTGGTTTAAGGTAAGGATCAAAGAGGGCAATCCTCTTTTCTTTTCTTTATAACACTTAGTTGCTATGTAATCAAATGAAACAAAAGAAAACAAAAATTAAAATTCTCAAATCAATTAAATAACTTTAAGTGAAACTAACCCTTCATGTTAAATTAAATCTTTCTATACTTAGAGAACTACAACTCTAATGTTAACAAGACATACCACAAGCCTTAACACACATTAGAATTAAGTCACTACTTCTAGCTTTATGTTAGGGTGGTGTTTGGTATGATGTATTTTGTGATGTATTATTGTAGATAGATCTTAGGGTGTATGCCTCAGTAGACTGATGGTAGGTGATTAGCCTAATCAAATTTTTTGCATGGGATTATGCTTAAGGTGCCTCTTAAAATTAAATATAAATGCTCTCTTTGTAGGTTGCTTAAGCCCTAAGCATAATCCAAGTTAGGATAGGTGGGCTTGGTTAACCATGTACATGGTGCTAAGTCCAAATTATGATATAATTGCTTGGGATTGTATGTATGTTTAACTAACCTTTGTTTTAGATTTACTTTTCCTATTCTTAATGTAATTTTGCAATTAGGAATTAGGATTAGTGCTATGGGGATAAGGATGAGTTGGCTAGAAGGCTTTGTCCCTGGGAGGCCATGTGATGTCTTTGAAGTGGAGCAAATCAAATCAAAGGAAACAAATGAAGACATGTAGAATGAAGAATGAAGAATGAAGACACCCCATAGCATTCATTCATTATAAATTATAATTATGATTTTGTAATTTTGGGTTGTATAAGGGTAGAGCTCAGCTACCCATCTTTTCTTTTGGGTTAAGAGATTTGACCGCATCGCCTTTATTTTTTTCATGATAGTTATAGAAATTGGTTGATGATTTATTTAGGATTTTGTACTATAAATGTAACGATTTCCATAGTTTCTTAAATGATTGATGTTTGAATGTGTGGCCTAGATTCGATTAGGCTCATTGGGAAAAATAAATCTTTTACCCAACTACAACTCATAACTAAAGTTTTAAATAATTCATAACCTCACATAAAGCCTAGGCATTAAATCAAGATAATTAAAAGATTTAGTAACCCCTTAGCTAAATGTTGTATGTCTCACATCATGCATGCATATTGCTTCACTCTTGCTAAGAGAGGGTTTCCATCCTTTCACATGGGGAAGGCTTGACCTTTGAGGGCCTCCTCATGGAGGAAAACATCTTTCTCATTGATTTAGCCAATAATCTAACTTCATCATGCATATAGGCATACAAAATGCCAAAACCTTTGTCAAAATAATGTGTCTAAAATAAAATAAAATTTGAAATATTTGCATTTGTTGATTAAGTCATTACTCATACCACTCATGCTTTAGTCTCTTAGGGAGTGGGTTTAAGGACTTTTGTCTCTTTCTAAATTAATAATTGCCTAACTATCTTCCAAATGCATAAGACTTGCCTACATGGTTTTAAAATTGGAGTAGAATGCCACCCCTGTGCGATATAAGCCCAGCAATCGTGGTTTATTCTCTTGTGGAGGTAAACCTTATGCCCATTTTTCTTAGACCTAGGTCGTGCTTTGGCTTATGCCAAAGCTCCTAGATATAGGGTCTAAGGTTGTTTCCTTCCTACTAGTATAAATCCTCACCTCTTAGACATTTCTACAACCTTGTGTTGTTTAATTATAAGTCCTAGCTTCATAATAAAATGTTAACTTCAATAAAATTAATCTCTTCAACTTCAAACATATAAAGCCCAACTACATGATAGATTGGAATGCTCACTAGGCTTCCTAGTATCATGAGCATTTCTTACTCATTCCCTTTGGCTTCGATAATAAGTCTTCTCCTTGAACAATCATAATTGATTTTCCTATACAAACAATCCTTTGATAGTCTAGCCTTGAATTTTCCTTGAACAATCTTTGGAGACATTAATTTCTACTTTAATTGAAAGTATTCCTAAGGAATTCCCATTCCTTAAGATGTAATTAACTATAGGGGATTAATCCATAGGGAACTTAATGAACTCGACTTAAAATAAACCCTACTTTACTTCTCCATGTAAAGTAGGGGAAAGATCTCTTGTATATTTGAAGACCCATCATGTCTTAGGAGTCCTTATTAGGTGATTAAGTCCATTATAGGGTGATGATTTCTATCTTTGAGATAGTGCATCATTCTTAATGTCATACCTGATCACTTCAATAAGTACTCCCTAAGATCTACTTGGTGTCGCACATCTAAAAATAAACACTATAAATAAATTTTTAATGTTGTGGCTAAAAATTGGAAAGCTCCTATACATCCTGATAATTCGATTAGGGGGATGAATAGGCTCTAGTTTAAATTGAAATGACTTAAACAAAATCTAGTTTGGTGGAATAAGTATTATTTTAAAATCTTTTTGCTAATATCAAGGATATGGAAAATTTGGTTTGTGATCTTGAAGTTTCTGTTATGATGGAACCTTCCAAGATTATGAACTTGAATGAGGTGAAGGATAAACTTGTTAATTTTCAAAATATGGAAGAAACTTATTGGCATCAAAAAGCTGCTAGTAAACATATTACAGATGGTGACAAGAATACAAGGTATTTATATGCTTTAGTTAATAAAAATAGAGCTCTAAATAATATTCAAAAATTAAAATGATATTGGAGAATGGATTATGAAGAATAATTATATTAAGGATTTGATTATTAATTATTTTAGAAATATGCTTAATAAGAGTTTCCCTTATGAAGATATTTCTAAATTATGCTAGATTCCTTCTATTATTACCAATGATGAAAATGCTTTTCTTACTATTTTTCCTAATGAAGATGAAAATTTTAAAGTTCTTAATAGCATAAACATAGATCCTCTTGCTGGTCCGGAGGGTTTCACCACTCAATTTTTTCAAAAATGTTGGTTTATTATTAGAAATTTTTTGATTGATGTTATGGTTGATTTCTTTATTAGTAATCCTTTTCCTAGATATTTTTCTATCACTTCTATTATTCTCATACCTAAGAAAGATAATCGGACTATTGGGTGAGTTTAGACCTATTAGTCTTTGCACCTTCTTCAATAAGCTAATTTCCAAAATTATTGCCAATAGGCTTAGTTCTTTTCTTCATAAGATTATCTCTCTCAACCAAACTGGTTTTGTTAGAGGTAGATCTATTTCTTATAATATTTTACTTTCCCAAGAATTAATTCATGATTTAGATGTTAAGACTAGAGGTGGAAACATTCTTTTCAAATTAGATATTAACAAAGATTTTGATAATATCTCTTGGGATTTCCTTTTCATGTTATGAATTTATTTGGGTTTTCAAATAAATTTATTTTTCTATTAAAATTTTTATTAATAAATGCGGTTTTTATTTTTTAATGGAAACTTTGAGTTTCTTTCCTTCCTCCCATGGCTTAAGGCAAGGGGATCCTTTATCTCCTACTTTATTTATCATTGATGTTGAATACTTATCTAGGAGCATGAATGATTTATTCTTAAATAATCCTAGTATGTATTACAAAACTATTGGTGGTCTTCTTGTTTCCCATTTAAGCTTTGTGGATGATTTTATTATTTTTTGCAATGCTTCCATTCATCATATGAAGAATCTTAAGAATTTTTTAAATACATTTGGTAGAGAAAATGGCCTTACTATCAATGACAATAAAAGCAATTTTATTACTTCTTCTAGTATCTCCAATAATAAAATCAATCACATCCTACATATCACTAATTTCAAACATCAACATTTACCTCTTAAGTACTTGGGTGCTCCTCTTTTTAAAGGTCCAAAATGCTCACATCTTTTTGATGGGTTATTTCAAAAAATTTTAAATAAAATTTCTGTTTGGGAATTTCATTTACACTCCTTTTGGTGCTCACTTGTTCTTAAAAGCACTCTCAATTCAATGCCACTATATTTGATTCAAACTATTATTCCTACTAATTCTACTCTTATCAAAATTGATCGCTTTAATAAATTTTTTTGGGGATCAAATAATTCAATTAAAAGAATGCATTGGACATTCTAGTATAAATGTTGTGGTCCTTTGGGTGAAGGTGGTCTTGCTTGCAAACCTATTCTTGAAGCGATTACTGCCTTCTCTCATAAGCTCTGGTGGAATTTTAGAAAGAATGATAGCCTTTGGGCTAATTTTATGATGAAAAAATACTGCCAAGGTAAACACCCCTTATCTATGCTTATAAAGTTGGTGACTCTCTGGTTTGGAAAAGGCTTTGCTCCATTAAATGGGTTACTGAATCCTTAATATCTTGGGGTATGCATTCGGGTTCATCCATCTTTTGGCAAGACAATTAGATTGGCAATGGCTCTATTGACTCCTTTTTATCTACACACTTTACTGCTGCTATCAAAGTTAACTCTTTTTGGCTTAATAACAATTGGAATGAAAACAAACTTGAGAATTATATTTCTATTTCTCTTTTTGATAATTTTAGAAACGTCCCTATTTTTTCTAACAAACCTGATCAAATTATTTTTAAGCTCTCTTACAATGGTGATTTCGTTCTTAAAGAGGTTTGGAATTTTATTAGAGATAACCATAACTCCTCTAATGTTTTCATTAAACTTTGAAACAATATCATTCCCATTTCTTATTTAGTTTTAGCTTGGAGGATTTTGAATAACTTTATTCCTGTAGATTTCTTGCTCTAGAATAAAGGGTTTTATTTACCTTCTAAGTGTTATTGTTGCTTTCATATTGAAATATTTAATCATGTCTTTGTCAATGCTGTCATTGCTTCTAAATTATGGATATGGTATGATGATTTATTTAACACTAATTATTTTCATGGTTCCCTTTCTTTATATCAACTTTGAAGCTTGTTTCCAAAAAATGTGAAAGGTCATATCAAAATATTAATTATTATTACCTATATTTGGTTCATTTGGATGGATAGAAGTGATGCTAAATATTGTGGTATTCCTATGAATCATAAAAGGATCTAGAACTAAATAAAATTCATGCTTTGTTTAATGTTAATTTAATTAGTAACATCCATTTTAGAGGTTACAAATTTGTGGCTAAAAAATTAGGTCTCATTATGCCTAATGTTTCTTTCAATAAGGCTATTAGGATTATCCATTGATCAAACTAATGATAACTTTATTAAAATCAATATTTATGGTTCAGTTTCACCTAATAAATATGGTTGTGGTGGTATTATTAGGGATTCCAAAGGTACTTCCATTTGTACTTTTACTTATCCCTTCAAAGCCTATTTTGTTATTTATGCTGAGCTTATGGCTGTTAATAAAGCTATTGATATTTTTTGAACAAAGGCCTATTTAATATTTGGATTGAAGTTTGACACTCTTCTTTTACTTGATATGCTCAATTCTAATAAAATGGGGAATCTCTTATTTTATCTCCTTAATCACACTAAAACCATCCTGTCTCAAGTTTGCTACAAAATTTCTCATATTCTTCATGAAGGTAATACTTATGCAGATTTCCTAGCCAATTTGGGTGCTAAATTAAATGAGCTCACTATATTAGATAATCAAAACTTACCTAAGCTGCTTTTGTGCTTTCCCATATTGGGATTTCTCCTTGCTGTTCTTCTTTAGGGTCTTGGCTAACCTCATTTTCTATGAGTGCTACCTTGTTTAGTGGATCTTGCAATTTGTTTCGACCCTCTGTCTGGTTATCCTAGATGGTTTTTGTTTCAAGTGTGCTATTAGTCTTTTCATTTCAGTCTTAGTGTTGGGATTTTTGGTGGTTGATGCTTTCCTTTCCTATTTTGGCTTGATGACTACTGATTGTTGGATGTTCCCTCTAACTTGTGGCTTGAAGGTTGATGTTTTGTGGTTGTTGCCTTCCTATTTTGTCTTTGGTGATGACTGTTTGTTCTCTTGAGTCTGGAAGGGGCCTCATTTTGCTCTGGTCAGGTTCCTTTCCTCCTTGGTTTGCTGTTGGTGGGATGGTGGTCCTCCTAAGCTTGCCTTTCCTTCATTGTTTGTCTGATTACCATAATTATCTTTATTATTTGGTGGCCTCATTGGGTTGTGCTATGCCTGCATAGATCTTTCCTCCGAATGAGTTTTCCTCATATCTGGGTTGCTTGCTTCCTTTATCCTGAAGTTGGATCTTCTATTGTGGTGGTTGGTTGGGTGGCCTTGTTGTGTTGGTAGCGTTGGTTGGTCAGTTGGTTGACTGGGTTGTGTTATCGGTCTTACCTCCTCAATTGGTGGCAGATCTTGGGGTTGTTGGTTCTTTATCTTTGGTTTTGATTTATCCCCGTCTTACCTCCTCAATTGGTTGAAGATCTTTTTCTATTTTGTTAATTGGGGCTTAGTGGTCAGTTTTGCTTGATTTGGTTTGGTTCTTTTAGTTATGTTTTTGATCTACTCCAGTAATGGTCTTCCTCTCTTGGCTGTAGCTACTTGTCTTTTGCTTTTTTTCTTATTTGGGTGGCAGCTTAGCTATGGATCTATTTTCTCCTCGCATAAATGTTGTTTGCTGGTGGACTGGGTGGCATTATTAGTTTTTTCTTCTGTTTTGTTGCTGGTGAGCTCTTATGGTTTTTGTAGTCTTTTTTTTTGGTTTGATGTCATTTTGGATTGGCTTGTTGAAGGCTATATAGTGGCTATTATTTTGCCTTGGGTGCTGGTGACTTGGTTTGTTGTCTTGGATTTTATTTTGCTTATGGGTATTATCTCTTTTTGGTGTATTTTGATCTCCTTGTTTCTTAATACCTACCTCTTTATTTGTGATGGTGGTTTTGCTATTACACTGGATGTTCTTGGTGGTAGCCTTGTTGGATGCTCCTTTGGTCTTTTTGTTTATCTCTTGGTGGAGGTGTGGCTCCCCTTTTATCTCTTGCTTGTCTGCTTGGGTTATCCTCTGGCTGGATTTGATTGGTGGCTATTATTGGTGTTAGCTGTCCCCTCTATTTGGGTATTAGTTTGTTGTTTCTTTCGGGATAATCTTAGGATGATTCTTTGGATTTGGGCCTATCTTTTCTGGACTGTGTTGTTATCCCTGTTAATGATGCTTGCACTTTTTGGTATTTCTCTTCCCTTTTGGTGTTGGCTTTGGTGGTTTCCTACTGTATTGTTGTTGTCCCTGATGGATGGCTTTTAGTCTACCCTTGGTTTGTTTTGGTGGCTTTGTGCTTGGATGTTCTATCGGGTTGGAAGACTTTGCAACCTTGTTGGATGATGATCTCGGATGACCCTACATGAGGACTATGATGGCCTTGATGTTTCTCTCTCTTTCTTCTTTTGGTAGCACTATTTATAATTGTACCCCTTCTTCTCAAGTTTGAATGCTTACATATATTGTTGCTCCTTGAGATGAGACTTTGAGCCTTTTCTTTACTTGCTCTTCTCTTGCTCTTTCTCTTTATGCTTACTTAATTGTACTCATCCTTTCCTTAGTATGTTGATTTCTTTATATGGTTGGCAATCTTGCAAGTGGATTTTCTTGTCATCAAAGAAATCAATTGGATTTCTGTTACTTATATGGATCTTTTATTGTTGATTGGTTTTCTTTTCTTCTTCTCTTTATTTAATATTGTAATTGTTTGGGATTCATCTCTTTAGGTTTTATTGTAGCTCTTTGAGCATTAGTTTAGAGATTTATCCCTTTATGGACTTTGTACTTTTTTTGTGGAAATAAAATTCCCTAATTTTCTCAAAAAAAACCCAAAAGCCTAACCCAAAACCCAAAACCCCAAAGCTTAAACCTAAACCTAAGTAACTAAATAAATAAAAAATAAACCAAAACCCTAAAACCTAATAACCCTAAAACTAAATCTAAACCCTAAGAATGGGTAGAACCTTGACAAGAAACATCACCAATCTCAATCAAGATCTGAGGCAAGGCGGTGGCGCGGTTATCGCAGTGGTGGTGGGCGATCTGGAGGTGTTGGTTGATATGGAGGTGGTGGTTATGGAGGTGGGAGGAGTAATGGAGGTTACAGCCGTGGTGGTGGCAGAGTGAGAGATTGGGGATATGATGGCGGATCCTCGCGGTGGTGGAGACGTTCGCTATGGAACTGTTCTTTACAATTGGAGAAATCAAGAATGGCCAATCCGACGCTTATGGAATTGTGTTCTACAAGAGACAGGTTCCAGTTATCTAGGGTTTTTGATTTGCTCTATGCGTGCTCATTTTTTATCTATGTCAATGCTTGTGTCTTAGATAACTTGGTGTGCTACTTGGTTGATGAAATCGAAAAGAAGAAACGTTGAATCTAAATTTGTTCTCTTTTAAAAAAAACCATAAACCATAAATCCTAAACTAAAACTTAAACCCTAAACCTAGAACCTAAACCCTAAACCCTGAACCCTAAACCCTCTTTAAACCCTAACCCTAAACCTTAAAACCTAAACCTTAAAATTCTAAACCCTAAACCCTAAACCCTAAACCCTAGAACCCTAAACCCTAAACCCTAAGTCATAAATCCTAAAAACTATAACCCTAAATTGTAAACCCTAAACTCCAAACCCTAAACCCTAAACCATTAATACCTAAACCTAAATTAAATAAAACCTAAAAATAAAATAATAAAAACTTAAACCTAAGTAAAATAAAAAAATAAAATAAAATAAAAACCTAAACTAAAACCTAAACCTAAACCTAAAAATAAAATAAAATAAAATAAAATAAAAAATAAAAACTAAAATAAAATAAAATAAATAAAAACCTAAACTAAACTAAAAAATAAAAACCTAAAAATGAAAACCAAATAAAATAAAAATAAATTAGACCTAAAAAATAAAATAAAAACCTAAACCTAAATCTAAAAATAAAAATAAAGCCTAAAATAAAAAATTTAAAAAAATAAAACTAAATTAAAAAATAAACCTAAACCTAAACCTAAAAAATAAACTAAAATAAAAAACTAAACTAAATTAAATAAACCTAAAATAAATAAACCAAAGTAAATAAAAAATAAAATAAACTAAATAAACCTAAACCTATCGATTTTCTTAATTTAAAAAAAAAAACTAGAAACTCTAAATCCTAAACCCTAAACCCTAAACCCTAAAAACCTTAAACCTTTTATCGTAAAGCCTAAACCCTAAACCCTAAACCTACTACCATTAACCCTAAACCCTAAACCCTAAAAACCCCTAAACCATAAACCCTAAACCCTAAACCTACAACTTACATCCCTAAAGCCTAAATTGTAAACCCTAAACCCTAAACCCTAAACCTTAAACCCTAAATCCTAAAAAGCCATAAACCCTAAACCCTAAACCTTAAATTAATCCTAAAAACCCCAAAAATCCTAAACCATAAACCCCAAATGCTAAACCCTAAACCTAACCGTAAATCTTAAACCCTATAACCCTAAACCCTAAGAATGTGCAGAACCTTGATGGCATGAACAACACCGCCAACTGGCTCTTAGATCTGGAGAGAAGGTGGCGGCAATTATCACAAAGGTCGGGTGGGGGGCTATGGAGGTGTTGGTGGATATGGAGGTTGTGGTTGAAGCACTGGTAGTTATGGAGGTGGGAGGAGCGACGGTGGTTACAGACGTGGTGGTGGCGAAGGGAGAGATTGCGAATATGATGGTATCCCCACACAGAGGGGTGGTCATGGAATTGAAACTAAAGAATGGTCATCCGACCGCCTATGGAACTTTATTTACAGAGACATGGTTCTACTTATCTAGGGTTTTCGATTTGCTCTATGCGTGCACATTTTTTATCTATGTCATCGCCTGTGTCCAAGAAATCTTGGTGTGCTACTTGGTTATTGAAATAAAAAAAGAAAACCTTAAAACTTAAACCTTAAACCGTAAACATAAAACCCCAAACCCTAAACTAAAACTTAAACACTAAACCTAAAACCTAAACCTTAAACCCTAAAATCTAAAAACCTTAAACGCTAAACTCTAAACTCTAAACCCTAAACCCTAAACCCTAAACCATAAATCCTAAACCCTAAACACTAAAACCTAAATCAAAAACAAAAAAATAAAATAAATTAAAATAAAAACCTAAACTAAAACCTAAACCTAAACCAAAACCTAAGCCTAAACTAAAAAACTAAAATAAACATAAAAATAAAACCTAAATAAAATAAAACTAAACCTAAAATAAAAATAAATAAACCTAAGATAAAATAAAATAAAAACTAAATAAAAACCTAAACCTAAAAGATAAACCTAAAAATAAATAAAAATTAACACCTAAACCCTAAATTTAAAAAAACCTAAATCTAAAAAAATAAAATAAATAAAATGAAATAAACTTAAACCTAAACTAAAAATAACCTAAATTAAAATAAATAAAACCTAAACTTAAAATCAACTAAACTTAAACCTAAACCTAAACCTAAACTAAATAAATAGAATAAAATGAAAAGCTAAACCTAAACTAAAAAAGTAAAACCTAAAAATAAACCTAAAATAACAACCTAAAACCAAAATAAAAATAAAATAAAATAAAAACATAAACCTAAACTTGATAATAAAAGATAAATCCTAAACCTTAAAAACAAAATAAAAATAAAACTAAACTAAAAAAAAACCTTTAACCTAAACCTAAACCTAAAAAAAGCATAAACCCTAAACCCTAAACCTTAACCCTAAACCTTAAACCTTAACCCTAAACCCTAAACCCTAAAAGTATAAACCCTAAAACCCTAAACCCTAAATCCTAAACCCAAACCCTAAACCTAAACCCTAAGAATTGGCAGAACCATAATGAGGGAACATCACCCAACCGACTTAGTCAAGATCTAGCAGTGGAGGTGATGGCAGGCGGGTTATCACCGTGGTGGTGGGGATTTGGAAGTGTGGATATGGAGGTGGTGGTCATGGTGGAGGAGGAGAAGTGAGCAACTGGTGGTGGTGGCGAGGGAGAGATCGGAGATATGATGGTGGATCCCGCCACTGAGAGGCCGTGGTGGTTCCGATGGGAAATGGAAAACAGGAATCGATTGACTATTTATGGAACTGCGTTTATAATAGACAGTTCTAGTTATCTAGGGTTTTTGATTTGCTCTATGTGTGCTCATTTTTTATCTATGTTGTCACTTGTGTCTTAAAAAACTTGGCTTGTTACTTGGTTGATGAAATCAAAAAGAAATGTTGAATCTGAATTTGATCTCTATTAAAAAAAACAAAAACCCTAAACTCCAAACTAAAACCTAAACCCTAAACTCTAAACCCTAAATCCTAAACCATAAACTCTAAACCCTAAACCCCAAACCCTAAATCATAAACCCTAAACCCTAAACTAACCCTAAACTAACCCTAAACCCTAAACCTTAAACCCTAAGAAGCTTGAAACCTAAACCTAAACTAAATAAAACTTAAAATTAAAATAAATAAATAAAATTTAAAGCAAAATAAAATAAAAAACAAAATAAAATAAAAACCTAAACTAAAACCTAAACCAAAACCAAAACCTAATCTTAAACATAAAATTAAAATAAATTAAAATAAAAACTAAACTAAAATAAAATAAAATAAAACTTAAACTAAACTTAAAAATAAAAAACCTAAATAAAATAAAAACCAACCCTAAAATAAGAATAAAATAAACCTAAAATAAAATAAAATAAAAACTAAATAAAAACTTAAACCTAAAAAATAAACCTATAAATAAAGAAAAATAAACCCTAAACCCTAAACGAAAAAAAAACCTAAAGCTAAAATAATAATAAATAAAACCTAAAGGTAAATTAAAATAAATAAAATTAAAGCTTAAACCTAAACCAAGATCCTAAATGACCTTAAATGCTAAGTCCTAAACTAACCTTAAAACATAAGCTAACCCTAAACCTTATACCCTAAATGCTAAAAATAATAAACACTAAACAAACCCTAAAGCCTAAACCCTAAACCTAAACCCTAAACTGTCCTGCAACCCTAAACCCTAAACCCTATATCCTAAACCATAGAACCCTATACCATAAACCCTAAACCTAAACCCTAAACTATAAACCCTAAACAAACCAAAACTCTAAAATCATAAACCCTAAACACTTGAACTAAACCTTAAACCTTAAACTCTAAACTTTAAACTAACCCTAAACACTAACCTAAACTCTAAACCTAACCTAAACTCAAACTAAACCTAAACTATAAACTTAAGAAAACCCTAAACTTAAACTGCCTATTAAAAAAAACTAATAAACTTAAACCTAAACTAAACTAAATATAAACTTAAACCTAAACTAAACCCTAAACCTAAACCCTAAACTAAACTAACTCTAAACTAAATCATAAATCTAAATCTAAACCTAAAGATAAACCTAAATCTAAACTTAAACCCAAAACCCTAAACCCTAAATTGACCCTAAACTCTAAACTTAAACCCTAACCCTTAAATCCAAACCCTAAACCCTAAACTCTAAACTCTAAACCCTAAACTAACCCTACACCCTAAGAACCCTTAACTCTAATGCCTAAACACTATACCATAAATCTTAAAATGTAAACCTTAACACTAAACCCTAGATTCTAAAAGCATAAACCCTAAAACTATAAACCCTAAACCCTAAACCTTAAACCCCAAAACCTAAACATAAACATAAAGTAACTAAATAATTTAAAAAATAAATCAAAACCCTTAAACCTAAACCTAAACCTAAACCCTAAGAATTGGTAGAACCTTAACGAGGAACATCACCATCAACCGCTTGATCTAACAAAGGTGAAGGCGAGGAGGCCATTATCACTGGTGGTGGGGGATTTGGAGGTGCTGGTGGATATGGAGGTGGTGGTCGGAGCAATGGTGGTTATGGAGGTGAGAGGAGCGATAGAGGATATAGTCGTGTGGCTGAGGGAGAGATCAGGTATATGATGGTGGATCCTCGAGTTTTGATGGAACTGGAAAAACTAAATTACGGCCAATCCAATCTGTTGTTTATGGAAATATGTCTTTATAGTAGAGACGGTTCTAATTATCTAGGGTTTCATGCATCATCATTTATTATCAATGTTGTCATTGTCTTACAAAACTTGGTGTTACTTGATGAAATAAAAAAGAAATGTTGAATCTAAATTTCTTCAAGAAAAAATAAAACCATAAACCCTAAACTAAAACCTAAACCATAAACCTAAAACCTAAACTCTAAACCTTAAATCCTAAACACTAAAACTGTAAACCATAAACCCTAAACCCTAAACCCTAAAACCTAAGCCCTAAACCTAAACTCTAAACCCTAAACCTTAAACCCTAAATCCTAAACTCTAAACCCTAAACTAACCCTAATCCCTAAAAAGCTAAAAACCTAAACCTAAACTAAAAAAAACTTAAAACTAAAAGAAATCATAAACCAAAATAAAATAAAAATCTAAACTAAAACTTAAACTTAAATCTAGACCTAAACTTAAACCAAAAAAAAAAAAAATAAACTAAAATAAAATAAATAAAAAAAACTAAACTAAATAAAGCATAAACTTAAATAAAATAAAACTAACCTAAAATAAAATAAAATAAAACTAAATAAAACTTAAACCCAAAAAATAAACCTAAAAGTGAAACATATAATTAAATAAAAAATAAAACCTAAACCATAATTAAAAAAAGCTAAAACTTAAAATAAAAAAAGATAAACTAAACCTAAACAAAAATAAACTAAACTAAAATAAATAAAACCTAAACCTAAACCTAGACCTAAGCCCTAAACCCTAAACTAATCCTAAACCCTAAACTAACCCTAACCCTATAACCTAAACCCTAAAAACCCTAAACCCTAAAGCCTAAACACTAAACACTAAACCCTAAAAACTATAAACCCTAAATCTTAAACCCTAAACCCTAAAACCCTAAACCCTAAATCCTAAAACCAAAACCCTAAAACTTAAACCCTAAACCCTAAACCCTGAACCTTAAACTCTAAACCCTAAACCCCAAACAGTGGACCCTTAATCCTAAACCTTGAACTAACCCTAAACCCTAAATCATAAAAGTTAAAACCTAAACCTAAACTAAATAAAACCTAAAATAAAATAAATAAAAAAATCTAAACCAAAATAAAATAAAAAAAAAATAAAATAAAATAAAAACATAAACTAAAACCTAAACCTAAACCTAACCTAAAAAAATTTAAAATAATAATTAAACTAAAATAAAATAAATAAATAAAACCTAAACTAAAATAAAAAATAAAAGAAACTTAAATAAAATTAAAATTAAACCTAAAATAAAAATAAAATAAATAAAATAAAAACTAAATAAAAAACTTAAACCTAAGAAAATCTAAAAATAAATAAAAAATAAAACCTAAACCCTAAATGAAATAAAACCTAAATAAAAATAAACTGAACTAAAATAATTAAAACTAAATGTTATTTAAGCCTTTTTTAAGCTAGATTCTAAAGTTCCCTATGGGGGCAAGCCCCCATAGTCAATTACATCCTAAGAAAAGTGAATTCCTTAAGAATACTCTTGATTAAAGTAGGTAATTATTATCTCCAAAGATTGAGGAGGATTACATATTTGAGTTGAAATTTATTAGAAAGCTAGGACTTATAATCTCACAATACAAGATTGTTGAAAATCCTAAGAGGCGAGGATTTATGCTTGTAGCCCGAGGAAAAATAGTAACCTCAGATCATAAATCTAGGGAGCTTTAGCGAGGGCCAAAGCATGTCATAAATCTAAGAAAAGATTGGTATATGGTTTACCTCCACAAGAGAGGGTAGACCACCCGATTGCTAAACTTATAATCGCTTGGAGTGGAAGCCAACTAACTCCTCCTACGCCTTAAAACCATGTGGTCAAGTCATATGTTTTGCAAGATGGTTAGGATGTTATTTTTAGAAAGAAACTAAAGTACTTAAACCCACTCCCTAAGAGACTAGAGTATGAGTGGTATGAATAATGACTTAATCTAATGTAAACCTTTTCAATTTTTATTTAATTTTGGACTCTTCATTTTGACAAAAGCTATAGGATTTTTATATGTCTAAATGCATGATAAAATGAGGTTATTGGCTAAATCGAGAGAAAGAGGTACACCACAAGGGAGACCCTCAAAGGTCAAGCCTTCCCATCGCAAGAATGAAAACCTTCTTAGAAAAGTGAAACAAGATGACATGCATGATATTAAGCATACAACATCCAACTAATGCTAAATATTTAGTTAACTTGATTTAATACCTAGGCTTTAAATGAGGTTATGAGTTATAGTTAGGGTAGAAAGATTAATTTTTCTTAAGAGCCTAATCAGATCCAGGCCACACATTAATTCACCATATATGAAGAAACTAGAAAGAAACATGTCATTTCTATTTTGCAATTGTGAACAAAATATCAAATAATTTATAAACCCAATGTAAAAAAGAATAAGTCGTACGCATAATGCAACAAAAGAGAAATGGGTATTCAAGCTCTATCCTTCTACAACTTGGTATATGAGAGAATAATTACAATTACAAATAAATAAATACTATGAAGGTCTTCATTTCTTCATTCTTCATGTCTCCTTCATTCCTCGATTGGATTTTCTTGCTTCGAAGGCATCACGGGGGTCACCAAGGATAAAGCCTTCTAGCCTCCACTCATCCTAATCCCCCATAACACTAATCCTAATTCCTAATGCAAAATTACATTAAAATATAAAAAATTAAATCTAACTATACCTGCAAGACAAGTGTTAGCTAAACACACCATACAAACCAAGTAGTTATATCTATAATTTGGACTTAGCACCCTGCACAAGGGTAACCAAGTCCACATGTCCTAATTTAGATTATGCTTAGGGGTTAAGCAACCTGTAAAAGAGAGCATTTATATTTATTTTAAGCATCCCTTAAGCACAATCTCTTATAGAAAATATAATTAGGCTAATCACTGCCTAACATCTAGTCTATGAAGCATATACCCTAAGATCCATTCTACAATAATACATCATAAAACCAAACATACATCAAACCATGCACCGCCCTAACATAAGGATAAAAGTGGTGACTTAATCTAAGGTGTGTCTATTAAAGCTTATGTGGTATGTCTTAACTAGGCTCTGTTATAATTTTATGAGTGAGAAAGGATGATTTCACTTTAAGTGGTTTAGTTGGTTTATAAGTTTTACTTAATGTTTTATTTTGTTTCACTTGGTTTACACTTAACAGCTAAGTGTTCTAAAGAGGAAGAAAAGGGTGATGATCACCCTCTTTTATCCCTATCTTAAGCCACATCAAAATCATATTAATTAATTAATTCTTTTTAATGAATGTCTTATTACATATTTTAATTAATCCTAAGTTTAGGTTCACTATAAATAATCTTATTCAGTAAGAAAGGCATCTTAAGATTAATTGGAGTTAATTACTATCACATAACACATATTTATTCATTTCTTTCAATCATATGTATCATACATATGATTAAGTCCTAAACATATCTATGCATACAATATATTTTTGACACACTTAAATGTGGGATGCATGAATGATTTTTTTAAAAAAGAGGATTCTCATTCATTAGCTAAATACAAATTCAAATGTATGAAATTTCTAACAAAGTACTTTGCCATTGTTTGACTAAGTGAATGAGGTAGGAACCTCCTTGGGGCTACTTAAAGCTATGCGTCCCCAGTCGTCCAGGCTAGATATACCCCCTATTCTTAAATACATGTGGATGTATAAACAACTATAAGAATGGAAATCATGCCAAAATTATATTTTTTTTGTTTTGAATTATGCATATGGAATATGGTGAGCTTTTCACTCATTAGCCAAATGCACACGCAAGTGTATAAAAGTTATAAGCAAGTACTTCACCATTGTTTGATCAGGAGAATGAGGTAGGAACCTCCTTGGGCTACTTAATGCCATGCATCCCCGGGTGTCTAGACTAAATATACCCACTATTCTTAAATACTCATGAGTGTACAAGCAACTATAAGAATGTAAACCATGAAAGAATTATATTTTGATATTTTTTATACATGTGAGCTAAAATTATATCTAAATTCTAACAAGGATATACATAAGAATAAACCCAAGCAAGTGTTGTGTCTTTTCAAATGAACTATACACTTGTTAATATTCATATCTTATGTGAATTCATGAAGATTAAAGAAAAGAGAACTTCATCACATGTTCTAAGTTGTAACCACATAAAAGCTTATAAATACTCATAATTATCATTACTCTATGTGTTATAGTTGATTTATATACTTTACATTTAATTTTCTTTTTAATAGTGATAATAGCCAAACATATTTTTAATTTAAGCCAACACATGCAACTTGACATAAAAGAAGTCATTTTCTTTGATTAATATTTTAAAAGGATGAATGCATGATTACAAGTGGCATACAAAATTTAATACAATTGAAGAGAAATAATAGAACATAAGCACATAATTTCATTCAATATAATTAATTCCTAAGGACAATCATATTAAACAAGGTCATTTAAAACAAACCAAAGTTCCTTAATGCCATTTTCATGTTTTATTTGATTTAAGAAATGTGAGAAAGATTTCCTAATCCTGATCCCATTCCCCATATGTGAATTAATTTGATTTAATGAAAATTAATTAGGTTGATTTTATGAATTGGTTAAGTTAAGAATGGATTAAATCAATTAATTAAACCCTTACCTATGTTACCTAAAGGTAATTAATTAAACAATTATGAGCTAATATAATATGCAAATAAATTGAAAATTAAATAGCAATGCTCCTATGAAATTAAAGGGGCTTAATGTAATTAGCTCACAATCATTAATTAATTAAGCTTAAGGAACTCACTTAATTACTTTTATGGTTTTCTCACACATGTGAGCTAACCATAATTTCATTAGCTCTCTTTAGGTTATTGAACACTAAAGAACTATCCAAGGATTAATTAGGGAAATTATTTAATTAAAATTTTAATTTAATTGATCAAAGGATTAGTCCATTAATTCATTTTTCTCTATCTTAATTATCAACTTTTGATTATCTTTTCAAAATGAGATGGACTTAAGAGAAATAGGTTCGAAAAGAGGTCCCAACCTAATTCCATAAGGTTATCCATTTAATCAAGCATGAATTCATATAAGTTGAGTTTTAATTTATCCAATTAAGTCATTGATTAATTAACTAATCATTAATTAGTATTCTTTTGGATGAAAAGATGGAAAATTAGGGAAAGGATTAGGGGAGAAGCCCCAATCTCATTCCCTAAGCCTGCTTACTGTTCAACAATAATTAAGAAGTCCAAATAATGAATTAATTACTGTTCATATATTTAATTATAAATTAATTAAGTTAAAAGGTAATTAGCGATTAATCAATCAATTTACCTAATTAACCAACCAATATATTCCAAGCAAAATAGGGGAGGTAGAGGTCATCTCCCTAAACATCCTCAAAAAGTTTGAAATCAATTGGATGATTAATTAAGGAGTAATTAAATAAATTAAGTTTTTAATTAAATCTTAATTAAGCCAAAATTACAATTCAAAATTAATTAAGGATAATTTTAATGTATTCCTCTCTAAAATAACTTTAGAATGAGCCCAAATTTGTATTTTTCAAATTTTTCTATAATTAGTTATGAATTTAGGAAGTTTCAACATTAAAAATGGATTACTTAACCTTAATTGAAGCCCTAATCCTCTTGGTGCAATGTGGTATGTTGACACGGCATGCTTTCCACATGGCACCATGAGATTGGTTATTTAAGTTATCACATCACATAGTTGAGTTAGCCGGAGGTGGATGCGCTTTCTCATGATCCGTTTGATCAAAGATTGGATGTCCACGATCAAACCCATAGTTAAGTAGGATTAATTTGGCTGATCTAGCATGATTTGATTAGGATCGTCTATTCCAATCATGTAAAATAGACGGCCCATGTCCTGTCTCCTCTCGAGCGGTGAGAGGTAGAGACCGTCCATCATTTGTTGCTCGATCTGAGCTTACCCGAGCTTGAAAGGAGATCAAATCAATTCCACACCATCAAGGAAGCAAAATAAAGATATCTAAAGGTGGAAATCTCATGACATGCAACTTTTCTTCAAAAATCTCCAAACCATTTTAAGCTAAAGGTTAGTTTCAATGGCATACCTCACTAGAGCTTAGGACTGGCGATTCCAAAGATTGAGGAAGCTTTGTTTAGTAGAAACAAAGCCCTATTGGGTGACAAAATCTTTGATTTGAGTGGATTTCTTGGAAGGCCAAGGTTCATGATGGAAGTGGTCAGCTTCGATCGAGCTCGACCCTCCGATCGTCGAGAAGCTTGGGAGATGATTCATTCTCGCTTGTCTGGCTCCTAGGATGGTGTGTGTAAAGTTAATTGCACTTTGATGGAGGTTTGAGCAAATGGCAATTGAATTAGGGATCCCCTATTTCAGTTTTTTATAAAATTGATAGAGGAATAGTTGGGGAATGGAAATCCTGAAGAATGTGTCAGATTTGAGTGAGAGAAGGAATACCCCTCATTCCTAGCCAATTGGCTTTTGATCAATGATCAAATGGCTATCATGGGCTTTAGGGAATCACCTTAGCTAGCTTGAGAGGATGGTGGTGGAGCTTTCCATGTGCTAGGAATGGGAGGTAATTTCACCTCCCATGAGTCATGGAAGACCCAACCACCCTTCAAGTTAACCTGTCCTTGTTTAAGTTGACCAAGTGTGAACAGAAATGACCACCCAGTGCCTCATGTCATGCCCCTGGGTATCTTGGTCATTTGAAATGGATTTAATTAGAAAAGAGTCAAAAGTTAGCCTAAATTTTGAATTTGGAGTTCATTTAGTTTGATTTTTTGACCTATTTAGGTCAATTGGGTCAAAAACCTGGTTGGTCAAACCAAGAGTTAATGTCAAGTATGACATTGATGTTCAATTTGGTCTTTTGGATTTGATTTTGGCCCTTTTGGATTCAAAATTCCAAATTGCCAAATTAGCCAAATTGGCTTTAAGTTCAAGCAATTGGTTATTTGAAAATAATTATAGGCTTTGAATTAATTTGAGATTTAATCCAATTTGATCCTTTAGGCTGCTAAGTTGACCAACTAAATTGGGCTATGGCTTTTGGTCTGAATAATAATTTGGAATGAACTTGGTCAATCAATTTGGTAAATGGTTTGAGAAATGGTAATTGGACAAGTTTAATTGGTCATAAGTTGGTTTGACCTCAATTCATGATGATTCATGTGAGGCTTAATCACTTTGATTAATTGGGTTTAATTGGTTGGGAAATTGGCCACTTTGGGTCAAGTGAGCTAATTAGTTGGCTTGAGTTTTGAGTTGAGTTTTTTGTAAGTGAGTTTATATATGGATATTAATTGTGAGTTCAAATGAGTTTTAGTTCATTTGAATATTTCAAGTCAATTTGACTTGAGTTGATTGATTTGGCTTGATTTGTAGTTTATATTTGGATAGATGATTGAAGGAATGATTGATTTAAGAGAAAATCCATTTGTTTTGCCTTGATTTGGATAAGAGGTCCAATAAATTGTAAAGGGTATAAATTGATTTGATTTGGATTTGGTTTATTTATATTTCATTTATATTTAAGAATATAAATGAAGATATAAATGATTCATGAGAAAATCATTTGAGTTTGAAGTGGTTTGAAAAAATTTGACAAGGATGTAAAAGGGCGAAAGAAATTGATCTAGTTTGATTTATTTTTGGTCATTGGAAGGTGGGTTTCATTTAAATTTATGAGTATAAATGATGGAGTAATAGGTTTATAAAGAAACCAATTGATTTTGGGTTGATATGATATTTGCTGCTTATGGAGATAGGTCCATAGGGCTTAGGGGATTTGGCTTAGTTTGATTTAGGTTGATTTAGTTTTGGCTATTTGAGTTTATATCTCATTTATGTTTATGAGTATAAATGAAGATATAAATGATTCATGAAGAGATCAATCAAATTTGGGTTAAATTGGGAGGATATTTAACTAGGTTTATGGAATTCCACCATAAGGCTTTGAGAGGGATTTTAATTTTGGATTTGATCATGGGTTCTAATCATTTGGTTTGGAATTTGGATTTGGATTTGATAAATGATTGAGGGATTGAATTGATCTTGGAGAAAATCAATTGAATTTGGTTAAGGCTAAGTTCATAAGATGAAATCAAAGGGCTTAGGAAGGGTTTTGGTTTTTTGATTTGATTATGGGTTTCAATCATTTGGATTTAGATTTGGTATTTAAGTTGAATTTGAGCTTTGGTTTGAGGAGGAAAGCATAGATTGGGTTTATGTTATAGGTAGGTAACTCTTCCTAAGTCCCTAAGGCATAACCTATTCCTATGGCTAACCCTTATAAGTCTCTAGGCTTTAGTTAAGTGTTCACCTAATCACTAGAAGTGTCTTAAGACTAAGGAGCTCTTAGTGTCTACAAGAGTCCTAGATCGCTGATGAAAAAGTTGAGAAATCCCTCCAAAAATGAAGTCAACAAGAGCAGTGTTAGCAAAACTCCCTTTAAGAATCGCTTGACTACTCTTGAGTTGAGATAAGTCCCTAACAACACTCTCTTAGTAGTCGCCTTTAGGTTAGGTTCAATATATTTTTCCACCGACAGGTTACACCTACAGTCATTCTCTCTTTGGAAGATGTAAGTCAGCTACACATTCTTTCCAGCAAGACTGTTGTACATCGATGGACAGCCCTAGGTTGGGTTCAATCTATTGTACATCAATGGGTCACCCTAGTGGTTGGTCCCTGCTTAAAAAGATGTAAGTCTACTATGCTTTCTTCTTGGTACAGCCGTTGCACACCGAAATGCACCCTTTAGGTCAGATATTCTTACCCTTCGGCTGGTAAACTATCCCATTGGATCGATAAATCTGAGATAGGCCAAGTCGTGAGCCCTTCTCGGGGTCCATTGCACATGGGATTCCATCAAATCAAATTAATCTGACTATCGAAATGACATAAGTCTTCGGTGGCATTCACTCAATAGTCACCTTAGGTTAGGTTTGATTTGTTGCACCATCAACAAGTCACCACAGTGATTGTTCCCCACTTTAAGAGATGTAAGTATGATACGGTTTCTTCTTTAGCATAGCCCTTGCACACCAGAAGGTATCCCTTAGTGATAGTCGCCTATGGTCGGGTAGACTACCTTTGGACTTGTAAATCGAGATAGGTGTGACATAGCCCCTTTTCAGTGAGTCCATCACACACTAATAGGGTCCACAACTTAACACACCAAATTAAATTAAATCAAATCAAATCAATATAAAGCAAATTAATCATCAAGACTACTCTTGAGTTGAGGTAAGATCCTCAATGGCACTCGTCGAATCGCCTCGTGTTAGTTTGATTTGTGCCATCGATAGATCACCCCAATGACTGATCCCAACTTTGAAAGACATAAGTCTGCTACACTTTCTTCCAAGTACAGTCATTGCACACTGAAAGGCAACACTTAGGTTAGATAGCCCTACCCTATGGCAGGTGGACTACCCCCTTTGGATTTGTAAATCTAAAATAGGACAAAGCGTCTATGGCTCCTTCTTAATGGGTCCATCGCACACACATAGGGTCCATAACAAACAAAATTCAAAACCAACCTTCCTAGTGGAGTCAAATTAAACATATCGAACAAACTAAACTTCACCCTGAGGTAAATCAGATCCTCCTGAGCCTAAATCAAAATCTAAATCTAACAAATTCAACCAGGCTTATGTCCTCAGCAGATGAACCCTCAATTCAAAATCAGTCTCCCCAGTAGAGCCATAAGAAATCCAATCAAACCCATATCCCCAGTGGGTAGCCCAATCCTACTTCCCTAATGGAAAGTTCACATTATCAATCCCTAGCAGATTCCAATCCATATCCCTAAAATTCAATGCAAAGTAGTGGAAATTCATCTTTTGGACAAGCCTTATTTAAATCCCTAAAATCCATGCATATGTGAATTTGGCCATTTCTTTTCTTAACTAGAATGATGCTTCCTAATCAGGTAGGGTATTTTTTTCTTGTAGGAAGCTAGCATCAATTAGTTTCTTGACTTCAGAAATGACCTGTTGTTCTATGTCTAATCGCATGTGTCTAATAGCTTGCTTGAGAGGGTTAGCAGTAGGCTCTATTGCTAGTTTATGGACCGCTACATCAAAATCCAATCCAGACTTCTCTTCATAACTCAATGCAAAGTAGTCCTTAAACTCAATCATAATCCTAACTAAGTCATTAGTTTCAATTTCATTCAACAAACAACCATGTATGTAGTGAATCTTCTTCGCCTTAAGTTGATTTTCTTGAGCTTGTCGATGGTTGACTTGATCACTTCTTTGAACTCTAGTTGTGCATATTTAACTTCAAAATTATCTGGATCATCTGAAGTTTCTAAGCATAGCTCCTCATATAAGTTAAGGTGATTTGAAAAGAATCTATCAGATTCCAAATGATTGGTGATGACTAAGCACTAATCGTCATCATTGAATGGACCCACTGTACTGAATCCTAGTCCTGGTCTTGATTGAGAGCTTTTGCATTTGCTCTTCCAAATTCTTTTAAAGTATTCTGACCTATGCTTTGACCAAGTATGTGGGATTAACCCTTTCTTTGCGAAATTATGAATACAAGGCAAGTACCAATCAAAAGGTAATTCTACTAAATCTTTATATGAAGCATCCTCAAGTTCTACTTAAACTTTTGACTTGAGGATGATGCTCCCAAAAGAACCTCGAGTAGTCTTCACGTGGATGACTTAGGGGCTTCCATAACTACCAAACCCTTAGCTTTTTAAGAGTAAAGCAGTGTTAGAGCTAAGGTTTACATATGATGCCTAACTATTTCACATATAGACTTGGATACACATATAATTTGCTTCAAAGCCTAATCTTCATCACTATCAGGCTCAAGTGTCACCTCCAAGGGAATCTACTATTGAGAAGAGGTGGTTGGTGTGTTAACCATATAAGACTCATCCTAAGAACTAGATTCTAAGTCTATATGGATAGTAGGTGTACTCCTGGTAGATGAGAAATATATTCTATTCAGTGGCCAATAAAGAGGTTTTCCACCCTTAGGACCGCCTCTGAACTGGACCCTTCCTTCCTGGTGGAGGTCAAGTCATCCTACCCATATGTTCGAATGGAGTAACAAACTGTGGGTGGAATCTAATGTCATGCTCCACTTCCTCCTCCAAGTCTATTTTCGCTCCCTTTTATTTTCTTTTTCAGTTACTCTTTTCTTTTCTTTTAATTTTTCTCTTTCTTTTTCCTTTTCTTTTTTCTTATTATTTTATTTTCAAACTATGGCCAAGTTCATGAGAATGGACTTGCTGATTTTGAAGGAGGTAGTAAGCCGCATCCTCATATATGTCGACCTCATGAATTCTAATGGCTTGAGATCTCCTTAGACGTAGTAGATGATCCCACCTCTCACAAACTTCATACACTGATGTAGAGAGGATGGAACTATATTGTTCTCATGCATCCATTATCTCCCAAGCAAAGCATTGAAAGACATATTCGAGTCTGTAATATGAAACTTGGCTTCGGTCTTCCAATCATCTATCTCCAAGGGAAACACTTTAGCTTGTTAACCTCACTTTTGAGTGTGGATTCAATCTTCCCATCTTAGACTTAGGAGTCTTCTAGATACTAAGAGTTCCCTAGTCATAAGACACTTCTAACAATTAGGTAAACACTTAATCTAAGCCTAAAGACTTAGAAGGTTTAACCATAGGATTAGGTTAGGCCTTAGGGATTAAGATAATCCACTTACACTACAATCCAAATCCAATCCATGTTCACCTTCTCATACCAAACCTCAAGATCAATTCAAACAACAAATTCAAATCTAAATCTCAACCCAAATTCCTAGACCAAATGATTGAAGCCCATGATTAAATCCAAACTTGAAACCCTTCCTAAGCCATATGACCTATCACATGGAGTTAGCTAAATCTTAATCCAAATCAATACAAAATCAATTGATTTTCTTATAATAAATTTATATCTTCAATCATCTTCCTAAATATAAATAAAATCTATATTCAAATGATCTAAAATAAATCATACTAAATCAAATTAAATCAAAACCCTTCTTAAGCCATATGACCTATCCCATAGACTTAACTAAATATTAATCCAAATCAAGTCAAAATCAATTGATTTTCTCAAAAATCAATCATATTTTTAATCATCTTCACAAATTTAAATGAAATATACATTTAAATCATCAAAACTAAATCAAACCAAATCAAAATCCAAACTAAGCCACATGACCCAACTCCATGGACTTAGCCAAATTCATTCATTCCAAAACCCAAATTCAATTGATGTTCTCATGAATCAATCATACCTTCAATCATATTCACAAAAATAAATGAAATATACAATCATCAAGCCAAACTAAAATCAACCAAAGTAAAACCCAACTTAACCCTTTTGACTTGAAATGTTCAAATGAACCAAAACCCAAACCCAGGTTTAAAAATTACAAATTACTTGAGAAATTAAAATAAATTTACCTCCCATGATTTTCTTGGGATTTATTGCTCACTTATTAGGAAAATTGAATTAAACCTTAACTACTCTTTTAAGTTAATTAATGATTAATTAATCCCATGAATAGTAATAAATTGGTTAATTAAGTTTGTTAATCAATGTTCAATAATAAGTGAACTAAGCAATAGGGTTGGGACCCCTTTCCCTAAGTTCATTTCACTCTTTTTTAAAATAAAATTAATTATGATTTAACTAACTAATTAATTAAATCACTTAATCAAATTGAAATCATAATCACGTCAGACCTTAATTAATTAAATCATGGGGTAGATCTCTAAGTGTTTAATAAGCTAAAGAAGTTTAATGAGATTTTGGTTAGTCCACATGTGTGGGAAAACCATAAGAGTAACTATTTAAGTCCCTTAATCTAATTAACTATTGATCATTATTACATTAGGCCTTTTATTTCAGATCATTGCCAATTTATTTTCCATGCATATTGTGTTGGAACATAATTATTTAGTTAATTGCTTTAAGGTGACAAAGGTAAGGGTAATTAATTAATCTAATTAAGAGTTAAACTTAATTAACCAATAAAATTAACTTAATTATATTTTCTTGAATTAAATCAAATATCTAATGTGGGAATAGGTTTAAAACAACAAGTCATGATTTTTCTTCTCCTCTTTAAATCAAATCAAATCCAAAAAATTAATTAATAAAGAAGCTTTGGTTTACTTTAAATAATCTTATTTGATTTGTTTATCCTTAAGAACTAGTTTGGTTGAATGAATCACATGCATATATTTGATTGCCCTCTTTCCAATCATCTTAAATTTGGTATATCATTTGAATTCATGCATCCATCTTTCAAAATCAAGTAAAATAAAATGGATTTCCTTTATGTAAACTTGCATGTGTTGATTTAATTTAATATATGCATGGCTATTATCACTATTAAATCCAAATGTATTTGTCAAAAGCTTATAAATAAACAATAATATGTGTTATGATGCTAGTTATAAATACATAAGGAATGCATGTGCTTATAGCTTAAGTGTATGAATGTTAAGTTCTCTTTTCTCTATTCATGTGTTGATTTATATAAGATTGAATCATAATGGGTATATAGTCTATACATCACGACAACATGAGGCATTAGCTAGCCCCAAGGATGTCATTTGATTACCTCACTTTCATGGTTTAATAATAGCATGTATCCATTTGATTTCATTCTTATGTATTTCAATAATAGAATTTGGATAGAGCTTTAATTCATATATATGAATGACTAAATAAATAATTTAATCAAATAAAATATACAATCTTTGCATGATTTTCTTTCCCTCATTTATGTATACATTCATGTGTGTCCAAGAAAAGCAAGTATATAGTCTGGACATCCCGGGAATACAAGGCTTTATTTAGCCCCAAGGAGGTCCTTTGATTAGCTCACTTCCCTGGTTTAATAATGACATGTACTTGCCTATATCTTTGTACATGTATATGTATATGTGATTAGTAAATGAAAATCCCATTTTACATTAAAATTTCATGCATTCATAATTGACTAAGTGGTTGAATTAATTAGCCATATGATTTGGGGCTTACTT
Source organism: Cymbidium sinense (assembly GCA_021442155.1). Taxonomy (NCBI): domain Eukaryota; kingdom Viridiplantae; phylum Streptophyta; class Magnoliopsida; order Asparagales; family Orchidaceae; genus Cymbidium; species Cymbidium sinense. The sequence continues at coordinate 180,385,967 of CM038220.1, forward strand.
CCTATGTTCATGTATACGAATTTACATGTGTTTGAATGCAAATGGGTATATAGTCTAGACATCCTGAGAATACGAGGCTTTAGCTAGCTCCATGGAGGTCATTTGATTACCTCACTTCTGTGATTTAACAATGGCATATGCCTATTTAATTTCATTCTTATGTCCTTTTTCTATAAGAATTTGGATAAAGTTATAAATCAATATGTTTATATAATTTAATCAAATAAAATATAAATTATAAACATACACATACATTCATCATTTAAGTGTGCTAAAATATGTTGCATGTATAGGATTAAATCATATGCATGTAATATGTGTTGGAAAGGAATGCTTTAATATATGTCATGTGGAAGTAATTCAATTAAATTAATCTTAAGATGCCTTTCATTTTGAATAGGATCATGTAAAGTGAACCAAAACTTAGGATTAATTAAATTATTTTATAAGCCATTCACTGAAAAGAACTAAATCAAATTAGTATACTTTAGAAAGTGACTTAAGGTAGGGATGAAAGAGGGCAATCCTTTTTTCCTCTCTTTATAACACTTAGTTACTAAGTGTAATCAAATGAAAGAAAAGAAAACATAAATTAAAATTCTCAAATCAATTAAACTACTTCAACTGAAATCAACCTTTCAAGTTAAATTGAATCCTTATACACCTAGAAAACATAACACTAATGCCTAATAAGACTTATCACACAAGCCTTAATACACACATCAGAATTAAGTCACCACTTCTAGCTTTAAGTTAGGACGGTGTATGATGTGATGTATGTTTTATTTTATGATATATTATTTTAGATTAGATGTTAATGTGTATGCTTCATATACTGGATGATAGGCCAATATTAGCCTAATCATATTTTTTACAGGGATTATGCTTAAGGGATGCTTAAAATAAATGTGAATGCTCTTTTAAAGGTTTCTTAAATCCTTAAGTTAGACAGTGGACTTAGTTACCCATGTGTAGAGTGCTAAGTCCAAATTATAAATATAACTGCTTTAGATTATATGTATATTTAGTTAACCTCTATTTTCTAAGTGTAGTTAGATTTAATTTTCCCATAAAAATATAATTTTTGTAATAGGAATTAGGATTAGTGCTATGGGGACTAGGATGAGTAGTGGCCCGAAGGCTTTGTTATGGGGTGCCCTGTGATGCCTTTATAGCAAGCACCATCCAAATCAAAGAAGGAACCAAATAAAAAATGGAGATATGAAGAAAGAAGACCCCATAGCATTTAATACAATTATAATTCTTCTTTTATATTCTAAGTTGTATAAAGGTAGAGCTCAGTTACCCATCTTTTCTATCTTCGGGTTGTACGGTGATACCCGATCGCACTGGCCTTTTCTTCTCTTACGATAGTTTATATAATTGTTTGATGTTATGCTTATATTCTGCATTAGGACAACTGCTTTTCATAATTTCTTAAATAATTGATGCTTTAATGTGCGGCTTGGATACGAAGAGGCTCTTAGGATAAAAATAACTTTTCTACCCAACTAATCACTCCTAATTAATTTTTAAACAACTCATCACCTCATCATAAAACCTAAGACATAAATAAGATAATTAAAATATTTAACAACCCCTTAACTATATGGTTGTATGTTTCACATCATGCATGCATATTCTTTCTCCCTTGAACATGAAGGATCTCCATCCTTGCACGATAAAGGAATGCTTGACCTGTGAGGCCATCCCTCATGGTAGAGAACACCTTCTTCTAACTAATTTGAGCCATAATCTATATCATTATGCATTTAGGCATAAGAAATCCTAAAGCCTATGTCAAAATGATGCATCTAAAATGAAATAAAATTTGAAAAGATTCTGTATCTATAGATTAAGTCCAAGAAAAGAAAGTATATATTCTAGACAAAATAGGCTTTAGTTAGCCCCAAGGAGGTCAATTGATTACCTCACTTCCCTATTTAATAATGACACGTACTTGCCTATACCTTTGTACATGTATATGTATATGTGATTAGTGAATTAAAATCCCATTTTACATTAAAATTGAATGCATTCATAATTGACTAACTGGATGAATTAATTAGCCATCTAATTTAGAGCTTACATGTTATGTTCATGTATACAAACCATCATATCCTTGATCTCTCGCTCTGTCATCACCACGACTATAGCCTCCATCGCTCCTCCCACCTCGATAATGATGATGGCTTCGACCACCACCTCCATATCCACTGACACCACCATTTCCCCCACCACCACTGTGATAACAGTCGCCTCCACCTTCGCCTCCATCGCCATCTAGACTGAGCTTGTTTGGCGATGATTATCTTACTGTCAAGGTTCTGCCATTCTTAGGGTTTAGGTTTAGGTTTAGGTTTATTAAGTTTTAGGGTTTAGGTTTATTTTTTAAATTATTTAGTTACTTTATGTTTAGGCTTAGGGTTTGGGTTTAGGGTTTAGGGTTTAGGGTTAGGGTTTTGTGTTTAGGATTTAATATTTAGGGTTTATGGTTTAAGGTTTAGGGTTTTAGGGTTTAGGGTTAAGGTTTAGGGTTTAGGGTTTTTTGGGGATTAGGGTATATGGTTTAGGGTTTAGGGTTGTAGGTTTAGGATTAGTTTTAGGGTTTAGGGTTTAGGGTTTAGGATTTAAGGTTTAGGGTTTCTTTCCTTTAAATTTAGTAAATTGATAGGTCTAAGTTTATTTTGTTTATTTTTTATTTATTTTAGTTAATTTTATTTTTTATATTTATTTATGTTTATTTTTTAATTTTTATTTAGTTTAGTTTATTTATTTTAATTCATATTTTTTATCTTAGTTTATTTTTTTGGTTTAGGTCCAGAGACGATAAAGTTTTATTTGATTGAAGGCTAACAAAGCTTAGTCGAACAAGCTGAATCCCATAACATCATCAGATTCCTTAGTAGGCTCTTCCTTCTTCTCTTCCACTGCAGCAGCCATGGCAGTAGTAGTAGCAGTAGTACCAAAAGCATCAGGTGTAGCAGCCACAACAAATTTACTAGGATCCTTCAAATACTCCTTAACATTCTCGGCCTGTGGGTATGTGTAATCAGTCGCAATCATGATGGCGAGGACATTCTTTTAAGCATTGATGAACATGTGGGGCACTACAACAAGGGTGGGATAAGAGAGGGCTAGTGAGAGAGAAGTGATCATTAAAAGGCCTACCGAAAACTTCTCGATGAGATCATGTTTAGTGAGGTCAAGTACCTCAGGACTGAACACTAATCCATCATCATACACAGAGTGGACGACAAGGCCATAAAAGAATGGCCTTTTTCTTTCTATCAAGGAGTGCAGGTTCTGAGGATCCCACCTTATCAAAATTTTTTTAACGGGTGATAAATTCAACAATACTGTATTGATATGTTGGGATGTTGAGAACCTAGAAGAAAGAAGTCCGAAGGACTGACCAATGTTGCTTAGAGGAACCACAACATCAATAGGTGCAATAAGACCACGTAGGAGCACCAACTTTGTATTTCACAACCTCTTCACTGACTTCTTTAAGATCACCTTTCATAAAAATCAGCTCAACCGGGGTTTAGGGTTTAGGGTTTAGGGTTTTAGTGTTAATGCTTTTAGGGTTTATGATTTAAGGTTTAGGGTTTCAGGTTTAGAGTTTAAAGTTTAGGGTTTAGGGATGTAGGTTTAGTGTTGTAGGTTTAGGGTTTAGGATTTAGGGTTTATTTTAGGGTTTAAGTTTAGTGTTTAGGGTTTATGGTTTTTTTATAAAATTAAGTAAACCTATAGGTTTAGGTTTATGTAGTTTATTTATTATTTCTTTTAGTTTGTGTTATTTTTTTATTTTTATTTTTGTCTATTTTTTTATTTAGTTTAGTTTACTTATTTTAGGTTTCTTTATTTTAGTTTAAGCTTTTTATTTTTGTATATACTTTAGGTTTAGGTTTAGATTTAGGTTTATTTTTTAGTTGAATTTTATTTATTTTTTATTCTTTATTTTTATTTTTAGGTTTAGGTTTTTATTTTATTTTATTTTATTTTGTTTAGGTTTTTAGTTTTTATTTTAGGTTTATTTTTAGATTTTATTTTTTAGTTTAGGTTTTGGTTTATTTTTAGTTTATTTTATTTTACTTAGTTTAGGTTTAGGTTTAGGTTTAGGGTTAATTTATTTTAGGTTTAGGTTTAAGTTTTATTTATTTTAGTTTAGTTTATTTTAGTTTAAGTTTATGTTTATTTTATTTTATTTATTTTATTTTTATTTTAGGTTTACTTTTTTTTTAGTTTTGGGTTTAGGTTTTATTTATTATTTATTTTTAGATTTATTTTTTAGGTTTAGGTTTTTATTTTATTTTATTTTCGGTTTATTTTATTTTTATTTTACATTTAGTTTTATTTTATTTAGTTTTTTGGGTTTATTTTATTTTTTTTAATTTTGTTATGGTTTTATTTATTTTATTTTAATTTATTTTCATTTTTATTTTATTTTATTTTTAGGTTTTGGTTTTAGTTTTATCTTAGGTTTTATTTTATTTTATTTAGGTTTAGGTTTTTTATTTATTTTATTTTTAGGTTTTATTTAGTTTAGGTTTAGGTTTTTAGGTTTTTAGGTTTAAGGTTTAGAGTTTGTGGTTTAGGGTTTAGGGTTTAGGGTTTAGGGTTTAGCATTTTAGGGATTAGGATTTTAGGGTTTAGGGTTTAGGGTTTAGGGTTTAGTGTTTAGGCTTTAGGGTTTAGGGTTTTAGGGTTTAAGGTTTAGGGTTTTGTGTTTAGGGTTTTTTTTTAAGTAAAAGGAATTTATTGCTCACAAAAATAGGTATAAGAAAACCATATTAGACACTAAACTCAAGAAGAAAGAAACTACTGCTCAAATGAGCTACAGGAGAATCATAAAGAGTTTAGTCCCTAAACTAATACATGAAAGAGCAATAAGGAAAAAAAACAAAGACAAAACTAAGAAAGCTAAGAAGTAAAGGGAAGAATCCAGAGCTCCAAAAGAACCTCAAAAGTGAGAAGATCCATAAGAAATGGAAACCTGCCGAACAACTCAAACATCTAAGAAAAGAGACCATTAGTAAGACTCTAGCTCCCTGAAGAAGAAAAGACCAATGAAAGAGAAACCTACAACGCAAGAAATCTCAAAGAAGGAGATCAAAAACATAAAGAGAAAAAACTCAGCTCAGATATGAGAAAAAAAAGGATAATCAAAATAATGATGGGCATAAAATCCTAAGTGTATCACTTCAAAGAAGGGTTACAACAGAAAAGTCACCATACAAAAATTAAGAAAAAAATCCATCATATCATCATAGCCATCCTAGCCAAAGGAAAATGCAAACCTATCATAAAAGCCACCCAACCAAACAAAAAGTGAAGCTAAGAAAACTAAAATAGAGAGGAGACCAATAGATAAAATTAACATAAGGCAATCCCAACAAAACCAAATATGAACACCTCTTAAAAAAGAGGGAGAAAAGAAACTCATAACTCAGAAAAATAAAAGAGCCCTCAAAGGCAAAGCCAATAGAGCCTACAACAAAGCCAATCCAAAGCCACAAAGGCACCAAGCCAACAGAGCCCACAACAACACCAATCCAAAACCACCAAGGCACCAAGCCAGTAGAGCCCACAACAACACCACCAATCCAAAAAAACCAAAGGAAACAACCAATGAGTAGCCACACAACGAGCACCAAGAAAAATAGCCTAGAAAAGAATGAACCAAACCAACCATCATAAAAAGAAGAAGGGTAACAATAGCTAAAAAAAAGCTAGAAACAACCAACCAATGGACAAACCACGCCAAGGACAAAGAGGCCAACCTACCACCAATAAAGAGAGTAAAAGCATCAACCAAACAAAGGCAAGTCAATAAGAACAAAGCCATCAACACAAAACCAACCAGCCAAAGGGCACCAAAAAAGACCCAACACATAGGAAGCTAGAAACACCAAACCAAAAGGTAGGAAATTAGCCAAGAAGCCAATACTCCAGCTAGCAAGAAAACACACAACAAAAGCTCAACCAATAGAGAAAAAACTAGCCAAAAGCAAAAACCTCCCAAGGATAGAAGAGATTATTTTCAAGAAGCTTTAAAATAAGTAACCCTCGGCAAGTGAGGAGGGGCATAAATCTGAACATTTTCTTTTCTTCTTATCAATAGTTTTATAACCATGTCTTTTCTCCAAAAAAACTCCATCTGAAAATGAATCAGTATTGTTATAAAAGGCATGGGGATCAACAGAAGCAATCAATTTCAAATAAGAGCATTCAGAATCATCCACAACATTAGACAAAGGAAAATCAAAAAATTGTATGCATTTTAAAATTAGAAGTGAAAGAAGGAGCAAAAATAGCTTTATTAGGAAGACAATTATCAATATTTTCACCTTCTGACAAAATCTAAAAGGTCTCTTCCCTGTCTTCATTCATAAAAGATGCAAGAGAAGCAGAATCTAGATTTTCAGTATAATCTTCATGTAAGGGATTAAAATAAGATTCAAATCTCTTAGAAACACATAGAATATTACCAAAATTCTAATATGAATTACCAACCATAGAAAAACCATCATTTTGAACTGAAATAGAACTATTCACAATGAGAGAATTGTCACAGGTATCTAAATCTTATTTTTTAAAAGAAGGATCACTAATATTAACAAGATTGTCAGGACCAGATGTTAAAATATCAAAAATAAGAACTTTCTTTTCACCACCATTCTTAATCAAAGAAGGCAAAGAAATATTCTCTTTCCCATTATCTAAAGCAGGCATAGGAGAAAGAGAAACAACATCCAACTAATTGGAAGAAATGGTGTTAGCATCAATAATATTCGAACCATCATCATGAAAGGACTTATGAACAACATCCAAACCATTATAATCATTAACCACAACCTCTAACATCTTCCCTTTAACAAAGTCAGCTAAAGAAACACTTAGAGCATGATTATTAGTTAAAACTTTTTTAGAAACATCAAAATTATTTTTCACATTAGAAAAATCATTAATAGATAAAACTTTTTCAAAAGTTTTAGAAATATGGTTTTGCAAAACATCAAAATCTTGGAAAGCATATTTTCCATTATCCAACTTTTGAGAATCATCAGGTTTTTCTACAATTGAATTCTTACTGGTGATTTTCATCCTAAGAGAGGGATGAGCAATAAAGCATTCAGAAATTTCATGCCCATGAATCTTACAATGATTACAAAAAATAGGAAAGTTCTCAAAAATAACTTTCTAAAAATAATCGCATTTCTTTGAACCCAACCAAATTTCTTTTGGATATTTTTTAGTAATATCAATCTCTACAAGAATTCTAGCAACAGATAGTTTAGAAAAAGCAGCTATTGCTTGATCAACTATGGTAACCAAAAAATCAACCCAATAGCATAAAACTGATGTTTAAATAGATGAATCCCTTAAGTAAACACATTTAACAATTAAAAATAAGTAAGAACGCTTAGGAAAAATTATTTCATAATCAAGGTCATTAGAAAGTTTAATCAGAACATGCCTTACATCAATCAACCCAATAAAAAAATAGATAAATTTAACTTATCAAAAAAAGAACAAACATCTTCCATTTTTGGCCATTTAAATGAAAACATTCTAATCAATGAAAAAGCGCTCAGCTAATCTTTCAATATCCTCATCTGAAATCATAATTATCAGACTACCTTTAAAAGTCATATGAAGCAAATTTGAAGGAGGCTGGTGGAGGAATTCTTAGCAGCTAAAGCCTTTTTAAAAGATTTAGTAACAATAGGTAATTTAGAGGTAGGGCTACCCAAAAAATCTGATGCCCTAGCAGGATCCATTGGCATAAGGGATTTATCCCATGGATTTGAAGCCGAAGCCATGAGTCATGTCGTGATAAGAATAAGTCAAGATCAACCCAAGGCTGACAATCTATAGGGAATCTAAGAGAGAAAGCACTCAAAAACTCACCAAGAATGCGAGGGATCACAAAATCACCTAATAAGATGGTTTAGTTTAGTTTTAGGGTTTAGTTTTTAGGTTTAGTGTTTATTAGCTATTATTAGTTTTATTAGTTTTAGGTTATTATTAGTTTCTTATTAGTTTTATGCTTAGTTTAGTTAGTTTAGTTTTAGTTATGTTATTAGTTTAGTTTTATTTGTTTTAGTTTTAGTTATTATTATTTTAGGTTAGTTTATGTGGGTGGGTTAGGTTTAGTTTATTAGTTTATTTAGTTAGTTTATTTTTTGTGGTTTAATTCATTTTAGTTTATTTATTAGTTATTATTAGTTAGTTAATTATTATTATTAGTTTATGGTTTTATTATTATTTAAGTTTTAGTTAGTTTTCGATAGTGGTTTAGTTTTGTTAGTTTATTTATTAGTTTATTAAGTTATGGGTTTAGGTTTGTTAGTTTATTATTATTAGTTTTTTTAGTTTAGTTTACGGTTTAGTTTTTTATTAGTTATTAATTATTAATTATTAATTATTATTATTTTTAGTTTAGTTATTTGGTTTATTATTAGTTTTGTTTTAGATTAGTCTTTTTTTAGTTTATTATTATTAGTTTATGTTAAATATTTTTATTATTATTTAGTTTATTTATTTAGTTGGGATTAGGTTTAGTTATTTAGTTATTTATTAGTTAGTTTATTATTACTTTTTTTATTATTAGTTTATTAGTTTAGTTAGTAAGTTATTAATTATTATTATGATTATTGTTATTATAAATTTTATTAGTTTAGTTATTATTATTTTATTTTATTATTATTATTATTAGTTTATTTATTAGGTTTATTAGTTTAGTTATTTTAGTTGGTTTATTTTTTGTTATTGGTTTATAATTGTTAGTTATTATTATTTTATTGTTAGGTGTTTTTATTATTAGTTAGTTTTTATTAGCTTTAGTTAGTATTATGTTTATTTATTAGTTAGTTTTTATGGTTTATTAGTTTAGGCTTAGGGTTTAGTTTTAGTTAGTAATTTAATTATTTATTATTAGTTTACTAATTTTGTTTTAGTGTTTATTATTTATTAGGGTTTAGGTTTATTTATTAATTAGCTTAGTTTTATTTGTTGGTTTTTTTAGTTAGTTAGTTTATTAGTTTATTAGTTATTTTTTATTATTTATTGGTTATATATTATTGGTTTTATTTAGTTTTATTATTAGTTTTTGGTTTTTTTATTAGTTATTATTTTTTTTATTAGTTTTATTAGTTTTTTTTTTATTAGTTGGTTATTGGTTAGTTTTAGTTTAGTTTTATTATTGGTTTATTAGTTTTAGTTATTGTTTAGTTATTATTATTATTTTTATTATTTATTTTAGTTTAGTTTAGTTTATTATTATTATTCTTATTATTATTAGTTTTATTAGTTTAGGTTTAGGGGTTTAGTGTTTAATTTATTTAGTTTTATTATTTTTATTATTTTTAATATTAGTTTTAGTCATTGTTATTGTTAGTTTACTAGTTTTAGTTAGTTTAGATATTAGTTATTTATTTAGTTAAATTCATTATTATTAGTTTATTATTATTAGTTAGTTATTATTTATTTTATTAATTAGTTTTTATTTAGTTTATTATCATTTTTTAGTTTAGTTAGTTTAGTGTTTAGTTTAGTTTAATTTTACAATTTATTATTTAGTTTATTATTATTAGTTTAGTTTAGTTAGTTTTTATGTTATTAAGTTTTTATTATTTATTGTTTTTTAATAATTATTACTTTTTTAGTTTAGTTTATTATTTTTTGGTTATTACTTTTAGTTTTTATTATTAGTTTATTATTATTAGGTTTACTTTTTTATTTTGGGTTTTATTTTATTTATATTTATTATTAGTTTAGTTTATTATTATTATTATTAATTTAGTTGTTAGTTTTATTTAGTTTAGTTATTATTAGTTTATTAGTTTAATGTTAATTATAATTAATTATTTAGTTTTAGCTTATTAGTTTTTTTAGTTTTATTATTAGTTTTAGTTATTATTATGTAGTTAGTTTATTATTATGTTTATTTAGTTTATTATTTTATTAGTTTATTAGTTTTAGTTTTGGTTTTTTAGTTATTAGTTATTTTATTATTATTGGTTATTTAGTTAGTTTAATAGTTTTAGTTTTATTATTTACTTTTTGGTTTAGTTAGTTTAATTATTATTATTAGTTTTATTATTAGTTATTTATTAGTTGGTTATGTTTTAGTTTATTATTTAGTTATTATAATTAGTTATTTATTTTTTAGTTTAGTTAATTTTAGTTTAGTTTTAGTTATTAGTAGTTTAAGTTACTTTAGTTTTATTAATTTTATTAGTTTAGTTTATTTTTTAGTTGGTTTATTTGGTTTTTTTATTTATGTTTAATTTAGTTATTAGTTTGTTTATTAGTTTAGTTGGTTTTGTTGTTATTAGTTTATTAGATTGCTAGTTATTATTTAGTTTTAGTTTAGTTTGTTTTTAGTTTTATTTTTGGTTTTTAGTTTTATCATTATAAGTTTATTAGTTTTAGTTTATTATTTATTAGTTTTAGTTTTAGTTAGTTTAGTTTAGTGTTTTCTTAGTCTATTATTAGGGTTTAAGGTTTAAGGTTTAGGGTTTAAGGTTTAGGATATGGGTTTAGGCTTTTAGGGTTTAGGGTTTAGGGTTGTAGGTTTAGGGTTTATGATTTAGGGTTAGTTTTAGTGTTTAGGGTTTAGTGTTAGGTCTTTTTTATTTTTTATTTAGATGGTTTAGGGTTTGGGGTTTAGATTTAGGTTTTGGGTAAAAGTTTTAATTTAGAAATTAGAATTTTGGTTTTAGAAAGAATTCAAATTCAACATTTCTTCTTTTTGATTTTATCAAAGAAGTAACACACCAAGTTCTCTATGAAATAAGTGATGACATATATCAAAAATGAGCATGCATGGAGCAAACCAAAAACCCTAAATAACTAGAACCGTCTCAATAGTAAAGACATAGTTCCATAAGATGCAGATTAGATCAATTATTCTTCCATTTCTCCAGTTCCCATCAGAAACACCCTGACTTTTTGAGTAGTAGGGTCCACCATCATATCCTCGATCTCTCACTCTGCCATCACCATAGCTGTAACCTCCATCACTCCTCCCATTTCCATAACAACCCTGCCCGATCCACCTCCATATCCACCAACACCCAGATCCCACCACCTGCGGCGCGCCTCAGATCATCAGATCTAGAATGAGCCTGGTTGACAGTGATGTTCATGTCATCAAGGTCTTCTCATTCTTATGGTTTAGGTTTAAGTTTAGATTAATTAGGTTTTAGGATTTATGTTTATTTTTTAATTTATTTAGTTACTTTAGGTTTAGGTTTGGGTTTTGGGATTTAGGGTTAGGGTTTAGGATTTATGGTTTAGGGTTTAGGGTTTAGGTTAGTTTAGGATTTATTAGGTTTAGGTTTTAGTGGTTTGTTAAGGTTTAGGTTTAGTGTTTAGGGATTTAAGTTTAGTGTTTGGGTTTTAGGTTTAAGTTTAGTTTAGTTTAGTTCTTGGGTTAGGTTAGTTGGTTTAGGATTTAGTTAGTTAAGTTTAGTGTTAGTATTTTAGGGTTTAGGGTTTAGGTTTAGGGTTTAGTTTAGGGTTTAGGTTAGGTTTAGGGTTTAGGGTTTAAGGTTAGTTTTAGGGTTTAGGGTTTAGAATTTAAGATTTAGGGTTTAGGGTTTTTGTTTTTAAATTAAGTAAACCGGTAGGCTTAGGTTTATTTAGTTTATGTTTATCTATTTTAGTTTAGGTTTTTCTATTTTAGTTTATATTTTAGGTTTAGGTTTATTTTTATTTTTTTTTAGTTTAGTTTTATTTTTTATTTTTTATTTTATTTTTTTAGGTTTAGGTTTATTTTTATTTTTTTAGTTTTAAGTTTAGGTTTTTTTTCTTTTTTTTTTTTTAGCTTTAGGTTTTATTTATTTTGGCTTTAGGTTTTATTTTTTATTTTAGGTTTACTTTTAGTTTATTTTATTTTATTTAGTTTAAGGTTTAGGTTTAGGTTTAGGTTTTATTTATTTTAGTTTAGTTTATTTTAGTTAAGGTTTAAGTTAATTTTATTTTAGTTATTTTAGGTTTAGGTTACTACTTTTAGTTTAGGGTTTAGTTTTTTTTTTCTATTTATTTTTACGTTTATTTTTTAAGTTTAAGTTTTTATTTTATTTTTATTTTATTTTATTTTAGGTTTATTTTAATTTTATTTTACGTTTGTATTTTATTTTATTTAGGTTTTTTATTTTTAGTTTAATTTTATTTTTTTAGTTTAGTTTAAGTTTTTATTTATTTTATTTTGGTTTAGTTTTTGTTTTTTATTTTATTTTATTTTTAGGATAAGGTTTAGGTTTAGGTTTAAGTTTTAGTTTAGCTTTTTATTTTATTTTATTTATTTTATTTAGGTTTAGGTTTTTCTATTCATATTATTTTTAAGTTTTATTTAATTTAGGTTTAAGTTTTTAGGTTTTTAGGGATTTGGGTTATCATTTACAGTTTAGGGTTTAGGATTTCGGGTTAAGGGCTTAGTGTTTATGGTTTTAGGTTTTAGGGTTTAGGGTTTAGGGTTTAAGGTTTAGGGTTCACAGTTTAGGGTTTTTTAGGGTTTAGGGTTGTAGGTTTAGGGTTTAAGAGGGTTTAGGATTTTGGGGTTTAAGGTTGGTTTTAGAGTTTAGGGTTTAGGATTTAGGGTTTAGGGTTTAGGATTTTGAGTTTAAGATTTAGGGCTTAGGGTTTAGCTTTTTTTTTTAATAAAAATTAAGTAAACCGATTGGTTTAGGTTTATTTATTTAATTTAGTTTATTTTTTTATTTATTTAAGTTTATTTTATTTTCTTATTTTTATTTAGGTTTATTTTTTATTTTTTTTAGTTTAGTTTATTTATTTTGAGTTTAGCTTTTTTAATTTAGTTTATTTTTTTGGTTTAGGTTTAGGTTTATATTTATTTTTTAGTTTAGTTTTATTTTTTTTTAGGATTTAGAGTTTTTAGGGTTTAGGGTTTAGGTTTAGGTTTTAAGGTTTAGTTAGCTTAGGTTTTAGGGTTGGAATAGGGTTCATGGTTTAGGGTTTAAGGTTTATGGTTTAGAGTTAGGATTTTTTTTTAAATTTTTTCAATTTTTTAATTTTTTAAATTACGTAAAATGGTAAGTTCAGGTTTATTTAGTTTATTTAGACTATTTTTTATTTATTTTAATTTAGTTTTATTTTTAATTTTTATTTAAGTGTATTTTTTATTTTTATTTAGTTTAATTTATTTATTTTAGTTTATATTTTTATTTCAATTTATATTTTAGCTTTAGGTTTATTTTTTAGTGTAGTTTTGTTTTTATTATATTTTTTAGGTTTAGGTTTTATTTTTTATTTTTAGGTTTAGGTATAGGTTTTTATATTATTTTTTTAGCTTTAGGTTTTAAGTTTTTATTTTAGGATTATTTTTAGGTTTTATTTTTTAGTTTAGGTTTAGATTTAAGTTTACTTTATTTTAGGTTTAGGTTTAGGTTTTATTTATTTTACTTTAGTTAATTTTAGTTTAGGTTTAAGTTTATTTTATTTTTATTTTAGGTTTAACCTATTTTTTAGTTTGGGGTTTAGGTTTTGTTTTTTATTTATATTTTAGTTTTACTTTTCGGTTAATTTTTTAGGTTTAGGTTTTTAATTAGTTTTTATTTTATTTTATTTTAGGTTCATTTTATTTTTGTTTTAGGTATAGGTTTTATTTTATTTAGGTTTTATTTAGATTAGTTAGATTTCTATTTATTTTATTTTAGTTTAGTTTTTATTTTTTAGTTTATTTTCTTCTTAGGTTTAGGTTTAGGTTTAGGATTTAGTTTGTGTTTTTATTTTATTTTGTTTAGGTTTTTTTATTTATTTTATTCTTAGGTTTTATTTAGTTTTAGCTTAGGTTTTTATCTTTTTAGGGTTTACGATTTAGGTTTTAGGGTTTAGGGTTTGTTCAGGGTTCATGGTTTAAGGTTTGGGGTTTAGGGTTTAGGGTTTAGGGATTAGGGTCCAGGGTTTAGGCTTTAGGGTTTAATGTTTAGTGTTTAAGGATTTAGGGTTTAAGGTTTAAGGTTTAGGATTTTTAGGGTTTAGGGTTTAGGATTTAAGGTTTAGGGTTTAGGGTTTAGGTTTTAGGTTTAGGGTTCAGGTTTTAGTTTAGGGTTTAGGATTTTGTCTTTCTTGTTTTTCTTTTTAACAGAGAACAAATTCATATTGAACATTTCACTTTTCAATTTCAGCAACCAAGTAACACACCAAGTTTTCTAAGACACAAGTGATGACATAGATAACAAATGAGCACGCATAGAGCAAATAAAAAACCCTAGATAACTAGAATCATTTCTACTATAATGACATTATTCTATAAGCAGCAGACCAGATCGACCATTTTTTAGTTTCTCCAGTTCTTAATAAAACAACCACGTCCTCTTTAGTAGTGGGATCCACCATCATATCCCTGATATCTACCTTCACCATGGTAACCCTCCTTTCCACCTTAACCACCACTTCCATATCATATCCACCACCTCCATATCCCGACCACCACTAAATAAGCCTCCTTCACCTCCACTGCTAGATCTAGACAAAGCCTGGTTGATGGTGATGTTCTTGCCTTCAAGGTTCTGCCCATTCTTAGGGTTTAGGTTTAGGTTTATGTTTATTAGGTTTTAGGGTTTAGGTTTATTTTTTAATTTATTTAGTTACTTTATGTTTAAGTTTAGGGTTTGGTGTTTATGGTTTAGGGATTAGGGATAGGGTTTAAGGTTTAGGGTTTAGGATTTAGGGTTTAGGGTTTAGGGTTTAGAGTTTTAGGGTTTATGCTTGTAGGGTTTTGGGTTTAGGGTTAGGTTTTAAGATTTTGGGTTTAGGATTTTTTAGGGTGTAGGGATTAGGGTTGTAGGTTTAGGGTTTAGGGTTTAGGGTGTAGGTTTTAGGATTTAGGGTTTAAGGTTTAGGATTTAAGGTTTTTAGGGTTTAGGATTTAGTGTTTAGGGTTTAGGGTTTAGGATTTAGGTTTTAGGGTTTAAGTTTTATGTTTAGGGTACAAGTTTTAGTTTAGGGTTTAGGGTTTTTGGTTTTTTTTTTGAAAATTGAACAAATTGAGAATCAACATTTCTTCTTTTTGATTTCATCAGCCAGGTAACACACAAAATTTTCTGCACAAGTGACATAGATAAAAAAATGAGCACATAGAGCAAATCAAAATACTAGATAACTAGAACCTTCTCTCGTAAAGAGATAGTTCCATAAATAGTGATTGAATCATTCTTGTTTCTAGTTCTCATCGAACCACCCCAGCTCTCTCAAGTAGTGGGGTCCACCATCAAATCCCATCTCTCCTTCCACCACCACAGTAACCTCCGTTGCTCCTCCTGCCTCCATAACCACCACTACTCCAACCACCACCTTCATATCCACCAGCACCTCCAGATCCCCCACCACCACTCCGATAACTGTTGCCTCTGCCTTTGACTCCACTGGTAGATCTAGACTAAGCTTGGAAAGTTAGAATTTTATTACCTTAAAAAATAAAGGATATAATGTCCTTAAAAGGGGTAAAGCTCAAATTTTTACTGCTCATAGAGCTACAAGAAACCTATAAAGCTAAACCCCTATCTAAGTACAATGGAGAAAAGAAAATAAAAGTGCTAAAATAATAGCATAAAAACAAATCATAAAGTACACAAAAATGACTAATAAAACTTAAGAAAATAGTAAAAGGACTAGTCAACTGTAGTTCATGATCCCTTTGAAAGTCAAGATAAGCAAGACCCACAACAATAGAACTTGATTTGGTTGAGTAAAGATCATTCCATCTATGAAGTTCCAACCTACAAAAGAAATCTACAAAACACTACAAAGGAAATGGCCATATCTCAAAGAAAAATGCTAAAGTAAATAATTTAGAATGGGTTGAGAAAGAGAAGGCTAGGGCTCAGTTAAGATCATCTCGAGGGGCAAAAAATACATATGAGCATCCAAACTTCATGAGAAGGGTTACAATCATATGCATGCTACCAACTAGAGAAGATATAGGAAAACATCGAGGCCATCATAGCCGCATATCATAAGCTATCCAAGGAAAATAGTGCATGAGATCTAGTTTGCACCAAAAAATAGAGAAAAATAGAGCTAGTAGCAAGCCCTGACCAACCACAAAACCCATAGAACAAACACATAAAAGACATCGGAAGTTCTACAGTGGCCAGAACAACCTATCTCCCAGCACTAGCAATCCAAATCCAGGGAAAAACCTCCACCCAAACAACAAAATAGTAGAAGATAACACCAGAGAGGAAAAAGCATAGAGAGAGACCAAGAGGGCATCCGAAGTTACCATCAAAACCACCACCAAGGAAAAGCAAAGCAAATCCACCATCACCAAGAGGAAAATATCAGGAAATAAAGAGAGCCAACTAAACCAAAGGGAGTCAATACAAACAGCCAACATAAAGCTCAAAACACCAAGCCACTACACAAGCATCTAAGGCAAGATAGCAGCCATAAAAAACCCCTCAAGCAGCCAACCCCCAACAACACATTCTAAAATTGGACCAAAAAAAATTTCAAGTGCTCATATCCTCCACCAACAAAATAGCCAATAAAACCTCTGACAAGGGATGAGCGTAGGAGAAGTCAAAGCTGGGAAAAGTGACACCCAAATCGGGAAGAAAATTAAAGGAAAAATAGTAAGAGAAAGGATAACCTAGGAGGACAACCAAAAGCACTAACCAACCATCAAACACAAGCTACACATCCACCCAGTCAACCAACCCAGACATCCAAAATAGCCAACCAGCCTAGTCACCCAACAAAACCAACCAGTAGACAGAGCTAATACAAAGCCTAAAAAGAGGGAAAAGAACAACAACAGAAAAGCTATAACCCCCTAGAGATCTCCAAAATAACCAAGAAATAAAAATTATAGTCACCCAGTCAAACTAGAAAAGGACAAGGAGGACCACCCAACCAGAAGAAACAAAACTGTAAGGAAAGGAACAAGGCCAGAGGAAAACAAAACCCCTTCCAAATCCCAAAGAGTAGACGATCACTACAAAGGAGAAAATGGGGAGACAACAACCACAGAACAGCTAACACCAATTCACAATGTAGATAGAACCAACCAACAAAAACCTCCAAGCCAAACTAGGAATGGAGAACCAAGCAAGAAGAGGCCAATAGTAGCCATGAAAAAATAACCACCCAAAATAGCCAGGCAGATGAAAAAAAATAAATAGCAGCAATCAGTAGAACCAACCATAGCATTAGCAAATCTAATTCAAAAAAGGCCACAACCAGCTAAAACTAGAGGCAAACTCAACATTCATTAGTAAAAAGGGTAGGAAAAAATTTGGCACAACCACAACCCAACAAGAGACACAAAGCATGAGCCATAGAAAGAAAATAACTAGGCTTAGAGGATAGGGAAACCAATTAAAAATAGCACCACTAAGACCCAAAAATTGGCCAGGCAAGTATAGAATTGGGTAAAGAGGAAGGGGGTTTAAGTATAGAAATAAAGTCACCAAAACCCACTTCCTAGTGAGGAGAAAAAAAAAAAAAAATAAAACTGATAAAATCACCATAGAAAAATTAACAAAACTAAGGTTAAAATTTGAGGTAAGGGTAGTGTTATCGGATTGATGACCACAGATGCTTAGGTAGCTATGGTTATCAAATAAAGTGAGCTCATTTAATTCCCCTCCCAAATTAGTAATTAGCACAATTACTTCCATGAAGAATGTGAGAAATTTTGTAGCAAAAGAAGCTTTTTAGTGTGATTAAGAAGATAAAATAGCATTTCCCATTTTATTATTATTAAGCATATCAAGTAAAAGAAGAGCATCAACTTCAATCTAAATATTGTAGAGGCCTTTGCTTAAATAAATATCAATAACTTTGTCAATAGCCATGAGTTTAGCATAAATAATAAAATAAGCTTTAAGGGGGTAGGAAAAATCACAAATGATAGTGCCTTAAAAATCCCTAAGAATTATTTTTTATTTTGAGTCGATTAATTTGGTAGAAGATTTATTTTTCCTTATGAGCCTAATCATCATCCAGGCCATACATCAAGAAAAAAAGAAACTAGGAAAAGGATGTCATCTTAATACAAAATACAAAATGTCAAATATTTTATAAAAGCATAAGAGAATAAATTGCCATTTTTTAGCACCACCGCACAAACCAAAATAAATTTAATTTTATACCCACATTATAAATGAATTAATTACAATTAAGCAAGGAATTCATGTTATGGGGTCTTCATTTCTTCTTTTTTAGTTCCTCTTTCTTCTTTCTTCCCAACAACCATATTTGTTTAGGGAAATAGAACCATCAATATTGATCTTAATAGAATTTTCTTTACGCTTAATCAATTGTATAATGCTAATACTCTTGTAGGAAGGATCATCATGCAAAGTGATACCCAATTTTTTAGCCAGAAATTTATAACCTCTAAAGTAAAAATTACTAATTAAATTTGCTATGTACAAAGCATGATTTTTTTTTTTAGTTAAGGATCCTTTATGGTTCATAATGCCATGATATTTAGCATCATTTCTATCCATTCTAATAAACCAAATAAGGGTAATAGCAATTAAAACTTTGATATGACCTTTCACAATTTTATGGAAACAAACTTCAAGAAGTTGATATAATGAAAGAGAGCCATGAAAATAGTAAATGTTAAATAAATCATCATACCATATCCAAAGTTTGGAAGTAATAGCACCATTGATAAAAACATGATTAACATTTATTTAACAAAAATATGAAAGCAACAATAGCACTTATAAGGTAAGTAAAACCCTTTTATCCAGAGCAGGAATCATCTAGGATGAAGTTTTTCAAAATCCTTTAAGCTAAAATTGAGTAAGAAATGGGAATGATATTATTCCAAAGTTTAATGAAAACATTAGTGGTGTTCTATTTATTTCTAATAAATTTCAAACCTCTTTAAGAACAAAATCATCATTGTAAGAGATCTTAAAAAGGATTTGACCCGATTTATTAGAAAAGATAGTGATGTTGCAAAACTTATCAAAAAAAAAAGAAATATGAATGTAGTTGTCAACTTTGTTTTCATTCTAATTATTATTAAGTCTGGTTGTAGGTTTAGTGTTGTAGGTTTAGAGTTTAGGGTTTAGGGTTTAGGATTTATGGTTTAAGGTTTTTCTTTTTTAAATTAAGTAAACTAGTACGTTTAGGTTTATTTAGTATATTTAATTTATTTTTTATTTATTTTGGGTTTAGGGTTTAATGTTTAGATTTTAGCTTTTAGGTTTAGGGTTCAAGTTTTAGTTTAGGGTTTAGGTTTTTGGTTTTAAGTTTAGGGTTCACATTTTAGTTTAAGGTTTAGGGTTTTTGGTTTTATTTTTTAGCAGAGAACAAATTTAGATTCAACATTTCTTCTTTTCGATTTCATCAACCAAGTAACGCACCAAGTTTTCTAAGACATAATTGATAACATAGATAAAAAAAAAGAACGATAGAGAAAATTTAAAACCCTAGATAACTAGAACCATCTCTATAAAGACACCCTTCCATATGCAGCAGATTGGATTGGTCATTCTTCATTTTCTCTAGTTCCCATCAGAAACACCCCGACCTTTTGAGTAGCGGGATCCACCATCATATCCTCGATCTCTCCCTCTGCCACGACCATGACTATAACCTCCATCTCTCCTCCCACCTCCATAAATACAACTGCTTTGACCACCACCTCCATATCCACCAACATCTAGATCCCCCACCGTCACTGTAATAACCGCGACCTCCACCTTCACCTCCATCGCCAGATCAAGACTAAGCCTGGTTGACAGTGATGTTCCTACCGTCAAGGTTCTTCCCATTCTAAGGGTTTAGGTTTATTAGGTTTTAGGTTTTAGGTCAATTTTTAATTTATTTAGTTACTTTTAGGTTTAAGTTTCAGGTTTGGGGTTTAGGGTTTAGGGTTTAGGGTTTATGGTTTAAGGTTTATGCTTTTAGAGTTAAGAATTAGGGATAGGCTTTATGGTTTAGGGATTAGGGCTTTTAGGGTTTAGGGTTAGGGTTTAGGGTTTAGGGTTGTAAGTTTAGGATTTAGGATTTAGGGTTTAAGGTTTTTTTTAAAAATTAAGTAAACCGGTAGGCTTGGGTTTATTTAGTATATTTAGCTTATTTTTTATTTATTTTAGTATATTTAGCTTATTTTTTATTTTTAAGGTTTATTATTTATTTTTATTTAGTTTAGTTTGTTTATTTTAAGTTTATTTATTTTTAATTTAGGGTTTTATTCTAGTTTATTTTTTTAGGTTTAGGTTTCTTTTTAAGTTGAGTTTTATTTTTATTTTATTTTTTAGGTTTTAGTTTTATTTTTTATTTTTAGGTTTAAATTTAGGTTTTTATTTTATTTTTTTAGGTTTAGGTTTTAGGTTTTTATTTTTGATTAATTATAGGTTTTATTTTTTAGTTTAGGTTTATGTTTATTTTTAGCTTATTTTATTTTATTTAATTTAGGTTTATTTTATGTTTAATTTATTTTAGGTTTAGGTTTAGGTTTTATTTATTTTAGTTTAGTTTCTTTTAGTTTAGGTTTAGGTTTATTTTATTTTTTATTTTAAGTTTAGGTTCTTTTTTAGTTTAGGGTTTAGGTTTATTATTTATTTTTATTTTACATTTAGTTTTTTTTATTTAAGTTTTTTATTCATAAGTTTATTTTATTTTTACTTTTTTAAGTTTAGGTTTTAGTTTAGGTCATTATTTTATATTATTTTATTTAGGTTTAAATTTATTTATTTAATTTATTTTTAGGTTTTATTTAGTATAGGTTTATATTTTTAGATTTTTAAGGTTTAGGGTTTATGGTTTAGGGTTTAGGGTTTAGGGTTTAGGTTTAGGTTTAGGGTTTTAGGGTTTAGGTTTTTTAGGGTTTAGTTTAGGGTTTATAGTTTAGGTTTATTTTTTAGGGTTTAGCTAGGGTTTAGTTAGTTTAAGTTAGGTTAGTTTAGAGTTTAGGGTTAGGGTTTAGGAGTTAGGTTAAGTTTAGTTTAGGGTTTAGGTTAGGGTTAGGGTTTAGAGTTTAGGTTTAAGTTTAAGTTTAGGTTTAGTTTAGGGTTTAAGTTTTAAGTTTAGTTTTAGTTTAGGTTTTATAGGTTTAAGTTTTAAATTTTAGGTTTAGATTTAGGTTTAGGTTTAGGGTTTAGGTTTAGGTTTAGGGTTTAAGTTTAGGTTTAGGTTAAGGGTTTAGGGTTTAGTTTTAGTTTATAGTTAAGTTAGGTTTAAGTTTAGTTTAAAGTTTTTAGTTTAGGTTTAACATTTTAGTTTAGGTAGGGTTTTAGTTTAGGGTTACAATTAGGGTTTAGTTTAGGTTTAGTTTAGGGTTTAGTTTAGGTTAATTTAGGGTTTAGAGTTTAGGTTTAGATTTTAGGTTATAGTTAGGTTTTTAGGTTTTAAATTTGATAGGTTAAGATTTATTTAGTTTGTTTAGAATATATTTTATTTATTTTAGATGATTTTATTTTTTATTTTTATTAGGTTTAGTTTATTTATTTTAGGTTGATTTATGTTAGTTTAAGTTTTTTTATTAGTTTTCTTTTTAGGTTTAAGTTTAGGTTTATGTTTATTTTTTTAGTTTAGTTTTATTTTTATTTTTATTTTATTTTTTAGGTTTTTATTTTTATTTTTAGGTTTATGTTTAGGTTTTATTTTATTTTTTTTAAGTTTAGGTTTTAGGTTTTATTTAGGTTTATTTTTTTAGGTTTATTTTTTAAGTTTAGGTTTAGGTTTATTTTAGTTTATTTTATTTTATTTAGTTTAGGTTTTGGTTTATTTAGTTTATTTTTTTGGTTTAGGTTTTATTTATTTTAGTTTAGTTTAGGTTTAAGTTTATTTTATTTTATTTGGTTTAGGTTTTATTTTAGTTTAGGGTTTTAGATTTTTTATTTATTTTTTTTAGGTTTATTAGTTTTTTAGGTTTAGATTTTATTAAATTTTATTTTATTATATTTTAAGTTTATTTTAGGTTTTTTTATTTTTTTTAAGTTTTAATTTTAGTTTAGTTTAGGTTTTATTTATTTTATTTTAGTTTAGTTTTTATTTTTTATTTTATTTTCTTTTAGGTTTATGTTTAGGTTTAGGTTTATGTTTAGGTTTTAGTTTATGTTTTATTTTTATTTTATTTTATTTTATTTTGGTTTAGATTTTTTTATTTATTAGTTTTATTTAGTTTATGTTTTTTTGTTTTTAGCATTTTAAGGTTAAGGGTTTAGGGTTTAGGGTTCGGGGTTTGAGGTTTGGGGCTTAGGGTTTAAGGATTATGATTTTTTGGGTTTAAGGTTTAGAGGTTAGGGTTTTAGGTTTAGGGTTTACGGTTTTAAGGTTTATGCTTTTAGCTTTACAGTTAGGGATAGGGTTTATGGTTTAGGCATTAGGGTTTTTTAGGGTTTAGGGTTTAGAGTTTAGGGTTGTAGGTTTAGGAATTAGGATTTAGGGTTTAAGGTTTTTTTTTTAAATTAATAAAAAGTTTGAGTTCTATTTTAGTTTATTTAGTTTATTTTTTTATTTTTTTTATTTTTTTATTTTATTTAGTTTAGTTTATTTATTTTAGTTTATTTATTTTTTTAATTTTATTTTATTTTAATTTATTTTTTGGGTTTAGGTTTATTTTTAGTTAATTTTTTTATTTTTATTTTATTTTTTAGGTTTATATTTTTATTTTTTTAATTTTAGGTTTAGGTTTAGGTTTTTTTTATTTTATTTTTTTTTTAGGTTTAGGTTTTATTTTTTATTTTTTGATTAATTATAGGTTTTATTTTTTAGTTTAGGTTTATGTTTATTTTTAGCTTATTTTATTTTATTTAATTTAGGTTATTTTATTTAATTTATTTAGGTTTAGTTTAGGTTTATTTATTTTAGTTTAGTTTCTTTTAGTTTAGTTTAGTTTATTTTATTTTTTTATTTTAGTTTGTTTTAGTTTTTAGTTTTAGGTTTTATTTTTATTTATTTTAGGTTTATTTTATTTTTATTTTATTTAGTTTTTTTTATTTGGTTTTATTTAGTTTATTTTATTTTATTTTTTAAGTTTAGTTTATTTAGGTTTATTTTATTTATTTTATTATTTTATTTAGGTTATTTTTATTTATTTTATTTTTTAGGATTTATTTAGTATAGGTTTATATTTTATTTTAGGTTTAAGGTTTATGGTTTAGTTTTAGGTTTTAGTTTATTTTATTTTTTTTTTTTTAGGTTTAGTTTAGGGTTTAGGGTTTTTAGTTTTAGGGTTTAGGTTTAGGGTTTAGTGTTTAGGTTTACAATTTGTTAGGGTTAGTTTAGGTTAGGTTTAGGGTTTAGGGTTTTAGGTTTAGGGTTTAGGGTTTAGGGTTTAAGTTTAGGGTTTAGGTTTAGGTTTAGTTTAGGGTTTAGGTTAGGTTTAGGGTTTAGTTTAGGTTTAGTTTAGATTTAGGTTTAGTTTAGGGTTTAGGTTTGAGGTTTTATTTTTTTTAGTTTATTTATTTTATAGGTTAGATTATTTTTTATTTTAGGGTTTAGGTTTATTATTTTATTTTTTAGTTATTATTATTATTATTTATATTTTAGTTTAGTTTATTTAGTTATATTATTTTTTAGTTATTTAGGTTTAGTTTTAGGTTTATTAGGTTTATTTAGTTTAGGTTTAGGTTTAGGTTTAGGTTTATTTTTTATTAGTTTATTTAGGTTTATATATTTAGGGTTATATTTTTTAGTTTATTTTTTTTTAAGTTTAGGTTATTTGTTTATTTGTTATAGTTTATTTTATTTATTTTAGTTGATTATATTTTTTAATTTTATTAGGTTTGTTTATTAATTTTAGGTTGATTTATGTTAGTTTAGGTTTTTTTAGTTTAGTTTTTTTTTTAGGTTAAGTTTAGGTTTATTTTATTTTTTTAGTTTAGTTTTATTTTTATTTTTTATTTTTTAGGTTTAGGTTATTTTTATTTTTTTTAGGTTTATGTTTAGATTTTTTATTTGATTTTTTTTTAAGTTTAGGTTTAGGTTTTATTTAGGATTATTTTAGGTTTTATTTTAGTTTAGTTTAGGTTTATTTTAGTTTATTTTATTTTTTAGGTTGGTTTAGGTTTAGTTTATTTTAGGTTATTTTATTTATTTTAGTTTAGTTTAGGTTTAGTTTATTTTATTTTTATTTTAGGTTTAGGTTTTATTTAGTTTAGGGTTTAGGTTTTTTATTTATTTTTAGGTTTATCATTAGTTTATTTTAGGTTTAGATTTTTGACTTAAATTTTATTTTATTGTATTTTAAGTTTATTTTATTTTTATTTTAGGTTTGTTTTATTTTATTAGTTTTAATTTTTAGGTTAGTTTAGGTTTTATTTTATTTTTGGTTTAGTTTTTTTTTTTTTCTTTTTTGGTTTATGTTTAGGTTTAGGTTTATGCTTAGGTTTTAGTTTATGTATTTATTTTTATTTTATTTTATTTTATTTTGGTTTAGATTTATTTATTTATTGGTTTTATTTAGTTTATGTTTTTGTTTTTAACATTTTAGGGTTTAAGGTTTAGGTTTAGGTTGGGTTTAGGTTTTTAGGTTTAGGATTATGGTTCTTTTGGGTTTAGGGTTTAGAGGTTAAGGTTTTGGGTTTAGGGTTTAGGGTTTAAAGGATTATGCTTTTAGGGTTTACGGTTTGGGATAGGGTTTATGGTTTAGGGATTAGGGTTTTTTAGGGTTTAGGGTTGTAGGTTTAGGATTTTTATAGGTTTAGGTTGTTTTATTTAGTAGGTTTTGGGTTTATTTAGTATTTAATTAATTTATTTAGAATTTAGCTTTTTTTTTTATGTTTATTTTTTTATTTTTATTTAGTTTAGTTTATTTATTTTAGTTTAATTATTTTAATTTATTTTATTTTAGTTTATTTTTAGGTTTAGTTTATTTTTAGTTAGTTTTATTTTTTATTTTATTTTTATGTTTAGGTTTATTTTTTTATTTTAGGTTTAGGTTTAGGTTTTTTATTTATTTTTTTTTTTGGTTTTTTTTTTATTTTTGATTAATTATAGGTTTATTTTTTTAGTTTAGTTTATATTTATTTTAGTTTATTTTATTTTATTTAATTTAGGTTTATCTTTATGTTTAATTTATTTTAGGTTTAGGTTTAGGTTTTATTTATTTTAGTTTATTTTTTTTAGTTTAGGTTTAGGTTTATTTTATTTTTTTTATTTTAAGTTTTTTTTTTAGTTTTGGGTTTAGGTTTTATTATTATTTATTTTAGGTTTATTTTATTTTATTTTACATTAGTTTTTTTATTTTGGTTTTTTATTTAGTTTATTTTATTTTTTTATTTTAGTTTAGGTTTTAGTTTAGGTTTATTTATATTATTTTATTATTTTTGGTTTAAATTTATTTATTTATTTTATTTTTAGGTTTTATTTAGTATAGGTTTATATTTTTAGATTTTTTTTTTAGGTTTAGGTTTTAGTTTTTTATTTAGTTTAGTTTAGGTTTTATTTTATTTTTTTTAGGTTTATTAGTTTAGGTTTAGGTTTTCTGTTTAGGTTTATTTAGGTTTAGTATTTTAGGTTTTAGGTTTAGGTTTTTATTTAGGTTTAGTTTTAGGTTTATTTAGTTAGGTTTAGTTAGGTTATTAGTTTTAGGGTTTTTTAGTTTATTTTTTTAGGTTTAGTTTAGGTTTTTTATTTTTAGGGTTTAGTTTTTTTTATGTTTAGTTTTAGGGTTTAGGGTTTATTGGTTTAGTTTATGTTTAGTTTATTAGGGTTTAGGGTTTATTTAGGTTTATTTAGTTTTTTAGTTTAGGGTTTATTTTAGGTTTAGATTAGGATTTTAGGGTTTATTTTTGGGTTTTATTTTAGGTTTTTATTTTAGGTTAAGATTTATTTTATTTGTTTAGTTATGTTTTATTTATTTATTTTAGTTGATTTTATTTTTTATTTTTTATTTTTTTATTAGTTTAGTTTATTTATTTTAGGTTAATTTATGTTAGTTTAGGTTTTTTTATTATTTTAGTTTATTTTAGGTTTAATTTTGGTTTTGTTTATTTTTTTTTAGTTTAGTTTTATTTTATTTTTTTATTTTTAGGTTTATTATTTTTTATTTTTAGGTTTATGTTTAGGTTTTATTTTAATTTTTAAGTTTAGGTTTAGGTTTTATTTAGGTTTATTTTTTAGGTTTATTTTTTAGTTTAGGTTTAGCTTTATTTTTAGTTTATTTTATTTTATTTTGTTTAGGTTTAGGTTTCAGTTTAATTTATTTTAGGTTTAGGTTTTATTTATTTTAATTTAATTTAGGTTTAAGTTTAGTTTATTTTTATTTTAGGCTTAGGTTTTTATTTTAGTTTAGGGTTTAGGTTTTTTTATTTATTTTTTAGGTTTATCATTAGTTTTATTATGTAGGTTTAGATTTTGACTTAAATTTTATTTTATTTATTTTAAGTTTATTTTATTTTTTTATTTTAGGTTTTTGTTTTTTATTTTATTTTTAATTTTGAGTTTAGTTTAGGTTTTCATTTTTAGTTTAGTTTTTATTTTTTTATTTTATTTTTTTTTTAGGTTTATGTTTAGGTTTAGGTTTATGTTTAGGTTTTAGTTTATGTTTTTATTTTTATTTTATTTTATTTTATTTTGATTTAGATATTTTTATTTATTAGTTTTATTTAGTTTATCTTTTTGTTTTTAGCATTTAGGGTTTAGGGTTTAGGGTTCGGGGTTTGGGGTTTGGGGTTTAGGGTTTAAGGATTATGGTTTTTTTGGGTTTAGGGTTTAGAGGTTAGGTTTTAGGGTTTATATTTTAGTTAGGTTAGGTTTATTTTAGGGTTTAGGGTTTAGGGTTTAGGTTTTAGGGTTTAGTTTTAGGGTTTAGGTTTATTTTATTTATTTTAGGTTTATTTTAGGTTTTATTTTACATTTTATTTTTAGTTTTTTATGTTTATTTTAGTTTATTTTATTTTATTTAGTTTATTTAGGTATAGTTTATTTTATTTTTAGGTTTATTTTATTTATTTAGTTTAGTTTATTTTTTGTTTAGGTTTATTTTATTTTATTTTTTTATTTTAGGTTTAGGTTTTTTTTAGTTTAGTTTAGGTTTTTCTTTTTTATTTATTTTTAGGTTTATTTTTAGGTTTAGTTTTTTAGGTTTAGGTTTTTTATTTAGTTTATTTAAGTTTATTTTATATTTATTTAATTTTATTTTATTTAGGTATGTTATTTTAGTTTATTTTATTTTATTTAGTTTAGTTTTTGGTTTTATTTATTTTAATTTAGTTTATTTATTAATTTATTTATATTTTTTTTAAGTTTGGTTTAGGGTTTATTAGGTTTTTTTTTTTATTTTATTTAGGTTTTATTTATTTGTTTAGGTTTAGGTTTTAGGTTTTATGATTTAGGTTTAGGTTTTAGGGTTTAGGGTTTATAGGTTTAGGTTTATTTATGGTATAGTTTAGGTTTTAGGTTATTTATTAGGTTAGTTTATTTTATTTAGGTTTGTTTATTTAGTTTATGGTTTATTTTTTAGGTTTAGGGTTTAGGTTTTATTTTATTTTAGGTTTAGGGTTTAGGTTTAGTTAGGGTTTATTTTAGGTTTATTAGTTTAGGGTTTAGGGTTTAGGATTATTTTAAATTTTTTTCCTTTATTTTTTATTTATTTTATTTTATTTTTTATTTATTTTAATTTATTTTATATTTTGATTTGATTTGATGTTTATTTTTATTTAGTTTAGTATATTTATTTTACTTTTATTTATTTTAGTTTGGGTTTTTATTTTAGTTTATTTTTTAGGTTTAAATTTAGGCTTATTTTTTAGTTTTGTTTTTATTTTATTTTATTTTTTAGGCTTAGGTTTTTTTTTTATTTTATTTTTTAGGTTTAGGTTTATTTTTTTTACTTTTATGTTTAGGTTTATGTTTTATTTTATTTTTTTAGGTAGTTTTAGATTTTATTTTAGGTTTTATTTTTTTTAGTTTATGTTTAGGTTTATTTTTTGTTTAGTTTATTTTATTTAGTTTAGGTTTGGGTTTTGGTTTAGTTTATTTTAGGTTTAGGTTTTATTTTTTATTTTATTTTTAGGTTTAGGTTTAGGTTTATTTTATTTAGTTTTTTTTTTTAGTTTTGGGTGTAGGTTTTAAAATTATTTTTTAGTTTTAATTTTAGGTTTAATTTTTATGTTTAGGTCATTATGTAGATTTTATTTTTTATTTTAGGTTTAGTTTATTTTATTTATTTTATTTATTTTTAGTTTAGTAGATTTTTTATTAATTTATTTAGTTAAGTTTTATTTTTTAGTTTATTTTCTTTTTAGGTTTAGGTTTAGGTTTAGGCTTTAGTTTATGTTTTCCATTTATTTTATTTTATTTTTTATTTTAATTTAGTTTAGGTTTTTTCATTTATTTTATTTTTAGGTTTTATTTAGTTTAGGTCTAGTTTTTTTTTATTTTCTTAGGGTTTAGGGTTTAGGGTTTAGGTTTAGTTTAGTGTTTAGGGATTTGAGTTTAGGGTTTAGGTTTTAGGTTTAGGGTTCAGGTTTTAGTTTAGGGTTTGGGATTTTTGGTTTTTTTAACAGAGAATAAATTTAGATTCAACATTCTTATTTTGATTTTGTCTAGTATGTTTTATTAAGTGACAACATTTAGCATTTTTAGATTAGGTTATTATAAAATACAATTTAAGTTTAGATAGTTTTGTTCTTAGGTTTTTATTTCATTTTTTTATTCTTTTATTATTTTATTTTTTAGTTTAGTTTAAATTTTAATTATTTTATTTTAGTTTATTTTATTAGATTATTTTATTTTTTTAGGTTTAGGTTTAGGTTGTAGTTTAGGTTTTTGTATTATTTTATTTTATTTTAATTTATTTAGGTTTAGGTTTTTTTACATATTTTACTTTTAGGTTTTATTTAGTTTTGTTTAGGTTTTTAGGTTTTTAGGGTTTAGGGTTTAGGGTTTAGGGTTTATGGTTAAGGTTTAGGGTTCAGGGTTTAGGGTTTTGTTTTTAGGGTTTAGGGTTTAGGGTTTAGGGTTTAAGGTTTTTTTTTTTAAAAAAAAAAGTAAACCGGCAGGTTTAGGTTTATTTAGTTTATTTTTTATTTATTATAGTTTATTTCATTTTATAATTTTATTTCTATTTACTTTTTATTTTTATTTAGTTTAGTTTTTTATTTTAGGTTAATTTATTTTAGTTTATTTTTAGGTTTATGTTTATTTTTTAGTTGAGTTTTATTTTTAATTTATTTTGTAGGTTTAGGTTTTAATTTTTATTTAGGTGTAGGTTTAGGTTTTTTATTTTTTTTTAGTTTTAGGTTTTAGTTTTTTATTTTAGGTTTACTTTTAGGTTTTATTTTAGTTTAGGTTTAGGTTTATATTTATTTAGTTTTTTATTTTATTTATTTTACTTTAGGTTTAGGTTTATTTTATTTTTAGGTTTAGTTTATGTTTTAGTTTTTTTTTTATTTAGTGTTTAGGTTTAGGTTTTATTTATTTAGGGTTTATTTATTTTTTTATATTTAGGGTTTAGGATTTAGGGTTTATTTTAGGATCTTTTTAGGTTTTAAGGTTTAGGTTTAGGTTTTATTTTTTTGGGTTTGGGTTTAGGATTTAGGTTTAGGTTTTTTTAAATTAGTTATAGGTTTAGGTTTATTTAATTTTATTTATTTTTTATTTTATTTTTTATTTAGGTTTATTTTTTTATTTTTAGTTTAGTTTATTTATTTAGGTTTATTTAATTTAGTTTAAGTTTTAATTTAGTTTATTTTTTTGGTTTAGGTTTAGGTTTATGTTTATTTTTTAATTTAGTTTTAGTTTTATTTTAGTTTTATTTTATTTTTTAAGTTTAGGTTTTAGTTTGTAGTTTTAGGTTTAGGTTTTTTTTTTTTTTTTAGGTTTAGGTTTTATATTTTTATATGAGGTTTATTTTTTTTAGTTTAGGTTTAGGTTTATTTTTAATTTACTTTATTTTATTTAGTTTAGGGTTTAGGTTTAGGTTTAGGTTTTATTTATTTTAGAATAGCTTATTTTAATTTAGGTTTAGGTTTATTTTATTTTATTTATTTTAGTTTAGTTTTTTTTAGTTTAGGTTTAGGTTTTATTTTTTATTTATTTATTTTTAAGTTTTATTTTTTTTAGGTTTATTTTTTTAGGTTTAGGTTTTTTTATTTAGTTTTTATTTATTTTAGGTTTATTTTAATTTTATTTTACATTTAGTTTTATTTTATTTAGGTTTTTTATTTTTAGTTTAGTTTAGGTTTTTTATTTATTTTATTTAGGTTTAGATTTAATTCTATTTATTTTATTTTTTATGTTTTTGGAAGTTTAGGTTTTTTTATTTTATTTTATTTTATTATTTTATTTAGGTTTAGGTTCTTTTATTTATTTTATTTTTATATTTTATTTATTTTAGGTTTAGGTTTTTACGTTTTCAGTGTTTAGGGTTTAGGGTTTAGGGCTTAATGTTTAGTGTTTAGGCTTTATTGTTTAGGGTTTTTAGGGTTTAGGGTTTGTGGTTTAGGTTTTAGGGTTTAGGGTTGTAGGTTTTAGGATTTAGGGTGTAGGCTTTAGGTTTTTAGGGTTTAGGATTTAGGGTTTAGGGTTTAGGGTTTAGGGTTTAGGATTTAGGATTATTTAAAGCAAACCAAAGCTTCTTTATTAATTAAGTTTTGGATTTGGTTTCAATTAAAAAGGAGAAGAGAAATCATCACTTGTTGTTTAAACCCATTCCAACATTAGTGATTTGATTTAATTTTGGAAATATAATTAAGTTGATTTTATTTTAATTAAGTTGAACTCTTATGAATTAATTACCTTTACATGTCAAGTAAAGTACCAAAATAATTATGAGCTAACATGATATATGGAAAATAAACTTGCAATGATCCTAGAAAATAAAAGCGTAATTTGGCTTAATTAATAGTTAATAGATTAAGGGACTTAATTACTTACTCGTATGGTTTTTCCACATTTGTGGACTAACCATAATTTCATTAAACTCTTTTAGGTGTGTGATCTAACGTCACACAAGTGAGGGAGAATGGAGTTCGTATGCCATTGCTCACTTGATCTGAGCTTACCCGAGCTCAGAACAACTCCAAAAGGATCCCACACCTTCACGACATCGATCGGAGGGGATCCAACAGTCAAGATCACATGAGATGCAAGTTTTCTTCAAAAAGCTCCAACACATTTTTGCCTAAAGATTGGTTTTGAAAGCATACCTCATCGGAGCTCAAGACTAGTGGCTCGAATGATTAAGGAAGCTTCACCTAGTAGAGACGAAGCCCTGTTGAGCAACAATAGGATCAATTCCTTGATGTTTGCTCGATGGAACAAACCAAGGATTTGGAGCTCGACTTTGAATGAAGTCCCACCTGGTGCTCAGAAGCTTGGGAGATGATTCATTCTTGCTCAAAGAGGCCTAGTGGAAGGTGAAAGTTAATTTGAGTTTGATGGAGAAATAGGAAAGTGAGGTCGAAATGGGAGTGTCCTATTTTGTGACGAAAGGAATGACATTTTCAATCGAGGAATAAGCTCGAGAGATTAGGGAATGGCTCTAGCAGGTCATCTTGGGTAGCTAGGGCTCTACAGAATGATTTTTGTGTGTGTTTGAGTGGAAACAAGGGGGTATATACCCCTTTCATCTTGATCGGATGGTTGACTGAGATTTCTACCGGGCACCAATCATCTCGTGGAGTCATGGGTGGGAGTAGGTGAGTTGGCTCTACTTGGTTGGTCAAATGTGGAGGTGGTCGCAAGAAGGAATCATGGGTGTTTTATGGGTTTTTCAAATGCTCAAGTAGGGTGGGTGAGGAATTTTTACCTCCCACGGGTAATGGCCAAACAAACCACCCATTGGGTCAGGTTGGGCAGTGTCCTAGGTGCCTAGGTGGACCATTGGGAGAGTACCAAGTGGCCAATAAATGGAAATGACCACTTACATGGGTGATTTATCTCATGTGAAGCCCTTGACTTAAGGGTAGAATGATTATTTGACATTGGATTTGATTTGGGCAGATTTGAAATACATATAGGTAGGATGACCAGAAGAGGAAGGAAGAGGCGGTTCAGGCGGTCTCAAGGGTGGAAAATCTCATTATTGGCCACCCCATAGAAGATAAGTCCCAGCTATAAGGAGTACACTTGCTATCCATATCAACTTAGAATATAGTTCATAAGATGAGTCTTATATGGTTAGCACACCATCTGCTTTCTCGGCGTAGATTCCCTAGAGGTGACACTTGAGCCAGGTAACCATGAAGGCCGGGCTCCAAAGCAAAACAAAACTGTATCTAAGTCTATATGTGAAGCAGTTAGGCATCAGTTGAGAAGTTTAGCTCTAACACCACATTCCTCTCAAAAAGTTGA
Source organism: Cymbidium sinense (assembly GCA_021442155.1). Classification (NCBI taxonomy): domain Eukaryota; kingdom Viridiplantae; phylum Streptophyta; class Magnoliopsida; order Asparagales; family Orchidaceae; genus Cymbidium; species Cymbidium sinense. Next base: position 180,418,220 of record CM038220.1, read on the forward strand.
TGGTTTGGTAGTTAGGGAAGCCCCTAAGTCATCAATAGGTGTGAAGACTTAGAGGTTCTTTTAGGGAGCGTCATCCTCAAGTCAAGAAGTTGATGTAGTGCTTAAGGATGATTCATATAAAGATTTAATAGAATTACCTTTTGATTGGTGCTTTCCTTTTGTTCATAATTTTGCAAGAAAGGGTTAATCCCACATACTTGGTCAAAGCACAAGCCAGACTACCATGAAAGAATATGGAAGAACAAATGCAAAAGCTCTCAATCAAGACCAGGACTAGGATTCGGTACAGTGGGTCCAGTCGATGATGATGATTACTACTTAGTCCTCACTAATCATTTGGAATTTGATAGATTCTTTTAAAATCACATTAACTCATATGAGAAACTATGCTTAGAAACTTCAGATGATCTAGATGATTTTGAAGTCAAAGATGCACCACTAGAGTTTGAAGTAGAGGTCAAGTAAACCATTGACGAGCTCAAGGAAATCAACTTAAGAAGTGAAGAAGATCCATGACATACATCAGTTATTTGTTGAATGAAATTGAAACCAATGACTTAGTTAGGCTATTGATTGAGTTTAAGGACTGCTTTGCATGGAGTTATGAAGAGATGCTTGGATTGGCTCCTGATATAGCAATCCATAAACTAGCAATATAGCCTACTGCTAACGCTATCAAGCATGCTCCTAGACGCATGCGATTGGACATAGAACAACTAGTCATTTATGAAGTCAAAAATTGATCGATGTTGTCTTCATCCAAGAAGAAAAATACCCAACTTGGTTGGTAGTGACATCCGCTTAAGAAAAATAATGGCCAAATTCACATATCGTTGATTTTAGGGATTTAAATAAGGCATGTCCAAAAGATGAATTTCTACTACCAATCTCAAAGCAGATGGTGGACATTGCCTCAGCTCATGCAGTCTTCTATTTCATGGATGGGTCATTTGGTTATAACCAAATATAGATGACCCCTAAAGATGAAAGAAACACTGCTTTAGAACCTCGATCAGAATCTATTACTATAAGGTCATGCCTTTCAGCCTTAAAAATGTCGATGTTACATACCCGGCTATAACTTGAATCTTTGATGAACTCATTCATCATCAAGTCAAGTGTTATGCCGATGATCTCATGGTCAAAAGTAGAGAAAAAGAAAACCATCTCTTTGACTTGAGAGTAGTTTTCTAATAATTAAGATAATTTAACCTCAAAATGAACCCCAAAAGTGCATTGAGTAGCTTTAGGAAATTCCTTGTATTTTTTTCCAACACTAGAATCAAAATCAATTTGGAGAAGATCAATGTGATATTAGAAATTCCACCCCCTAAAAGTTTAACTCAACTTAAATCATTCCAAGGGCGGTTGGCATATCTAAGATGCTTTATTTCTAACTTATAGGGAAGATGTTAGCCATTCTCAACACTTATAAAAAAAGGATGCGAAGCTCAAGTGGGATGACAAGTGTGAGCATGCCTTTGAAGACATCAAGCATTACCTGATGATGCCAGTTCTAGAAGCCCTGTCCTGGGCAAGCCACTCATAATTTATACTGTTGTGTTAAATGACTCCCTTGGTGCTTTGTTATCCCCAGCCAATGATGAAGAGAAGGAAAATACACTCTACTACCTCAGCCATCATCTAATCTTTACTAAAGCTAATTATCCATCCATTGAGAGGCATTACCTAGCTTTAATCTTTGCATCCCAAAAGCTATAGTACTACATGCTTCTTTATAAGGTGAACTTGATCTCTAGGATGAATCCACTACAGCATCTCATGACATGACCAATGCTACCTGGACGGTTAGCATGATGGTCCATGATCCTCTCGTAGTTTGACATTACCATCGTATCCCTCCTTGCAGTGAAAGGATAAGCGTCAGTGGATTTCTTAGCAGTACACTCACTTCCTACTGACTTTCCTCTTAGTGATGGTCTCCCAATGAATAAATCATGAACTTAGGGGATACTGGCATTCACCACTGGGAGATGTACTTTGATGGTGCGGCTTCCTCTCAAAGAGGAGAAGAACCCTAATCTACTACTCTAGGAAAGGTAGGGGTAGGAATAATTCTCTTAACTCTATACCATAAACATCTTCTATGGAGTTATTGTGGCTTTGATTGCCTGTCTAGAGTTAGTCGTTACTCTAAGCATCCAGAACTTCAACATCTTTTGAGATTCTTAGCTAGTTATCAACCAAATCCCTAGTCTTATAAGGTTATAAAGCACAAGCTACATCACTACCATAAGTACACCATGGAGTTATTTTCCCAAATCCCATAAGTTACCATTTATAAGATTCCTCGAGGAGAGAAATGTAGCATATGCTTTAGCCAAGCTTGTGAAAGGGTAGGCATGTATGAAGGATGAGACCATATCAATAAAGATCCAAAATAGATAAGTCTTATCTCTTATTGATATTGAACTCATCAAAAAGCACTCTCTTGAAGGGGAGGTTGTCATTTCTAAGAAGGACGAGGAGTTAGATTAGAGGAAACCATTCATGGATTACCTAAATAAAGGCAAACTACCTCAAGAGAAGTCCCAAGCCCATCAGATGAAGCAGAGAGTACTTTCCTAAGCTTTTGTGGATGGTGTCTTGTACCGACGGTCATTTGATTATATGTTGTTACATTATTTAGACAAGCACGAAGCCCGTAAGATCGTGATCGAGGTACACTCAAGATTATGTAGAGCCAACCAATATGATCCGAAGATGAAAGCCAAGATCAAAAGACTAGGAAACTACAGGTCGTCGATGATTAAAGATTGCATAAATATGTCTAAGAGATGCCACTATTATCAAATACACGGTGTGGTCCTAGACTAGCCACCCAACATTCTAGATCCTACATTGGCCTCATGGCCATTCGAGTGTTGGGGTACCAACATAGTGGGTCCGATTGATCCTCATTCTTCCAAGGGTCATCAATTCATCTTAGCTGCTACCGATTACTTTTTCAAATGGGTGATAGCAATTTTACTCAGAGAGGTCACAGTTCAGCAAGTGCTCTAGTTTCTTAGAAACCATATCATATATAAGTTTAGAGTGTCTTGATGAATTATATCTAATATTGGTACTGCATTCAAGAGCATCGAGATCAACAAATTTATCCAGAGACACAACATATATTGGAGATATTCTACCATCAACTACCTGAGGGTAAATGGCTTAATAGAAGCCTTCAACATAACTCTCATACAAATACTAAGGAAGACACTCAATAACAACAAGCGATAGTGGCATGAGTAGTTAGTTGAAGCCTTGTGGGCCTATCACACCACATATAGAACTCCAACTCAATCTACTCCTTTCTCCTTAATGTATGGATCCAAAGCCATTCTACCATTAGAAGTCCAACTCCCATCATTAAGGATAACTGTGGGTAGCCAGCTCACAATAGAGCAGAATGCCAAGTTATGGTTAGAAGAGCTCGTATGATTAAAGGAGAGACGCCGACTGGCATGCCTAAACCTCAAGTTGTATAAAGCTAAAATGATTCAAGGTCATAACAAGTTGTTCCATCCTAGAGCTTTTCAAGTAGGAGAGCTTATTTTAGTTCTAAGAAGACCAATGGTTGCCCATCGTAAGATGGGAGGCAAGTTTGAACCCACTTGGGAAGGCCCTTTTTTCATAGAGAAGGCATACCAAAGAGGATCTTATCAACTTATTAATCATAAGGGAGAGCACCCAATTCTTCCAATTAACAGGCTCTACTCAAGGAAATAGTATAAATCATGTTTCAAAAAAAATTATCATTAATGAGAATTCCATTTTGAATTCAATCTCTTCCATGTTGAAAGTATTCTTGATTGCGAATCCACCATGATGTATGGTTGTAAGAAACTCGAGCATCCTACACTTCATAGACATAAACATAAACTACACACAAACATATAAAAAAAACACATATCTTTTATCTCGCTTACGATTTAATATAACTGCAACACTCACTCGGCTACTCTAGGTGGCTCTACTGCTAGTAGTGTGCCACCCCCTAGTCTTCTTTCTTTGGAGGATGTAAGTCTGCTATGCTTTCATTCTTAGCTTGGCCACTACACACCAATGATCACCTTGTTAGTTTGGTAAGCTTTACTATGTGGTCGGTAATCTACCTCATGTTGGCTTCATTTAAGAGGATGTGAGTCCGCTATGCTTTCTTCATGGATTATCCTTCATGCATTGACTAGGTCAAGTATATTTGAGGTTTAGGATAAGTCCCCTAGTGGCTCCTTCCCTCATCACTACTTCAGGTCTGGGTCCAGTCCTTCCTCAGGTCTCCCCGCTTAGTAGTTGCTCTAGGTCAGATAACATCTATCCCGACAATGATAAACTATCCCGATGATCAGTTCCGCTTGGAAAGTTGTAAACCTACACATTTTCTTTCCAAATTGATCGTTGCACATTGACGAGCACCTTAGGTTGGTTGGTTCTCGCACCTTAGGATACACCACTCATGATAAATGTATGTCTGCTATGCTTTCTCCTTGAGTTGGCCACCGTACACTTATAGGCTTTCTTTTTCAGGGCTCAGGATAACGCCCCTAGTAGCACCTCCCCTATGGGCACTATATTTGGATCACATCCTTTGCAACCCCATTTAGACACTACCCAGGTTACTATCAGATTGGATAGTTCCCCTTTATAACCACCCTATGATTGGAAAATCACGTCTGTGGATAGATTCTCCCTTGATCTAATAAATTTGAGACAGGTCAAGGCTGACATAGCCCCTTTTTAGTGTGGCCTCTCGTACACCAATAGGGTCCACACAAACATATAAACAAAATATATATTCACTTGGGGATTAGGAGGACACCCCTTGTAGTACCTTTTAGTAAGCAGGAATCCTATCTTTAGGGCAGTGTTAACAAAAATCCCTATAAGAATTGCCTGACTACTCTTGAGTTGATATAAGTCCCCAGCAGCATTCACTCAGTAGTTGCCACAAAGTCAGGTTCAATTTATTGTGCTACCAACAGGTCACCCTAGCAGTTATTCTCTGTTTAGAAGATGTAAGTCTGCTACACCTTTTTCTTAGGACAACCGTTGCACACCAAATGGCAACCCCTTAGTTTGGCTAGCTCTACCCCACCAGCAGACTATTCCTTTAGAATTATAAATCTAAGATACGACAAGTTCATTGTAGACCCTTCTTAATGGGTCCATCACACACTAACATGGTCCATAAATTAAATCTATTAAATTTGATCGAGCTCACATCTCTAGCGGATATGCCCATAATTTGAAATCAAACTAAACCAAACAAACCATATCAACTCACATGAAATTAAGATAAAATTAATCTTCACTACTTTTGAGTGGACATAAGTCCCTAGTGACATTCACTCAGTAGTCGCCTTAGGTAGGTTGATTTGTTGTGCATCCAACAGGTCACCCTAGTGGTTGTTCCTCACTTTGGAAGATGTAAGCCTTTCACTTCTTAGCATAGTACACAGGCAACCCCTTAGGTTGGCTAGCTCTACCAAACACCGTGAATACATCCCAAAATGTGAAATCAAATCCCCAATCCCCAACAGAATAACAAACCCTTTCCCTAGTGGAAGGTTCATATACCCAATCCCCAGCAAACTCGAGCCCATATCTCTAGCAGATATGCCTCCACATTAATTAATATAAAATAAATTAAAGTTGAGTCAATCTTAATCCTTGGAGGATTATAGATTCTTATCCTTAGTGGATCTTCTTTCCATAAATCATATAATCAAATTGAATTAAAATGTTATCCCCAATAGATTTTCTTCTTCTATGCCCTCGACATAGACCCCTCACATGTCGTGTCCAATGCATGTGTGATCCCCTGGTGGATCTCCCTCCATGTCCTTGGCATGAGATTCTCATCAAATCTTATTTCTTCTCTTATGTACACCTTTAATACTTCAACTAAAAGCCTAACAATGTATTTGTTCAAATTACATCATCTTAACATTGTAATCAACATTTTATGATTTGTGATGGTGCAAGCTCAAACTAACTAAACAATATCATGCTAAACATATTATAGTGTGAATTAACTCCCTATATTATATTATAATTTGCTATAATATAATATATTATCTAACATTACACCTCATTAGAATCACTTAAGATTAACAAATAATAAAATTTTCTCAAAAAATGATTAATGTTCATTTTAGATGTAAAATTGTTATTTTTCTATTAGAAATGGTACAAAATAGCATAATTTAGTTGTTGCTTCTTGATGTGTGCCATGAATTTGGCCAAATTCTTCCATCTCAACTTTCAATTCAACATTTTTTGTGAGTTTTGACCCATTATATTATAACAAAAGTAAAACTTACTAAAATGTACAATAACATTTAGGAACACACCACCACATTCATATATATGTGAAGTTATATTGTTATGTACATTATATATTAATATGCTTTCATATAATATATTATCTTATACACCTAAAATGAATCACATTAAGCAAAAAAAATTATAAAATTTGGTTGAAAATTGAACATTTATTTTGGATGCAAAATTCTATTCTTTTGATTAAATGACACACCATAGCACATGATGTTCCTAAAGCTTGCCTAAATTTTGCCAAACCCCATCTCATCCTATAAATTAGTATTTTTATAAATTATACTAGTACAAAATCTACTATATCATACTATAATAAACTAAAATATGCTAAACACAAGTAGTAATACATAATAGTATGTTATAATGCATGATGTTACACTATGTTATGGCATCCTATATTATAATACACTATAACATATTATGTTATATTATGCATATCATATCACATTGATTAAGATAAAAATCATAAACTTTGTCTAAATAATAAAAAATTGTATATTTTAGTCATATCACTTACATATTTTAAATTAAAATAATATATTATGATTCCATGCTCTACCTATTATGAATTTGGCCAAATTCTACCATTTTAAAGTCTAAATCAACATTTTTATAAATAATGCTAGTGTAGGATCGACTACATGATTATAAATACTAAAAGAATTTAAAATGTGCAGAATAATATATTATGATATATGATGTTATACTATGCTACAACATATAATATTTATTTTGAACATAAAATCTGACTTTTTAGACTACAAGTGGTGTAGCATAGCTTTGGAACTACAACCAAATTCCCACTTCAAATTTAACAAATTTCATCATCTGATTAATTAAATCAAGTTTTTTATGATTTGTATTAATATAAACTATAGGGCAAAATACCATAATATACTAAAACATTTTAAAACATCTTATAACATCCAAAAATACATCAATACATGCTAAAATATATGATGGTACATTATACTTTAATATATGGTATTATAATATGATTTAAGGTTAGGGTTTAGGGTATTCAAATCACCAATTGTTAAGGGAAAGTCTCTTGAAGACATCTTCTTTATCTACCATAACTATGTTAAGATTAGATCATTTTTAGATCTACTCCTAATGACATCATTATTCAAGGGTTAGGGTTTAGGCTTTAGGGTTTAGGGTTAGGTTTAAGTGTTATTTTAGGGTTTAAGGTTTAGGATTTAGGATTTTGGGTTTATGGTTTAGTGTTTAGGGTTATATGTTTTAGGGTTTTGGATTTATAGTTTTAAGGTTTAGGGTTTATGGTTTAGTGTTTAGAGTTTAGGCTTTTAGGGTTTAGCTTTAAGTTTTAGAGTTTAGGGTTTATAATTTAGGGTTTAGGGTTTAGGGATTAGGTTTAGGTTTAAGGTTTAGGGTTTTTAGGGTTTAGGTTTAGGTTTAGGGTTTAGGTTATAGGTTTAGGGTTTAAGTTTTAGTTTAAAGTTTAGGGTTTAAGGTTTTTTTTTAAATAGAGAACAAATTAATATTCAACATTTCTTCTTTTCAATTTCATCAACCAAGTAACACACCAAGTTTTTTAGGACATAGGCGATGACATAGATGAAAAATTAGCACTCATAGAGAAAATCAAAAACCCTAGATAAGTAGAACCATCTTTACTATAAGGACATTATTCCATATGTAGCAGAGCAGATTGGCTATTCTTTAGTTTCTTTAATTCACATCAGAACCACACCCACCTCTCGATTAGTGGGATCCGCCATCAAATCCTCAATCTATCCCTCTGCCACCACCACGGCTGTAACCTCAATTGCTCCTCCCACTTCCATAACCACCACTACTTCGACCACCACCTCCATATCCACAAGCATCTCTAGATCCCACACCACCACTATGATAACCACTGCCACCACCTTCGCCTCCACTACTAGATTTAGACTAAGCCTAGTTGATAGTGATGTTCCTGCCATCAAGGTTTTCCCATTCTTAAGGTTTACGGTTAATTTAGAATTAGTTTAGGGTTTATGGTTTGGGGTTTAGAGTTTAAGATTTAGGATTTAGGTTTAGGGTTTAGGGTTTTAGGGCTTAGGGTTTATTATTTTAGAGTTTAGGGTTTAGGGTTTAGGGTTAAGGGTTTAGGATTTAGAGTTTTAGGGTTTAGAGTTTAGGGTTTAGGTTTTAGGGTTTAGGGTTAGTTTTAGGGTCTATGGTTTAGGGTTTAGGATTTTGGGTTTAGGATTTTTTAATTAAGTAAACTAATTGGTTTAGGTTAATTTAGTTTAATTTTTATTTATTTGAATTTATTCTATTTTTTAATTTTATTTAGTTTAGTTTATTAATTTTTGTTTAGGTTTTCTATTTTAGTTTATTTTTAGGTTTAGGTTTACTTTTTAGTTAAGTTTTATTTTTATTTTATATTTTAGGTTTAGGTTTAGGTTTAGGTTTTTATTTTACTTTTTTAGGTTTCGATTTTAGGTTTTTATTTTAGGTTTATTTTTAGGTTTTATTTTTTAGTTCACGCTTAGGTTTATTTTTAGTTTATTTTATTATATTTAGTTTAATTTTAGGTTTAGGTTTAGTTTATTTTAGGTTTAGGTTTAGGTTTTATTTATTTTAGTTTAGTTTATTTTAATTTAGGTTTAGGTTTATTTTATTTTGTTTATTTTATTTTTATTTTAGGTTAAGTTTTTTTAGTTTAGGGTTTAGGTTTTTCTTTTAGGTTTTATTTTTAGGTTTATGTTTTTATTTAGTTTTTATTTTTCTACTTTAGGTTTATTTTATTTTTATCTTAGGTTTAGTTTTTCATTTATTTATTTTTTATTTTTTAGTTTTGTTTAAGTTTTTATTTATTTTATTATAATTAATTTTTTATTTTTTATTTTCTTTTCTTATTAATTTTAGGTTTATGTTTCAGTTTTATTTTATTTTTTAATTTAATTTAATTTTTTTATTTTATTTTGGTTTAGGTTTTATTCAGTTTAGGGTTTAGGGTTTAGGGTTTAGGGTTAGTTTAGGGTTTAGGGTTTAGGGTTTAGGGTTTGGAGTTTAGGGTTTTGAGTTTAGGATTTAAGATTTATGTTTAAGGTTTAGGATTTAAGCTTTAATTAAGGGTTTAAGGTTTTTTTAATAGGGAACAAATTCAAATTCAACATTTCTACTTTTTGATTTCATCAACCAAGTAACCCCCCAAGTTTTCTAAAACACAAGAAATGACATAGATAAAAAAATGAGTGTCGATAGAGTAAATTAAAATCCCTAGATAAGTAGAACTATCTCTATTGTAAAGACACAGTTCCATAAGTAGCAGATCGGATCGGTCATTCTTCAGTTTCTCTAATTCCCATCAGGACCACCCCCCGTCTCTTGAGTAGCGGGATCAGCCATGATATCCCCAATCTCTCCCTCCGCTACCACCATGGGTGTAACCTCTGTCGCTCCTCCCGCTCCATAATCACCACTACTCTGACCACCACCTCCATATCCTCTAGAACCTCCAGATCCCCCACCACCATTATGATAAGCACTGCCTCTACCTTTGCCTCCCGCTAGATCTAGACTGAGCCAAGTTGTCGGTGTGTTTCGGTTGTCAATGTTCTACCTATTCTTAGGGTTTAGGGTTATTTTAAGGTTTAAGGCTAGTTTAGAGTTTAGGGTTTAGGGTTTGGGGTTAGTTTAGGGTTTAGGGTTTAAGGTTTAGGGTTTAGGGTTTGGGGTTTAGGGTTTAGGGTTGTAGGTTTCAGGGTTTAGAGTTTAGGCTTTTAGGGTTTAGGGTTCGGAGTTATTTTATTTTATTTAATCTTTTTTAAATTATGTAAACATGTAGGTTTAGGATTATTTAGTTTATCTAGTTTATTTTTTATTTATTTTAGATTACTTAATTTTTTTATTTTTATTTAGGTTTATTTTTATGTTTATTTAGTTTAGTTTATTTAATTTAGGTTTATTTATTTTAGTTTAGGTTTTTCATTTTAGTTTATTTTTTAGGTTTAGATTTATTTTTTGTTTAATTTTATTTTAATTTAATTTTTAGGTTTAGGTTTTATTTTTTTTTATTGTTAGGTTTAGGTTTAGGTTTTATTTTATTTTTTTAGGTTTTATTTTAGTTTTATTTTTAGGTTTTATTTTTTAGTTTAAGTTTAGGTTAATTTTTAGTTTTTTTTTTATTTTATTTTATTTAGTGTTAAGGTTTAGGTTTAAGTTTAGTTTATTTTAGGTTTAGGTTTAGGTTTTATTTATTTTAGTTTAGGTTTAGGTTTATTTTATTTTTATTTTAGGTTTAGGTTTTTTCTTTAGTTTAGGGTTTAGGTTTTACATTTTATTTATTTTTGGGTTATGTTTTTAGGTTTATTTTTTAGGTTTAGGTTTTTATTTAGTTTTATTTTATTTTATTTTAGGTTTAGTTTTTATTTTATTTAGATTTTCTATTTTTTTAGTTAATTTAGTTATTTATTTATTTTATTTTAGTTTAGTTTTTATTTTTATTTTATTTTCTATTTTAGGTTTAGGTTTTAGTTTAGGTTTTTATTTTATTTTATTTTTTATTTTATTTTAGTTTAGGTTTTTTGATTTATTTTATTTTTAGGTTTATTTAATTTATGTTTAGATTTTTAGATTTTTAAGGTTTATGGTTTAAGGTATAGGGTTTGGAGTTTAGGGTTTAGGGCTTAGAGTTTCGGGTTGAGGGCTTAGGGTTTAGGGTGTAGGTTTTAGGATTTAAAGTTTAGGTTTAGGGTATAGGGTTTAGGGTTTAGGGTTTTGGGTTAATTTTTGGGTTGTAGGCTTTAGTGTTTAGGTTTAGGTTTGAGGTTTTAAGGTTTAGGTTTAGGATTAGGGTTTAGGGTTTGGTTTTAGGTTAAAGGTTGTGGGTTTAAGTAGGTTTAGGGTTTAGGTTTAGGGTTTAGTATTTATGGTTTAGGGTTTAGGTTTTAGGCTTATGGTTGAGGGTTTAGTTGTAGGTTTGTCTTAACTATTTCAAAACTCTCAAGTCAAAGAAATGGTCTTCCTTTTATACTTTGATGATCAACATGATGATGAATGAATGAGTTCATAAGATTTAAGTTATATTAGGTATGTAGCACCAATATTTTAAGATTGAAAGGCATGACCTATAATAGATTCTATCGGGGTTCTAAAAGTAGTGTTTCTTTTATCTTGAGACACCATCTTCAGAAACCATCATTACATTTTTAAGTAGTGTTCTAAATAATCATAAACCTAAATAAATAAAACCTAAACCTAAAATAAACCTAAACTAGCATAGTAAAATAAAATAAACTAAAAATAAACCTAAATGGTAATAAAAATAAATCTAGAAGATCAAGGTGATATTAGAAATTCCACCCACTAAAATATTAACTCATCTCAGATCATTCCAAAGGAGGTCGGCATATCTAAGATGATTTATATCCAACCTATCAGAAAGATGTTAGGCATTCTCACCACTTGTCAAAAAGGATGCCAAGTTCAAGTTGGATGACAAGTGTGAGCATGCCTTTGAATACATCAAGCATTACCTAGTGACTCCACCGATTCTAGTAGCCCTTTATTCCAAGCTCTTACTTTACTTTATGTGTTAAATGACTGGTGCTTTGTTGGCCCAAGTCAATGATGAAGGGATGGAAAAAACACTCTAGTACCTCATCTAATCCCTTAATTATCCACCCATTAAGAATCATTGCCTAGCTTTAATTTCTGCATCCCAAAAGCTATAGCACTACATGCTTCCTCATAAGGTGAACTTAATCTCTAGGATCAATCTACTATAGTATCTTATTACATGGCCAACACTATCTGGATGGTTGGAATGATGATCCATGATCCTCTTGCAGTTTGACATTACCTTCATACCATTCCTTGCAGTGAAAGGACAAGCACTAGCTGATTTCTTAGCAGCACACCTTCTTTTTGCTGACTCTCATCTTAGTGATAATCTCCTTGATGAATAAGTCATGAACTTAGGGGATACTAGCATTCACCACTGAGAGATGTACTTTGATGGCGTGGCTTCCTCTCAAAGAAGAGAATAACCATAATTTACTCCAGGAAAGGCAGGGGTAGGAATAGTTCTCTTAACTCTGGATTGTGATGTGATGAGATTATCAAATTATCTATTCAATCCTTAGACCAATAATGAAGGCAAATATGAGGCTCTAATTGCTAGTCTAGAGTTAGTCATTACTCTATGCATCCAGAACATCAACATCTTTGGAGATTCTCAGCTACTTATCAACCAAATCGTTGGGTCCTATAAGGTTATAAAAGCTCCATCACTACCAAAAGTACACCATGGTGTTATTAAAATCCCAAAGGTTAATATTTATAAGATTCCTCGAGGAGAGAACATCATAGCGTATGCTTTAGCCAAGCTTTCCAAGGCATTGACATGTCCAAAGGATGAGTCCAAATCAATAAAGGTCCAAAATAGACAATTCTTACCCATTATTGATATTGAACTCATCAATAAAGGTCCAAAATAGATAAGTCTTACCCCAAAATAGACGGTTCTAGCTATCTAGGTTTTAGGGTTACTTTTAGGGTTTAGGGTTTAGGGTTTAGGGTTTAGTGTTTTGATTTAGGGTTTAGGGTTTTTTTTTAAAATTAAGTACCAGTGGTTTAGGTTTATTTAATTTATTTTTTTTTTAATTCATTTTTATTTTTATTTAGTTTAGTTTATTTATTTTAGTATATTTATTTTAGTTTAGGTTTTTATTTTAGTTTATCTTTTGGTTTAGGTTTAGGTTTAAGTTTATTTTTTAGTTGAGTTTTATTTTTATTTTATTTTTTCAATTTATGTTTCTCTTTTTATTTGTAGGTTTAAGTTAAGGTTTTTATTTTTTTTTTAGGTTTAGGTTTTAGGTTTTTATTTTAGGTTTATTTTTGGTTTTATTTTTTAGTTTAGGTTTAGGTTTATTTTTAGTTTATTTTATTTTATTTAGTTTAGGTTTAGGTTTAGTTTATTTTAGATTTAGGTTTAAGTTTTATTTATTTTAGTTTAGTTTATTTTAGTTTATGTATAGGTTTATTTCATTTAGTTTTTTTTTAGGTCTAGGTTTTTTTAGTAGGGTTTAGGCTTTATTTATTATTTATTTTTAGGTTTATTTTTTAGGTTTAGGTTCTTATTTTATTTTATTTTAGGTTTATTTTTCATTTAGAATTAATTTTATTTAGGTTTTTTTTATTTTTAGGTTTATTTTAATTTTTCATTTATTTTAGGTTTTTATTTATTTTATTTTAGTTTAGTTTTTTTTTTTTTTTAGGTTTAGGTTTAGGTTTAGGTTTTAGTTTAGTTTATTTATTTATTTTATTTTATGTTTTTTTAGTTTAGGTTTAAGTTTTAAGTTTTAGGGTTTTAGGGTTTAGGGTTTAGGTTTTATGGTTTAGGGTTTGGATTTTAAGGTTTAAGGTTTAGGGTTGTAGTTTTTAGGGTTTAGGGTTTAGGGTTTAGAGTTTTGGGTTTTAGGGTTTAGGGTTTACGATTTAGGGTTTAGGTTTTAGGGTTTAAGGTTTAGGGTTGTAAGTTTAAGGTTTAGGGTTTAGGGTAAGTTTTTGGGTTTAGGGTTTAGTTTGGGTTTTATTTATTATTTATTTTTTATTTTTAATGTTTAGGTTTTAGGTTTTAGGTTTAGGGTTCAGAGTTTAGTTTAGGGTTTAGGATTTTTGGTTTTTTTTTAATAGAGGACAAATTCAAATTCAACATTTCTTCTTTTTGATTTCATCAACCAAGTAACACAACAAGTTTTCTAGGACACAAGCGATAACATAGATAAAAAATGAGCATGCATAGAGCAAATGAAAAACCCTATATAGCTAGACCATCTCTATCATAAAGACATAGATAAAAATGAGCACGCATAGAGCAAATGAAAAACCCTATATAGCTAGAACCATCTTTATCGTAAAGAAATATTTCCATAAGCAGTAGATCGGATCGGCCATTCTTCAGTTTGTCCACTATGGCCTCTCGAGTACCAAGATCCACCATCATATCCCCAATCTTTCCCTCCGCCACCACCACGGTTGTAACCTCTGTCAGTCCTCCAACCTCCATAACAACCATTAGTTTGACCACCACCTCCATATCCACCAAAGACATCCGGATCCCCACCACTTATAACCATTGCCTCTTCCTTTGCCTCCACCACCCACGGACTAAGCTTGGTTGACGGTGATGTTGCTACCGTTAAGATTTTGCCCATTCTTAGGATTTAGGTTTATGTTTATGTTTATTAGGTTTTAAGTATAGGTTTAAATTTTAATTTATTTAGTTACTTTAGGTATAGTTTTAGGGTTTAGGTTTTATGGTTTAGGGTTTAGGGTTTAGGGTTTAGGGTTTAGGGTTTAGGGTTTAGGATTTTAGGGTATATGCTTTTTTTTAGGGAAACCCCATCTAGGGGTTATTTTATTGCCATAAAATGAGAGTTACAAGGTCCTTAAAGGGGATAAACTCCAGAACTACTACTCAAAAAGCTACAATTAGCCTAAGGAGTGAATCCCCTATCTAAGTATAGCCAAAAGCAAAAGACGACTTTAAAGCAATCAAAAGATATAAATAGATTAACATAAAAAGCCAAAGGAAGATTAGGGCCAATGCTCTGCAGGATGTGAGAATGCATGACACTATGGAGCAAACTGAGAGGACAAGAGAGAAGCACCTGCAAATTGAAAGAAATTAGAGCAGTTAAGGTAATACAGACATAATGATAATTGAAAATAGCATAATCTGAGAATGATAGTAAAGAATTGTGATAGAGAAGGCTCATGCTCAGTCACACCAAGTTGGGGAAGATGCAAATATGTGCATCCAAACTTCAGTAGAAGGGTTACATCACAAGAGCTACTACCAAAAAGGGAGTGAAATCATCACACCAACAAACATGAGAAGATAGGAGGTTGTTGAAAGTCTTATGGGCTTTATTACACCCAAAACCTAAACAAAACTATATATATAGAGATGAAATTACAAAGGGAAAAAGATAAGGGGTCGCATGCAGGAAAAGTATCATCAATATAGTCACCCTGACATGAGGATACTTATACATATGAAATAAGCCAACATAAAAACCATCCACAAGAAAATAGTAGAAGAGGCAGCCTACTAAAATCTTGCTAAGCAAGTCGATGAGACTATAAGTAACACCATCCCAAACATATGATATATATATATATATATATATATATATATATATATATAAATCTTTATATAAAGTACTAAGTAAAGTCCGTAAAATGAGCCCAATCATAATAATGAATGTGAACAACTCCCTTATTAATATCCATATCGTGGTTTGCAAAAGCAATTATAAAGGAAGGCATCATAAAACCAAAATAGCACCAAATAAGATAGTGAACTACACTCCAATAGAGATCGGACAAAAATTCAGATAATCCAGACAAACAACCAGATAGCAAGACAAAAGGTAGTAGCATCATAGTACCACCATTCGTAATAAACATTGCATTCCAAGGAGATAGCAGCACACGCATATCTGAACCCAGATGGGAATAGAAACAACAAAAGTTAATGTATAAAATAGCTATCAGAAAATGAGCGCACACACGACAAGAATGAATGCCAACCACAACAATAAAATAGTTAGTGCCACATTGGAACCCACCAAAGGATAAATCAAAATGGGGATTCAAATTAGGGTCCTCATTAGAATCCAAAAAAAATAAGATAACAGATAACCAAGATAGAGAAATAGCCAAGACAGCAGTAGCCAAGACAGCAAGGGACATCAAGATGGCCATATAACCTCTCAATTAGAGTAGACATTGCAATAGTTAGTAACAAGTAGATAGAGCATAAAAACATGGATCAAAAAAGCAGCAGCCCAGACACCAATGACCAAAAATAATCAGAACAACAAAGTCAAAAATAGCTTATTGAACATAGGACCTTAAAGTCCTACAACCAACAATGATAGAGCCAACATTAGAATCCTGAGAAATAAGGATAGCAAATATCCAAGACAACAAACAACCAAGACAACAAAACCAGCTAGGCGGCAGAGAATTAGAATAAATAGTGCAATAGATAGTTTAATTGAAAGAAGATGGAGAAAAAAGCGTGGATAAAGTAGTCCATAGAATTCAGATGATAAGCATATAATAAACCAATAAGGAGATTCAAATAAAAAGCCACCAAGTAGTCAACTACTTCAATAGAGGCTTGTTGAAGAAAATAAGCCAAAACCCCTGAAACAACATATAGAGTATTAATTTATAACAACCCTGACGGTAATTACAAAGGCGGCCAAAGGTCCACCCATTCAGAGTAAATAGAGCATATGTAAAGATCCAAATAATTAGATGGATAATTGTAGGGTTCTGCATAATTTGAACAGAACCAAGGGGGATAAAATAGCAGCAGGAGAAATCAGTAGTTGCCCAGTTGTTTACAGCAAAAATAGTCAGAGAAACAAAAGACAAGAAATAGATAATAACCACAAAGACAACCTGTTGGACAAAGGACCCTAAAATCCAAAAGCCAATAGTGGTAGCAATAAAACAAAAATTACACCCACCATATAAAATTCCAATAAAAAATAGAGATGTAAAGTAGCAACAGAAAGGGTTCAAAAGATAATCAATAGAAAAAACCTTCTAGATAAAGATGTTCAAGCTAGCAGCTAAACCCACAACCACATTTTAGTGTTTATGTTTAGGGTTTAGGGTTTAGGGTTTAGGGTTTAGGTTTTAGGGTTTAGGTTTAGGATTAAGGTTTAGGTTTTTTTTTAAATTAAGTAAACTAGTAGGTTTAGGTTTATTTAGCTTTTTTTATTTATTTTAGTTTATTTTATTTTTATATAAATTTAAGTTTATTTTTTATTTATATTTAGTTTAGTTTATTTAGTTTTGTTTATTTATTTTTATTTATTTTAGTTTGATTTTATTTTAGTTTATGTTTTAGGTTTAGCTTTAGATTTAGGTTTATATTTAGTTGATTTTATTTTATTTTCTTTTAAGTTTAGGTTTCATTTTTATTTTAGGTTTATGTTTAGGCTTTATTTTATTTTTTTAGGTTTAGGTTTTAGGTTTTTATTTTAGGCTTTATTTTTTTATTTAGGTTTAGGTTTATTTTTAATTATGTTATTTTATTTTGTTTAGTTTTAGGTTTAGGGATAGTTTATTTTAGGTTTAGCCTTAGGTTTTATTTATTTTAAGTTAGTTTATTTTAGTTTAGGATTTAGTTTATTTTATGTTTAGGTTTTTTTTAGTTTAGAGTTTAGATTTTATTTTTTATTTATTTATAGGTTTCTCTTTTAGGTTTTAGTTTTTTTTTTAATTTTTATTTTAGGTTTATTTTATTTTTATTTTACATTTAGTTTTTATTATATTTAGGTTTTTTGTTTTAGGTTTATTTTTTTAGTTTATTTTAGGTTTTTATTTATTTTATTTTAATTTAGTTTTTTTTTATATTTTATACTTTATTTTATTTTTAGGTTTATGTTTAGGTTATAAATTAGATTTAGGTTTAGGTTTTAGTTTATGTTTTATTATTATTTTATTTACATTTAAATTTTATTATTTATTTTATTTATAGGTTTTTTTTAGTTTAGCTTTTGGTTTTTAGGGTTTAGGATTTACGGTTTAGGATTACAGTTTAGGGTTTATGGTTAGTTTTAGGGTTTATGGTTTAGGACATAAGGTTTAGGATTTAGAGTTTAGTGTTTAGGATTTAGGGTTTAGGGTATTCTTTTTTAATTAAGTAAACTAGTAGTTTTAGTTTATTTTATTTTTTTATTTTATTTAGGTTTATTTTTTATTTTTATTTAGTTAAGACATATTTTAGGTTTATTATATTTTATTTTATAGGTTTAGGTTTAGGTTTAGGTTTACATTTATGTTTATTTTTAGTTTAGTTTTATTTTTATTTTATTTTTTTTGGTTTAGGTTTTATATTTAATTTTTTAAGTTTAAGTTTAGGTTTATTTTGTTTTTTTAGGTTTAGATTTTAGGTTTTTATTTTAGATTTATTTTAAGGTTTTATTTTTTATTATGTTTATGTTTATTTTTAGTTTATTTTATTTTATTTAGTTTAGGGTTTATGTTTAGTTTATTTTAGATTTAGGTTTAGGTTTAAGTTTAATTTATTTTAGTTTAGATTTAGGTTTATTTTATTTTGCTTATTTTAGGTTTAGGTTTTTTATTTAGTTTAGGGTTTAGATTTAATTTTTTATTTAATTTTAGGTTTATCTTTTAGGTTTAGTTTTTTATTTAGTTTTTATTTTATTTTATTTTAGGTTTATTTTAATTTTATTTTACATTTAGTTTTTTTATTTAGGTTTTTAATTTTTCTCGTTTATTTTATTTTATTATTTTAGTTTAGATTTTTATTTATTTTATTTTGGTTGAGTTTTATTTTTTATTTTATTTTGTTTTTAGCTTCTAGTTTAGGTTTAGGTTTAGTTTAAGTTTTATTTTATTTTTTATTTATTTTATTTAGGTTTTTAATTTTTATTTTATATTTAGGTTTTAGTTAGTTTGGTTTTTTAGGTTTTAGTTAGGGTTTGGTTTAGGGTTATGGTTTTATTTTAGCATTTAGGGTTTATTTAATTTTATTTTTATTTTAGGTTTTATGGTTTTTGGGTTTATTTTTTATTTGGTTTATATTTATTTTATGGTTTAAGTTTAGGGTTTAATTTTTAGGTTTATTTAAATTTATGGTTAGGTTTGTTTAGGTTTATTTTTGTTTATTTTATTTTATTTATTTTATTTTTTAGTTTATTTTTTAAGTTTAGTTTAATTTTTATTTTAGGTTTTATTTTTATTTTATATTTTATTTTAGGTTTAGGTTTTTTTTTTTTATTTTAGGTTTTATTTTATTTATTTTAGGTTTTATTTTAGGTTTATTTTATTTATTTTATTTTATTTTTTATTTTAGGTTTATTTATTTTTATTTTTTTATTTTTTATTTTATTTAGGTTTTTTATTTTTTAGTTTAGTTTAGGTTTTTACTTATTTTATTTAGTTTAATTTTTTTTATTTTTAGGTTTAGGTTTAGGTTTAGGTTTTAGTTTATTTTTTTATTTTATTTTATTTTTTAATTTTATTTTCGTTTAAATTTTTTTATTTATTTTATTTTAGGTTTATTATTTAGGTTTAGGTTTTATTTTAGTTTAGTTTTAGGTTTAGGTTTATTTTATTTTTATTTAGGTTTTCTTTTTTAGTTTAGTTTAGGTTTACTTTTATTTATTTTATTTATTTAGTTTAGGTTTAGGTTTAGTTTATTTTATTTTATTTTTATTTATTTTATTTTAGGTTTATTTATTTTATTTTTTTTTTATTTTATTTTAGGTTTATTTTTTTTTAATTTAGGTTTAGTTTTTTTAGGTTTGTTTTAGGTTTATGTTTTTTTAGGTTTAGGTTTTATTATTTATTTTAGTTTATTTTTTATTTATTTTATTTTTTAGGTTTAGGTTTAGTTTTATTTTAGTTTTTTATTTTATTTTATTTATTATATTATTTAGTTTAGGTTTTATTTATTTTATTTTAGGTTTTTTATTTTGGTTTAAGTTTTTAGTTTTAGGTTTTTTTAGGTTTAGGTTTAGTTTGGGTTTAGGTTTAAGATTTATTAGGATTATTTATTTTAGGTTTAGGGTTTAGTTTAGTTTTTGGTTTATTTTAAGTTAGTTTAGGTTAGGTTTAAGTTTAGTTTAACTTTAGTTTAGGTTTAGGTTTATAGTTTAGGGTTTAGGGTTTAGGGTTAGGGTTTAAGTTTTAGTTTAAGTTTAAGGTTTAGTTTAGGGTTTAGTTTTTAGGTTAAGAGCAGGGTTTAATTTAGGTTTAGAGGTTAAGTGGTTTATTTTAGATTTTAGTTTAGGTTTAGTTTTAAAGTTAGGTTAGTTTTAGGTTTATAGTTTAGGGTTAGAGTTTAGGTTAGGTTTAGGTTAGGTTTAGGGTTTAGGGTTTTGGGTTTATGGTTTAGGATTTAGGGCTTAGGGTTTAAAGTTTAGAGTTTAGGATTTAGGTTTTAAGGTTTAGGGTTTTAAATTAAGTAAATCAAGAAGTTTAGATTTTTCATTTTATTTAGTTTATTTTTAATTTATTTTAGTTTATTTTATTTTTATGTTTATTTAGGTTTTTCTTATTTAGTTTATTTTCTTTATTTTAGGTTTATTTATTTTAGTTTTTGTTTAGGTTTATTTTTTAGTTTAATTTTATTTTTATTTTATTTTTTAGGTTTATTTATTTTTTAGGTTTAGGTTTAAGTTTTTATTTTATTTTTTTAGGTTTAGGTTTTAGGCTTTTTATTTTAGCTTTATTTTTTGGTTTTATTTTTTTAGTTTAGGTTTAGGTTTTTTTTATTTTAAAGTATTTAGTTTAGGGTTTAGGTTTAGTTTATTTTAGGCTTAGGTGTAGGTTTTATTTTTTTAGATTAGTTTATTATAATTTAGGTTTGCTTTATTTTTATTTATTTTAGGTTTAAATTTTCTTTTAGTTTAAGGTTTAGGTTTTTTATTTATTTTATTTAGGTTTAGGTTTTATTTAGTTTATTTTTTTTTGTTTTATTTATTTTTATTTTTTTTTTATTTATTTATTTTATTTAGGTTTTTATTTTTTGGTTTATTTTTTTAAATTTAGTTATTTATTTTATTTTATTTTATTTTATTTTTTATTTAATTTTTAGGTTTAGCTTTTAGTTTAGGCTTTTATTTTATTTTATTATTTTATTTTATTTATGTCTAAGTTTTTTTATTTATATTATTTTTTTATTTTATTTAGTTTAGAATTAGCTTTTTTAGGTTTTTAGGGTTTAGGGTTTAGGGTTATAAGTTTTAGGATTTATTAGAGTTTATGGTTTATGGTTTAGGGTTTAGGTTTAGGGTTTAGGGTTTTTGTTATAGGTTTAGGGTTTTAGGTTTTGGTTAGTTTTAAGGTTTATGGTTTAGGGTTAGGGTTTTTTATTTTGATTTTAATTTTTTTTAGGGTTTAGGGATTTGGGTTTAGGGTTTAGGTTTTAGGTTTAGGTTTAGTTTAGTTTTTAGGGTTTTTTTTTAGAGAATAATTCATATTAAAATTTCTTCTTTTTTATTCCATCAACCAAGTAACACACCAAATTTTCTAAGACACAAGTGACAACGTAGATAAAAAATGAGCATGCGTAGAGAAAATCAAAAACCCTAGATAGCTAGAACAGTTCAATAAGTAGCAAATCAGATCGATCATTCTTCAGTTTCTCCAGTTTCCATCAAAACCACCCTGGCCTCTCGAGTAGCAGGATCCACCATCATATTACTGATCTCTCCCTCCGTCACCACCACAGTTATAACCTCCATCGCTCCTCCCACCTCCATAACCACCACTACTTTGACCTCCACCTCCATATCCACCACAACATCCTCCCCCCTTGATAGCTTGTTTCCTTTATGTCCATCAGGATAGAGATTAGCCTAGTTGGTGATGTTCTCTGTCAAGGTTATTCTTAGGGCTTAGGTTTAGGTTTACGTTTATTAGTATTGGGGTTTATTTTTTTTAATTTATTTATTTTAGGTTTAGGTATAGGGTTTGGGGTTTACGCTTTAGGGTTCAGGGTTAGGGTTTAGGTTTAGGGTTTAGGATTTAGGTTTAAGGGTTTAGGGTTTTAGGGTTCTTTATGCTTAGGTTTTGGGTTTAGGGTTAGGATTTAGGGTTTAGGGTTTTAGGTTTAGGGTTAGTTTAGGGTTTAGGGTATTTTAGAGTTCAGGGTTTTAGGTTAAGGGTTTGGGTTTAGCATTTAGGGTAGGATTTTGGCTTTAGGATTTAGGGTTTAGGGTTTTTTTAAGGTTTAAGGTTTATGGTTTAGGCTTTTCATGGGTTTAGGGTTCACGGTTTAGGGTTTAAGATTTAGGTTTAAGGTTTAGGTTTGTGGGCTTTAGGCTTTAGGGTTTCAGTTTTTTGGTTTAGGGCTCAAGTTTTATTTTAGGTTTGGGTTTTTTTTAACAGAGAATAAATTCATATTCAACATTTCTTCTTTGTGATTTCATCAACCAAGTAACACACCAAGTTTTCTATAACACAAGCGATGACATAGATCAAAACATAAAAAAAAAAAACCATAGATAATTATCTCTGCGAACATCTGATTTCATAGTAGATCAGATTTATTCTTTAGTTTCTCCATTTTAAAACCCTAGGTTTAATTTTATTTTAAGTTTAGGTTTAGGTATTATTTTATTTTTTTTTTAGGTTTTATTTTAGGTTTATTTTAGGTTTTTTATTTTTCAATTTAGGTTTTATTTATTTTAGTTTATTTTATTTAGTTTAGGTTTAGGTTTAGGTTAATTATATTTTAGGTTTAGTTTAGGTTTAGGTTTATTTTTATTTTAGGTTTAGTTTTTTTTTTAAGTTTAGGGTTTAAGTTTAGGTTTATTTTATTTATTTTAGGTTTTATTTTTAGGTTTATTTTTAAGTTTTAGGTTTTTATTTATTTTTTATTTTATTTTATTTTATGTTTTTTTATTTTAAGTTTACTTTTTATTTTATTTAAATTTTTTATTTTTAGGTTTATTTTATTTGTTTATTTCTTTTAAGTTTTTATTTATCATATTTTAGTTTATTTTTATTTTATATTTTATTTGATTTTTATGTTTAGGTTTTCAAGTTTTTAGGATTTATGGTTTCGAGTTTATTGTTTAGGGTTTAGGGTTTTAGGGTTTAGGGTCTAGGGTTATATGGTTTAGAGCTTAGGATTACCAGGGTTTAGAGTTTTGGGTTTAAGGCTTAGGGTTTAGAGTTTAGGATGTAAAGTTTAACATTTAGGGTTTAGGGTTTAAGGATTAGGGTTTTTAGGATTTTTTTTGGGTTTAAGGTTTAGGGTTTATTTTTAGTTTTTTTTATTTTATTTAGTTTAGGGTTTTTATTTAGTTTATTTTAGGTCTAGATTTAGGTTTTATGCTTTTAGGGTTTAGGGTTCTAGGTTTAGGGTTTTAGATTTAGTGTTTATGGGTTTTTCTTTTTTAAATTAAATAAACTAGTAGGTTTATATTTATTTAGCTTGTTTGGTTTATTTTTAATTTATTTTAGTTTATTTTTTATTTAGATTTAGGTTTTTTATTTTTATTTAGTTTACTTTATTTATTTTAGTTTATTTTATAAGTTCAGGTTTAGGTTTATTTTTTAGTTTAATTTTATTTTTATTTTATTTTTTTGGTTCAAGTTTTATTTTTTTATTTTTATGTTTAGGTTTAGGTTTTTCATTATTTTTTTAGGTTTATGTTTTAGGTTTTTGTTTTAGGTTTATTTTTAGGTTTTATTTTTTAGTTTAGGTGTAGGTTTATTTTTTGTTTATTTTATTTTATTTAGTTTAGGTTTAGGTTTAGGTTTAGTTAATTTTAGGTTTAAGATTAGGTTTTATTTATTTTATTTTAGGTTTAGGTTTATTTTATTTTTATTTTAGGTTTAAGTTTTTCTCTTATTTAGGGTTTAGGTTTTATTTTTATTTATTTTTTGGTTTATTTTAAGTTTATTTTTTTAGGTTTAGGGTTTTATTTAGTTTTATTTTATTTTATTTTAGGTTTATTTTAGTTTTCTTTATGTTTAGTTTTCATTATATTTAGGTTTTTTATTCTTAGGTTTATTTTATTTTTTTAGTTTAGTTTATGTTTTTATTTATTTTACTTTAGTTTATTTTATTAGTTTATTTTATTTTATTTTTACATTTTGGTTTAGGTTTTAGTTTACATTTTTATTTTATTTAGGTTTAGGTTCTTTATATGTTTTATTTTTAAGTTTTATGTAGTTTAGGTTTAGATTTTTAGGTTTTTAGAGCTTAGGGTTAATAATTTAGGGTTTTGGGTTTAGGATTTAGTGTTTACGGTTTAATATTTAGGCTTTAGGGTTTAGGGTTTTTAGGGTTTAATGTTTATGGTTTAGGGTTAGTTTAGGGTTTAGGGTTTAAGGTTTAGTGTTTAAAACTTTAGGTTTTAGTTTTAGGTTTAAAATTAGTTTAGGGTTTAGTTTAGTTTTTAGGTTTAGGTTTTAATTAGGTTTAAGGTTAGGTTTAAAGTTTAGGTTTAGGTTTAGGAGTTTAGGGTTTAGGTTTAGGGAGTTTAGTTTAGTGGTTAAAGTTTAGGTTTAAGTTTATAGATTTAGGTTTTTTAAGTTTAAAGTTTAGGGTTTAAGTTTAAGTTTAAGTTTTATAGGAGTTTAGGTTTAGGGTTAGTTTAGGGTTTAAGGTTTAGGGTTTAAGTTAAGTTTAAGATTAGGTTTAAGGTTTAGGTTTAAGGTATAAGTTTAAGTTTAAGGTTAGTTTAGAGGTTTTAAAGTTAGTTGTTTAGGTTTAAGGTTTTTAGATATAGGGTTTAGGTTTAGGGTTTAAGTTTATTAGAGTTTAGGTTTAGGAGTTTAGGGTTTTTAGGTTGGTTTAAAACATTGAGTTTAGAGTTTATAGTTTAAGTTAGATTTAGGTTTAGAGTTTAGGTTTTGGGTTAGTTTTAGTTTATTAGAGTTTTTTAATTAATTTATATTTTTTATTTATATATTTTTTAAATTTTGTAAACTCGTAAGTTTAGGTTTGTTTAATTTATTTTAATTTGTTTTATTTTTTATTTTGATTTATGTCTATTTTTATTTTTATTTATTTAGTTTATTTAGTTTAGGTTTATTTATTTTTGTTTAGGGTTTTTATTTTAGTTTATTTTTTATATTTAGGTTTAGGTTTAGTTTTTTTAGGTTATTTGTATTTTAGTTTTCTTAGGTTTATTTTTATTTTGTTAGTTTAGGTTTCTTTATATTTTTTTTAGGTTATGGTTTAGGTTTTACTTTTTTAGGTTTATTTTAGTTTATTTTTAGTTTAGATTTTTATTTTTAGTTTATTTTATTATAGTTTTGGTTTTTTAGGTTTAGGTTTAGTTTATTTTAGGTTTAATTTTACATTTTATTTAATTTAGTTTAGTTTATTTTAATTTAGGTTTAGGTTTTTTTATTTTATTTTAGGTTTAGTGTTTTTTTTAGTTTAGGGTTTATGATTTATTTTTTATTTATTTTTTAGGGTTTATTTTGGGTTTTTTATTATTTAGGTTTAGGTTTTTATTTAGTTTTATTTTATTTTTTATAGGATTATTTTATTTTTTTATTTAGGTTTAGTTTTATTTTTTATTTTATTTAGGTTTTATTTTTTAGTTTAGCTTAGGTTTTATTTTATTTTAGTTTAGTTTTAATTTAATTTTACTTTCTTTAGGTTTAGGTTTAGATGTAGGTTTAGGTTTAGGTTTTAGTTTTATGTTTTATTTTATTTTATTTTTTTTATTTTATTTTGGTTTATGTTTTTTAATTAATTTTATTTTAAATTTGTTCTTATCTTTTTATGGTTTAAGGTTTAGAGTTTATTGTTTAGGGTGTGTTTAGGGTTTAGAGTTTAGAGTTTTTTTTGGGGGGTTTAGAGTTTAGTGTTTAGGGTTTACATTTTAGGGTTTAAGGTTTAGAGTTTATTGTTTAGGGTGTGTTTAGGGTTTAGTTTTTTTTGGGGTTTATTTAGGGGTTTTAGTTTAGGGTTTAGGTTTTATTTTAGGGTTTAGGGTTTGGGTTTAGGTTTAGGGTTTAGGTTTAGGGTTTATGGTTTAGGGTTTAGGGTTTAGGGTTTAGGATTTAGTGTTTAGGCTTTAGGGTTTAGGTTTAGGTTGGGGTTTGGGGTTTAGGAAACAACTTTTCTTCTTCTATTTTATCAAGTAACACACAAAGTTTTCTAAGACACATGGGGATAGATAAAAATGAGCATGCACACAAATCAAATACAGATTCTAGATCCATCTCAGTGTAAAGAGAGTGCCATAAGTAGTAAAATGGCCATTTTTTAGTTTCTCGAGTTCCCATTAGAACCACCCTAGCCTCGCGAGTAGCAGGATCCACTATCATATCCCAGATCTCTCTCTCCTCCACCACCACATCTGTAACCTCCATCTTCCTCCACCACCACTTCCACCTCCAAATCCCAGCACGATCCCCACCACTGCGATAACAACCCTCCTCCCTTCGCCTCCATGTGCCATATCAGGTGTTGATGTTTTAGTTAAGGTTTTCCATTCTTATGGTTTAGGTTTAGGTTTAAGTTTATTTGGTTTTAGTGTTAATGTTTATTTTTAATTTATTTAGTTACTTTAGATTTAGGTTTAGGGTTTGGGGTTTAGGGTTTAGGGTTTAGGGTTATGGTTTAGGATTTATCATTTAGGGTTTAGTGTTTAGGTTTTAGGGTTTAGGGTTTATGCTTTTATTGTTTAGGGTTTACGACTAGGGTTTAGGGTTTAGGGTTGTAGGTTTAGGGATTAGGGTTTAGGGTTTAGGGTCGTAGGTTTAGGGTTCATATTTTAGGATTTAGGGTTTATCATTTTTTTTTAAATTAAGTAAACCATAAGGTTTAGGTTTATATAGTTTATTTTTTATTTATTTAAGTTTATTTTATTTTTTATTTTTTATTTTTATTTAGTTTAGTTTATTTATTTTAGGTTTATTTATTTTATTTTAGTTTTTTTATTTTATTATTTTAGGTTTATGTTTATCTTTTGTTGAGTTTTATTTTAATTTTTTAGGTTTAGGTTTTATTTTTTATTTTTAGGTTTAGGTTTAGGTTTTCATTTTATTTTTTAGGTTTAGGTTTTGGTTTTATTTTTGGTTTATTGATTTTATTTTTTAGTTTATTTTAGTTTGTTTTATTTTATTTAGTTTAGGTTTAGGTTTTATTTACTTTAGTTTAGTTTATCTTTAATTTAGGTTTAGGTTTATTTTATTTTATATATTTTATTTTTTATTTTAAGTTTACATTTTTTAATTTAGGTTTTATTTTTTATTTTATTTTAGGTTTTATTTGAAGGTTTTTTTTTAATTTTAGGTTTTATTTAGTTTTATTTTATTTTATTTTAGGTTTATTTTATTTTTGTTTTACATTTATTTTCTATTTTATTTAGGTCTTTTATTCTTAGGTTTATTTTATTTATTTTAGTTTAGGTTTTACTTATTTTATTTTAGTTTATTTTATTAGTTTATTTTATTTTATTTTTAGATTTAGGTTCAGGTTTTAATTTAGGTTTTAATTTATTTTATTGTTATTTTTTATTTTATTTATGTTTTGGTTTTTTTATTTATTTTATTTTTAGGTTTTATTTAGCTTAGGTTTGAGTTTTTTGGTTTTTAGGGTTT
Source organism: Cymbidium sinense (assembly GCA_021442155.1). Classification (NCBI taxonomy): domain Eukaryota; kingdom Viridiplantae; phylum Streptophyta; class Magnoliopsida; order Asparagales; family Orchidaceae; genus Cymbidium; species Cymbidium sinense. Next base: position 180,445,664 of record CM038220.1, read on the forward strand.
AGGGTTTAGGGTTTAGGGTTTAGGGTTTAGGGTTTTAGTATTTAGGGTTTTAGAGTTTAGGGTTTAATTAGGGTTTTATCAGGTTTAGGTTTGCATTTAGGCTTTAGGGTTTAGGTTTTATGGTTTAGGTTTATGGTTTAGGGTTGCTTGGGTTTATAGTTAGTTTAGGGTTTAGGTTTGGGTTTAGGGTTTAGGGCTTTTAGGTTTAGGTTTAGGGTATAGTTTTAGGTTTAGTTTAGGTTTAGGGTTTAGTTTAGGGTTTAGGGTTTAGGATTTAGGTTTAGGGTTTATGGTTTTAGGTTTATATTTTTTTATGGTTAGTTTAGGATTAGGGTTTTAGTGTTTAGGTTTTTTTTTAGGGTTTAGGGTTTATGCTTTAGGGTATTAGGTTTAGAGTTTAGGGTTTAGGGTTTAGGATTTAGGGTTTATGGTTTTTTTAAATTAAATAAACCAATAGGTTTAAGTTTATCTAGTTTATTTTTTATTTTTTTTAGTTTATTTTATTTTTTATTTTTATTTAGTTTAGTTTATTTATTTTAGGTTAATTTATTTTAGATCAATTTTTTTATTTTTGTTTATGTTTTGCGTTTAGGTTTAGGTTTAGGTTTATTTTTTTTTTGAGTTTTATTTATATTTTATTTTTTTAGGTTTAGGTTTTATTTTTTATTTTTAGGTTTAGGTTTAGGTTTTTATTTTATTTTATTAGGTTTAGGTATTAGTTTTTTTTAGATTTATTTTTAGGTTTTTTATTTTTAGTTTAGGTTTAGGATTATTTTTAGTTTATTATATTTTATTTATTTAGGTTTAGGTTTTATTCATTTTAGTTTAGTTTATTTTAATTTAAGTTTAGGTTTATTTTATTTTGAATTTTTTATTTTTTTTTTATGTTAAGTTTTTTTTAGCTTAAAATTTAGGTTTTACTTTATATTTATTTTTATGTTTTATTTTAAGGTTTATTTTTTAGGTTTAAATTTTATTTAGTTTTTATTTTATTTTATTTTAGGTTTATTTTATTTTTATTGTACATTTATTTTTTTATTTTATTTAGGTCTTTTATTCTTAGGTTTATTTTATTTTTTTAGTTTAGTTTAAGTTTTTATTTATTTTATTTTAGTTTATTTTTATTAGTTTATTTTATTTTAGTTTTTAGGTTTAGGTTTAGGTTTAGGTTTTAATTTAGTTTTATTTTTTTTATTTTTTATGTTATTTATGTTAAGTTTTTTTTATTTTATTTGTATGTTTTATTTGGGTTAGGTTTAGGTTTTTTGGTATTTAGGGTTTAGGGTCTTAGGATTTGGGGTTTTAGAGTTTAGGGTTTAGGGTTAGGATTTAGGGTTTAGACTTTTGGGTTTATTTATTAGTTAGGGGTTTAGGTTTAGGGTGTCAGGGTTTAGGTTGGTTTAGGGTTTAGGCTTTTAGCTTTAGCTTTTTAGGTTTTAGTTTAGGGTTTAGGTTTTAGTTTAGGGTTTAGTTGATTTAGGTTTAGGGCTTAGGATTTTAGGTTTATGGTTTAGGGTTTAGGTTTAGTTTTGAGTTTAGGGTTTAGTAGGTTTAGGGTTTAGTTTAGTTTATTTTAGGTTTATGATGGTTTAAGGTTTAAGATTAGTTTAGTTTAGGTGAGGGTTTAGGGTTTAGGATTTAGGGTTTATAGTTTTTTTTTCAAATTAAATTAGGTTTTGGTTTATTTAGTTTATTTTTATTATTTTAATTTATTTTATTTTTTTATTTTTATTTAGTTTAATTTATTTATTTTAGGTTCATTTATTTTTTAAGTTTATTTTTTACGTTAGGTTTAGGTTTATGTTTAGGTTTATCTTCTAGTTGACTTTTATTTTTATTTTATTTTTTAGGTTTAAGTTTAATTTTTTATTTTTATGTTTAGGTTTAAGTTTTTATTTTATTTTTTTAGGTGTAGGATTTAGGTTAATATTTAGGTTTTATTTTTTAGTTTAGGTTTAGGTTTATTTTTAGTTTATTTTATTTTATTTAGTTTAGGTTTAGGTTTTATTTATTTTAGTTTAGGTTTAGGTTTTTGTTTTGCATGTTTTATTTTTATTTTAGGTTTAGTTTTTTTTTTTAGTTTAAGATTTAGGTTTTAATTTTTATTTATTTTTAGGTTTTATTTTTAGGTTTAGGTTTTTATTTAATTTTTATTTTATGTTATTTTAGGTTTATTTATTTTTATTTTATGTTTATTTTTTATTTTATTTAGGTCTTTTATTCTTAGGTTTAGTTTTTTTAGTTTAGTTTTAGGCTTTATTTATTTTTTATTTTTAGGTTTAGGCTTAGTTTTTATTTAATTATATTTTATTTATGTATAAAGTTTTTATTTATTTTATTTTTAGGTTCTATTTAGTTTAAGTTTAAGTTTTTTGGTTTTTAGGGTTTAGGGTTTAGGGTTTAAGGTTTTAGGATTTAGGGTTAGGTTTAGGGTTAGGGTTTAGGGTTTAAGGTTTAGGGTTTATTGTTTAGGCTTTAAGGTTTATGGTTTTTAGCCTTTAGGGTTTAGAGTTTAGGGTTAGCTTAGGGTTTAGGGTTAGTTTAGCATTTAGGGTTTAGGCTTTATGGTTTAGGGTTTTAGAATTGGTTTAGCTTTAGGGTTTAGGTTTTAGTAGTATTTAGGGTTTAGGGTTGGTTTAGGGTTTTAGGGTTTAGGTTTAGGTTTAAGATTTAGGGTTTAGGGTTTAGGATTTTTTTTTTTCAAATTAAGAAAATCAAGGTTTAGGTTTATTTAAATTTAGTTTACTTTTTATTTATTTACTTTATTTTTTATTTAGGATTATTTTTATTTATATTTAGTTTATTTTATTTATTTTATGTTTATTATTTTTATTTAGGTTTTTTATTTTAATTTATTTTAGATTTAAGTTTATGTTTACTTTTTAGTTTAGTTTTATTTTTTATTTTTTTAAGGTTAGGTTTTATTTCTTCTTTTTAGGTTCAGGTTTTTATTTTATTTTTTAAAGTTTAGGTTTTAGGTTTTTATTTTATGTTTATTTTTAAATTTTATTTTTTAGTTTAGGTTTAGGGTTATTTTTTGTTTGTTTTATTTTATTTATTTTATGGTTTAGGTTTTATTTATTTTAGTTTATGTTTAGGTCTATATATATATATATATATATATATATATATTATTATTTTATATATATATATATATATATATATATATATATTTTAGTTTATTTATGTTTTTTATTTTTTTTTATTTTTTTTGGTTTTATTTTAGGTTTATTGTTTTGGTTTTAGGTTTTAGTTTATGGTATTATTTTATTTTATTTTGGTTTAGGTTTTCTTTTATTTTATTTTTAAGTTTTATTTAGTTTAGGTTTTGGTTTTTAGCTTTTTAGGGTTTAGGGTTTATGGTTAGTTTAGGGTTTAGGGTTAAGGTTTTAGGGTTTGGGGTTTTGGGTTTTGGGTTTTGGGTTTTGGGTTTTGGGTTTTGGGTTTAGGGTTTTAGGGTTTTGGGTTTTGGGTTTAGGATTTAGGGTTGGCTTTAGGTTTAGGGTTTAGGTTTTAGTTTAGGGTTTAAGGTTTCTATGATTTTTTCTTTAATAGAGAACAAATTAGATTCAACATTTATTCTTTTTGATTCCATCAACCAAGTAACACACCAAGTTTTCTAGGACACAAGCGACAACATAGATAAAAAATAACCACGCTTAGAGCAAATAAAAAATCCTAGATAACTAAAATCATCTCTACTGTAACGACACGATTCCATAAGCGTGATTGGATGATTGCTCTTCTTTCTCAGTTCCATCGAAGCGCCTGGCCTCTCAGTGGCGGGATCCACCATCATATCCCCAATCTCTCCCTCGCCACCACCATGGTGTAACCTTCGCTCCTCTGGCTTTCATAACCACCATTGCCCCACCTCCATATTCACCGCACCTCTAGATCCCCCCCACCACCATGATGCTTTGCCTCTATTAGCCTCCATCGCCAGATCTAGACTGAGCCTGGTTGACGGTGATGTTCTTGCCATCAAGGTTCTACGCATTCTTATGGCTTAGGTTTAGGTTTATTAGGTTTTAGGGTTTATGTTTTATATTTTATTTATTTTTAGGTTTAGGTTTTTATTTAGTTCTTATTTTATTTTATTTTAGATTTATTTTAGGTTTAATTTATTTTTCTTTTACATTTATTTTTATTTAATTTAGGTTATTTATTCTTACGTTTAATTTATTTTTTAGTTTAGTTTAGGTTTTTATTTATTTTATTTTATTTTTAGATTTAGGTTTAGATTTCAGTTTAGGTTTTTATTTTATTTAGGTTTAAGTTCTTCTATTTATTTCATTTTTAAGTTTTATTTAGTTTATGTTTATGTTTTTAGGTTTTGTGTTTATTGATTAGGGTTTAGAGTTTAGGGTTTAGGGTTTTAAGGTTTAGGGTTTTAGAGTTTAGTGTCTAAGGTTAGGGTTTTGGGTTTAGGTTTTAGGGTTTAGTGTTTAGGATTTAGGGTTTAAGTTTTTAGGGTTTAGGGTTTAGGGTTAGCTTCAGGTGTAGGGTTAGTTTAGGGTTTAGGATTTAAGGTTTAAAGTTTAGGGTTTTATTTAGCTTTAGAGGTTTAGTTTAGTTAGGGTTTAGTTTAGTTTTAGGTTTAGTTTAAGTTTAGTGTTTAGGGATTGGGTTAGTTTAGGTTTAGGGTCTAGTTTAGGTTTAGAGTTTAGGGTTTTAGGTTTAATTTGGGTTTATAGTTAGTTTAGTTTTAGGGTTTAGGGTTTTAGTTTAGGCTTTAAACTTTAGGTTTTAGTTTAGGTTTAGGTTAGCTTTAGGTTAGTTTAGGGTTTAGGGTTTAGGTTTAGGTTTAGGTTTAGGGTTGTTTAGGGTTTAGGGTTTCTGGTTTTAGGTTTAAGATTATTTTAGGGTTTAGGGTTTAGGGTTTTAGTTTAATTTAGGGTTTAGTGTTAGGCTAGGGTTTAGTTTCTTTTGGAAAAGTTAAAATTTTATTACCATAAAAAAAGATGATGTTCTTAAAAGGTGTGAAACTCAAAATTCTATCACTTTAGAAACCTAAAGAGCTAAACCCTCATCTAAGTAGATTAGAAGAAGAAAAGAAAAACGAAAGAGCAAAACATTAAAAGCATGAGAAAAAATGACATAGAGAAAACAAAAAAGCATGAAAAGAGAAAAGGTTAGTCGATGAGTTCATGATTCCTTTGACAAAGTAAGATAAGCAAGCACCATAGCAATAACAGTAGGCATAAAGTCCTAGCCTTAAATAAAGTTCCAAACAATGAAAGAATTCTGCAAGAAACACTACCAAGGAAAAGTCATAGCTAAAAGGATAAGGATGAAGAGAGGAAAAGAGAGAGGCTGAAAGAAAAGGCTCCTCGGTTAAGATCTTCTCAGGAAACAATACATGAGTATCCAAACTTCATAAGGGTTACAATCATATGTAAAGCTTCCAACCAAAGAGAGAAGGTGAGTAACATCAAAGCCATCATAGTCAGCATACTTAATACCAGCAGCCATCCAAGGCTAGTAGTCCATAGTGATCCAGCCCTGCACTAAACAAATAGAGAAAAAAACCAACCACTAGACCAAGAAACCCACCAACTAAAACCCACAACAAGCCAATCACATAAAGACAACCCAAAAGTTATCGCAGGATCATTGGAAGCTAATGGAGCCAAGTAGTAACACCACCAAAACCACCACCAACATACCTTAACAATCCAACAACCAAGACCATCACACACACAAAGGAAGCCAAACGAGCCACCAACCACCGGAAACTAAAATTCCAATTAGAAGGATCAGAGGTTAGACAACAAAAGGTAACAAATTAGAAGAATAAAAAAAACAACAAGAGAAAGGGCAACCAAGATTCTAGGACAACTAAAGTCCTCCCACCAAAGCTAGTAAAACATCCATAAGGCAACCCTCGGAGAACAACCCATCAATAGTAACCAACAAAGGAAAGATCCCCATCAACCAAGGAAAAGTAGAAAAAAAAAAAACACCACAAGAGAAACAACCAACCAATCCAATAACAAGCCTCACCTAGAACCACCACAGCGACAAAAAAACCCAAGTCAATGTAAATTCCAACAACAATCATCAAGCCAAAATCACCCAAGATAGACAGGAAAATAACATCCATCAAAAATCCCTCAACCAGCCAACCCAGAATAATTACCAAACCCAAAGCCGCTGTAGCCATGAGAGGAAGGCTAAAATAGGAGGAGGACAAAACCAAAACCAAAAGAAACGAAATAGAATCAACAAAACTGACCACCAAGCCCCAGTTAACAAGTCAGAGAAAGTAATAGCCAAATAAAAACCTCCACCATTCCAAAATAAAGCTAGAGCTAAACCACCAACAATCCCCCAGATATGTCACCAATAGAAAAGGAAAACATAGATAAAACATCCAACTAGCCAGCCAACCTAACCAGCCAACACTGCTAGTCAACCCAGCCATGCAACAAAACCACCAATTCAACCACCACAGTAGCGGATCCAAAAGTGTGAGCAATGCCCTCAAAACCCACATGAGGAAAACCCAACATTAGATAAAGCCATAACCCAATAGGAAGTTATCAAAAATAGCCAAGGAAAAAATGTGGTAAAAACCCATCAAGGTGAATAATAGAATAACCAAATCAACTCAGGCTGTAATGATAATAACCAGCAAGGAGTAAACAGTAGGACAACCCAAAAATAAAAGGGCAAAATTAACAACCAGCTCCAGCCAAAGTGTGAAAATAAGCAAATAACCACAACCCAAAGAGGGTTTAATAAAAGGCAAACAAAAGCAAAGGCTCATAAAAAGCCAATACAAAAGAAACCAAGCCAAAAAATATATAATCTGAGATAAGGCAATCCAGTATTATCTAGATTAACTAACCCTCTTAATAGTTTAGGCAACGTTTGGTTGTCAAATAAAGTGAACTCAGATATGTTGGCAGCTAAATTTACTAAGAAATCAGCACAAGCATTACCTTTATGAAGGACGTGGGAAATTTTAAAACAAACTTGAGAAAGAAGATTTCTTATATGATTAAGAAGATAAAATAATTCAGCATTCCTATTTCTATTTGAATTAAGCATGTCAAAAAGCAAAAGAGCATCAACTTCAATTCAGATGTTGAGAAAAACTCTATTCAAATAAGTTTCAATTATTTTATTAACAACCATAAGCTCAGCAAAAATAACAAAATAGGCTTTGAGAGGATTTGCAAAAGCACAAATGACAATACCTTTAGAATCCCTAAGGATACCACCACAGCCATATTTATTGGAAGCTATAGAACCATCAGTATTCACTTTAATCAAGTTATCTTTAGGTTTGATCCAATGGATAATCTTAGCACTTTATAAGGGTCCAAGTCGGTGAGAATGATACCTAATTTTTAGCCACAAATAATGAATGTTACTAATAAGATTTACTAAAAGAGCATGAATTTTTTTCTTTAGTTCTAGCAATGATCTTTTTATGGTTCATAGTAGTGCCATGATATTTAGCATCATTTCTATCCATCTAGATGAATCAGAGAAGGGTAATAGTAATTAAAACTTTGATATGACCTTTCATAATTTTTTTGAAACAAACTTTGAGAAGTTGATATAAAGAAAGAGAACCATGAAAATAGTTAGAATTAAATAAATCATCATACCAAAGCCATAATTTAGAAGCAATAGCACCATTGACAAAAACATGATTTACATTTTCAATATGAAAGCAACAATAGCATTTGAATGGTAAATAAAACCCTTTAGTCCAGAGCAAAGAGTCCATAAGAATAAATTTTTTTCAAAATCCTCCATGCTAAAATTGAATAGGAAATGGGAATGATATTGTTTCAAAGTTTAATAAAGACATTTGAGGGGTTTTCTTATCTCTAATAAAATTCCAAACATCTTTAAGAACAAAATCACCATTATAAGAAAGCTTAAAAAGAATTTGATTAGGTTTGTTAGATGAAATGGGAATATTTCTAAAATTGTCAAAGAGAAATATGGATATAATTCTCATGTTTACTTTCATTCCAGTTATTATTAAGCCAAAAGAGTTAACTTTGATAACAACAGTAGAGTGAGTAGATAAAAGGGTGTCAATGGAGCAGTTGCTAGTCCAGTTGTCTTGCCAAATGAAAGAGGTACCAGAATGAATACCCCAAGATATTAAAGATTCAGCAACCCATTTAATGGAGCAAAGCCTTTTCCAAACTGGAGAGTCACCAACTTTATAAGCATAGATAAGAGGGTGTTTACCTTGGGAATATTTTTCCATCATAAAATTAGCCCAAAGGCTATCATTCTCTTTAAAATTCCACCAAACCTTATGAGAGAAAGTGTTGATAGCTTCATGAATAGGTTTTCAACCTAGAACACCTTTCACCAAAAGGACCAGAACATTTATGCCAAGATGTCCAATGCATTCTTTTGGTAGAGTTATTGGAGCCCCAAAAAAAATTATTATGCAAATGATCAATTCTGATGAGGGTAGAATTAGTGGGGATTATAGTTTGAATCAAATAAAGAAGCATTGAATTAAGAGTGCTTTTAAAAACAGTAATCCTGCCACCAAAGGAAAGTAAATGGAATTCCCAAATGAAATTTTTTTTTTAAAATTTTTTAAATTAACTCGTCAAAGAGATGGGATCATTTTGGGCCTTTTACAGAGAGGAGTGCCCAAGTACTTTAGAGGTAAGTGTTGATGCTTAAAATTAGTGATATGCAGTATTTAATTGATTTTATTATTGGAGATATGAGAGGAAGTGATAAAGCAGCTTTCGTTATCATTGATAGAAAGGCCACTTTCTCTACCAAATTTATTTAGAAAATACTTGAGATGCTTGATATGATGAATAGAAGCATTGGAAAAAAATAATAAAATCATCTTTAAAGCTTATATAGGAAACGTGAAGACCACCAAGAGTTTTGTAGTACATACTAGGATTGTTAAAGAATAAATCATTGATGCTCCTAGATAAGCACTCAACAGTGATAATAAATAAAGCAGGAGATAAAGGATCCCCTTTTCTTAAGCCATGGGAAGAGAGAAAGAAACCCAAGGCTACCCTATTAAGCAAAATCAAAATCCAAGCATTATTAATACAATTCTTAATAAGAAAAATAAATTTATCTAGAAAGCCCACATAAATTCAAAATATGGAAAAGAAAGTCCCAAGAAATGTTATCAAAGGCTTCAGTAATATCTAATTTGAAAAGAATGTGGCCACCTCTATTCTTAGCATCAATTTCATGAACTAATTCTTGGGCTAATAAAATATTATCATAAATAGATCTAACTCTAACAAAACTAGTTTGGTTGAGAGAGATAATTTTATTAAGTAAAGGACTAAGCCTGTTGGTTAGAATTTTAGAAATCAACTTATTGAAGAAGGGGCAATAACTAATAGGTCTAAAATCACTCTAACAGTCTGGATTATCTTTCTTAGGTATGAGAATAATAGAAATACTAGAAAAATATCTACGAAAAGGATTACCATTAAAAAATCAATCATAGCCTCAATCAAATCATTTTTAATGATAAACCAACATTTTTGAAAAAAAATTGAGTAGTGAAAGCATTCAAACCTGTAATAGAATCTATATTCATGCTATTAAAAACTTTTAAAACTTCATCATCATTAGGCACGATGGAAAGCAAATCATTATCATCATTATAATAGAAATAATCAAATGCAAATTATAAATAGCTTCATAAGAGAAACTATTATTAAGCATATTTCTAAAGTAATTAATAACTAATTTATTAATATCATTATTCTCCGTAATCCAAACACCATTGTCATCTTTAATTTTTTGAATATTATTTAAAGCTCTCTTTTTGCTAACTAAAGCATGGAAATACCTAGTATTCCTATCACCATTCGCAATATGTTTACTAGCATCTTTTTGGCACAAGTAAGTCTCTTCCATATTTTGGAGGTTAACAAGTTTGTCTTTCACCTCAGTCAAGTCCTTAATCTTAGAAGGATCAGACATAACAGAGACTTCAAGATCACAATCCAATTTTTCCATATCTTTAATATTAGAAAAAAGTTTTTTAAAATAATGCCTGTTCCACCAACCCAAATTTTGTTTAAGCCTTTTAAGTTTAAACCAAAGTTTATTAATCCCATAATCAAATTATCAAGATGTAATGGGGCTTTCCAATTATTAGTACAACATCAAAAAAATCAATATGCTGAATCCACATGTCACGAAATCTAAAATGAGAGGATTTATGTAATCTATTAGAATTATCTTTAATAGAAACAAGAGGAGTATGATTAGACACTATTACCTTAAATGATCAACATAAGTAATAGCCCAGTAATCCAATGAGTATTAAAAAATCTCCAACCTTTCGATGTCTTGAGTTATGCCAAGTATAATTAGAACCCTTAAAGGCAATATCAATCAAATTAAAATCAAGGATCATATTGAAAAAATCTTCCATGGAATGAATATTGGAAGAGCAGCCACCACTCATTCAGAAGAGAATAAAATAGTGTTGAAATCACCATCAACAAACCAAGGTGTGCTATGCCACTTGTAGTCTAAAAAGTAAGATTTTATGTTCAATATAAATATTATATGTTGTAGCATAGTAAAGCATCATATATCATAATATATTATTTAGCACATTTTAAATTATTTTAATATTTTACTATCATGCAGTCGAGCCTACACTAGTAATATTTATGAAAAAGTTGATTTAGACTTTAAAATGGTGAAATTTGGCCAAATTCATAATAGGTAGAGCATGGAATCATAATATATTCTTTTAATTTAAAATATGTAAGTGATACCACTAAAATATATAATTTTTTATTTTTTAGACTAATTTTATGATTTTTTTATCTTATGCAATCTCTTGTGATGTGATATGAAATATAATATAATATAATATGTTATAGTGTATTACAATATAGGATGCCATAGCATAGTGTAGCATCATGCATTATAACAAACTAATGTGTATTACTACTTATTGTTTAGCATATTTTAATTTGTTATAGTATGATGTAGTAGAGTTAGTATTAGTATAATTCATAAAAATACTAATTTATAGGTTGAGATGATGGGATTTGGCCAAATTTAAGGTAAGCTTTAGGGAACATCATTGGGGGTGTGCTATGGTGTGTCATTTAATCAAAAGAATGGAATATTGCATCCAAAATAAATATTCATTTTTCAGCCAAATTTGATAAATGTTTTGCTTAAAGAGATTCATTTTAAGGTGTAATGTAAGATAATATATTATATGGAAGCATATTGAAATATAATGTTAATAACAATATAACTTCATATATATATATATATATATATATATATATATGAATGTGGTGGTGTGTTACTAAATGTTATTGTACATTTTAGTATGTTTTACTTTTGTTATAATACATTGGGTCAAAACTCACAAAATGTTAATTTGAAGGTTGAGATGGAATAATTTGGCCAAATTCATGGCACACACCAAGAAGCAACACCAAAATTATTCTATTTTGTACCATTTCTAGTTGAAAAATAACAATTTTACATCCAAAATGAAGATTATTCATATTTTGAGAAAGTATTATTTTTTATTCCTTTTAAGTAATTTTAATGAGGTGTAATGTTAGATAATATATTATATTATAGTATATTATAATATAACATTATATATTATAATATAATAAAGTGTGTTAATTCACAGTATAATATGTTTAGCATGATATTGTATATTAGTTTGAGCTTGCACCATCACAAATCATAAAATGTTGATTACAATGTTAAGATTATGTAATTTGAAAGAATACGGTGTTAGGTTTTTGGTTGAAGTATTAAAGGTGTGCATAAGAGAAGAAATAAGATTTGATGAGACTTCCATGTCAAGGGAACATAAGAATAAAATCTGTTGGGGATAAGATTTGAATTTAATCCTATTATATGATTTATGGAAAGAAGATCTGCTGGGGATAAGAATCTATAATCCTCTAGGGATTAAGATCGAATCAACTTTAATTTGTTTTATTTTAATTGATGAAGAGGCATATATACTAGAGATATGGGCTCAAGTCTGCTGGGGATTGGGTATATGAGCCTTCGACTAGGGAAGCAGATTCAGGTTGTCCGCTGGGGATTGGGATTTGAGTTTGATTTCATAGATTTGTTTGGGGATGATACTACTGGGGATAAGTATTTGTTTGGCTTTATTTGATTTAGACTCTATTGGGAGAGTTGGTTTAATTTAGCTCCACTGGGGAGGTTGGTTTTGAATTTGATTTATTTACTTGACTAATTTATATATGATTTAGGGCTCCACTAGGGAGAGGTGATTTAACCCCATCGGGAAAAATTAGATTGGGTTTAATTTAATTTGAGTTAATGTATATACCCTGTCAGTGTGTGATGGACCAACTAAGAAGGGGCTATATCAGCCTTGACCTACCTCAGGTTTACAAATCCAAAGGATAGTCTACAGACTGCAGGGTAAAGCCATCCAACCTAAGGGGTTGTATTTCAGTGTGTAATGGCTATGCTAGGAAGAAGGCATATCAAACTTACATCTTCCAAAGTGAGGAACAATTGCCGGGGTGACCTATTGGATGCACAACAAATCGAACCTAACCTAAGGCGACTATTGAGTTAATGCCGCTGGGGACTTATGTAAACTCAAAAGTAATCAAGATTAATTTTATCTTAATTTCATGTGATTTGATATGGTTTGTTTGGTTTAGTTTGATTTTGAATTGTGGGCATATCCATTGGGGATGTGAGCTTGGTCAATTTTGATAGATTTAATTTATGGACCATGTTAGTGTGCGATGGATACATTGAGAAGGGGCTATATCAGGCTTGTCTTGTCTTTGATTTACAAATCCAAAGGGATAGTCTACTGGCCGTGGGGTAGAGCTAGCCAACCTAAGGGGTTAGCTTTTGGTGTGTAACGGCTGTGCTAAGAAGAAGGTGTAGCAAACTTACATCTTCTAAAGTAGGGAACAACCGCTAGGGTGACCTGTTGGTAGCAGAATAAATTGAACCCGACTTAGGGGTGACTATTGAGTGAATGCCACTGGGGACTTATATCAACTCAAGAGTAGTCAGGTGATTTCTATAGGGAGTTTTTTGACATTATCCTAAATATAGGATACCTGCTTGGACAAAGGTACTGCTAGGGGTGTCCTCCTAATCCACAAGTGAATATATATTTTGTTTATACTTTTGCATGAACCCTATTGGTGTGCGAGGGACCACACTGAGAAGGGGCTATGTTGGTCTTAACCTATCTAAAATTTACTAGACCAAGGGAGAATCTACACATCTATAAGATGGATTCTCCAACCACAGGGGTGGTTACTAAGAAAGGGGTATTGTCCAATCCGATACTAACTCAAATAGTATCCAAATGGGGCCACAAAGCATGTGATCTAAATATAGAGCCCATAAGGGAAGTGCTGCTAGGGGCATTATCTTGAGCCCTCAAAAAGAAAACTTATAGGTGTACGGTGACCAAATCAAGAAGAAAGTATAGCATACTTACATCTGCCATGAGTGGTGTACCCTAAGGTGCGAGAACCAACCAACCTAAGGTGTATCCATCAGCATAGTAAGAACCAACCAACCTAAGGTGCTTTTCAGTGTACAATGATCAATGAGGAAAGAAAGCATGTAGGCTTACAACTTTCTAAGTAGAACTAGTCATCAGAATTGTCTGCCATTAGCAGGACATATGCTATATGTCCTAGACTGACTACTAAGCGGGGAGCCCCGAAGAAGGACTAGACCCAAACTTGAAGCAGTCAGGAAGGAAGGAGCTACTAGGGGACTTATCCTAAACCTCAAATATACTCAAATCAATGAAGGCTAATCCAAGAAGAAAGTATAGCAAACTCACATCCTCTTAAACGAAGCCAACATGAGGTAGCTTACTGGCCATGCAGTGAGGCCTACCAAACTAACAAGGTTCTTGTAAATGTGTAATGGCCAAATAAGGAAGGAAAACCTAACAAACTTATATCCTCTAAAGTAAGAAGACCACTGGGGTGACACACTAGCAAGGTAGCATGTCAGTCCAACCTAGAATAGCTATTGAGTGAGTGCCACTAGGTGTGTTATCTCAACTCAGAGTAGCCCAAGACAAAAGATATGTGTTTGTTTTATATGTTTGTGTGTAATTTATGTTTGTGCTGTGTTGATTAAGGATAGGACGTTGCTTAGATTCCTTAAACCTACCCTAAACACATCATGGTAGATTTGCAAATAAAAATACTTTCAACATGGAAGAGATTGAATTCCAAATGAAATTTTCATTGATCATAATTATTTTCAAACATGATTTAGAATATTTCTTTAAGTAGAGCCCAATGATTAGAAGCATTGGGTGCTCTCCCTTAGATTAATAAGTAGATAAGATCCTGCTTGGTAGGCCTTCCCATGTGGGTTCAAACTTGCCTCCCATCTTATGATGGATAATAATTGGTCTCCTAAGAACTAAAATAAGCACTCCCTACAAAGCTCTAGGATGGGCCAACTTATTGTGAGCTTGTATTATTTTAGCTTTGTACAACTCAAGGTTTTGGCATGCCCATAAGCATCGCTCCTCCAAATCTTCGAGCTCTTCTAACTAAAACTTGGCGTTCGGCTCTGTTGTGGTCTTTCTACCCATAACTATCCTTAATGATGGGAGTTGGACTTCTAATGGTAGAAAAAATTTGGACCCATACACTAAGGATAAAGAAGTAGACTAAGTTGGAGTAATATATGCTGTGTGGTAGGCCCACAAGGCTTCAACTAACTTCTCATACTACTATCACTTATTATTGTCGAGTGTCTTTGTTAATATGTGGATGAGAGTTTTTGGACTTACTAAGACATTTTCCCGGGTAGTTGATGGTAGAATATCTCCAATCTATGATGTGTCTTTGGAAAAGTTATTGATCTTGATGCTCTTGAATGTAGTACCATTATCAGATATAATTCATCGAGACACTCTAAACCTATATACGATATGATTCCTAAAAAATTAGAGAGCAAGCTAAGTTGTGACCTCTTTGAGTGGAATCACCTTCACCCATTTGGAAAAGTAGTCAGTAGTAGTTAAGATGAACTGATGACCATTAGAGGAAGGAGGATCAATCAGACCCACTATGTAGGTACCCCAACACTCTAATGGCCATAATGTCAATGTAGGATGTAGAATGTTTGGTGGTTTATGTAGGACCACACTGTGTATTTTACATTGGTGATATCGTCTAGCTGTATCCATGCAATCTTTGATCATCGACGGCCAGCAGTATCCTAGTCTCTTGATCTTGGCTTTCATCTTTAGACTGGATTAGTTAGCTCCAAATAATCCTGAGTGTACCTCGATCATAATCTTGCGGGCTTCATGCTTGTCTAAATAATGTAACCACATATGATCGAAAGACTGCTGGTATAAGACACAAGAGTAAAGGAAAGCTCTCAACCTCATCTAATAGTCTTGGTACTTCTTTAAGTTAGCTTGCCTTTATTTAGGGTAATCCAATCTAACTCCTCTTCCTTCTTGGGAATGGCAACCTCCCTTTGATGAGTTAGATAAGATGTCTATTTTGGATATTTATATGGACTTTCCTTGTTGGAGCTTGGCTAAAGCATACACTACAGAGTTCTCTCCTCAAGGAATCTTATAAATGGTAACCTTTAGGATTTGGGCCAACAAATTGAAGGTGTACTTGTGGTTGTATTGGAGCTTGGGCTTTATAACCTTATAGGACCCAACGATTTGGTTGATAACTAGTTGAGAATCCCCAAAGATGTTATTATTTTGGATGCATAGAGTAACGACTAACTCTAGGCCGGCAATCAGAGTCTCATATTCAACTTTGTTGTTGGTGCAAGGATTAGACAAATGACATAAGAATTTCATCACATTACAATCTGGAGTTAAGAGAACTATTTCTACCCCTGCCTTTCCTGGAATAGTAGATTATGGTTCTTCTCCTCTTTGAAAGGAAGTCATACCATCAAAGTACATCAACCAGTAGTGACTGTTAGTATCTCATAAGTTCATGATTTATTCATGGGAGATCATCATTAAGAAGAGAGTCACCAGGAAGTGGTTGTGCTACTGAAAAATCCACTAGTGCTTCTGCTTTCAAGCACGGAGGGGTACGAAGGTATTGTCAAATTGTGAGAGGATCATAGACCATGGTGCCAACCGTTCGGATAGCGTTGACCATATCATGAGATACCATAGTGGATTGATCCTAGATATTAAGTTCATCTTATGAGGAAGCATGTAGTGTAGTAGCTTTGTAAAGATTAAAGCTAGGTAATGTTTCTCAATGGGTGGATAATTAGCCTCAGTAGAGATTAGGGATTGAGAGGTAGAGTGCATTTTTTCTTCTTCATCATTGGCTTGGGCCAACAATGCACCAAGGGAGTCATCTTATGCAGTAGTGTAATGTCTATGTAGCTTGCCCAGGATAGGAGCCACTAGAACCGAAGTCATCATCAAGTAATGCTTGATGTCTTCAAAACATAATCACACTTATCATCCTTAAACTTGGCATCCTTTTTAGAGAATGGCTAAGATCTTCCCGATAGGTTGGATATAAAGCTTCTTAAATATGCCAACCACCCTTAAAATGATCTGAGTTGAGTTAAACTTTTAGGGGGTGGCATTTCTAATATCACCTTGATCTTCTCCGGATCGATTTCAATTCCCTAGTGTCGGACAATAAATCCAAGAAATTTTTTTGAAGCTACTCCAAATGCACACTTGAGGTTCATTTTGATGTTAAATTATCTTAACTGTTCAAAACTACTCTCAAGTCAAAGTGATGGTCTTCCTTTTCTCTAATTTTGACCACAAGATCATCGACATAGCACTTGACTTAATGATGAATGAGTTCATCAAAGATTTGAGTCATAGCCCACTGGTATGTTGCATTGACATTTTAAGGCTAAAAGGCATGACCTTATAATAGATTCTGATTGGGGTTCTAAAAGTAGTTTCTTTCATCTTGGGGCTATCTTTAATTGGTTATATTTAAATGAGCCATCCATGAGAAGATTGCATGAGATGAGGCAATGTCCACCATCGTCTATTGGTAGTGGAAATTCATCATTTGGACATGCCTTATTTAAATCCCTAAAATTGATGCATATGTCAATTTGGCCATTCTTTTTTCTTGGGATGATGCAACCTAACTTAGGTATTTTTCTTCCTGTATGAAGCCAGCATTAATTAGTTTCTTGACTTTAGAATTGACCTATTGTTTTATGTCTAATCACATATGTCTAAGAGCTTGCTTGATAGGGTTAATAGTAGGCTCTATTGATAGTTTATGGACTACATACAATCCAGGCATCTCTTCATAACTCCATGCAAAGTATTCTTTAAACCCACTCAATAGCCAAACTAAGTCATTAGTTTTAATTTCATTCAACAAAGAATTGATGTATGTCGGCATGGATTATCTTTAGTTTCTAAGTTGGTCTTATTGAGCTGGTTGATGCTTGACTTGATCTCTTCTTCAAACTCTGGCGGTGCATCTTTGACTTTAAAATCATCTGGATCATTTGAAGTTTTTAAGCATAGCTCTTCATACGAGTATGTGATTTGAAAAGAACCTACTAGATTCTAAATGATTGGTGATGACTAAGCAGTAATCATCATCATCAACTGGACCCAGAATCCTAGTCTCGATCTTGATTGAGAGCTTTTTCATTTGTTCTTCCATTTTCTTTCAAAGTAGTCTGGGCTATGCTTTATCCAAGTATGTGGAATTAGCCCTTTCATTGCTAAATTATGAACACAAGGAAAGTACCAATCAAAAGGTAATACTATTAAACCTTTATATGAATCATCCTCAAGTTTTATATCAACTTCTTGATTTAAGAAAGATGCTCCCAGAAAGAACCTCTGAGTCTTCACACCTATGGATGACTTAAGGGCAACCTTAACTACCAAACCCTCAGCTTTTTTAGAGGAAAGTGGGGTTAGAGCTAAGGTTCCCAACTGATACCTAACAGTTTCACATATAGACTTAGATACACTTATGCTTTGCTTTGGATCCTAGTCTTCATTGCTATCTAGCTCAAGTGTCACCTCCAAGAAAATCTACTACTGAGAAGAGTTGAATGGTGTGCTAACCATATAAGACTCATCCTATGAACTAGATTCTAAGTCTATATGGATAGCAGGTGTACTCCTAGTAGCTGTGACATATCTTCTATTAGGTGGCCAATAAGAAGGTTTTTCACCCCTGGGGCTGCCTCTGAAATGGCCTCTTCCTCTGCCTGGTGGAAGTCAGGTCATCATTCCCATATGTTCGAATGGGGTAACGAACTGTGGGTGGAATCAAATGTTAGGCTCCACTTCCTCATCCAAGTCTATTTCTATTCCTTTTTATTTTATTTATCATTTTCTCTTTCTCTTTCTTTTTCTTTTTCTTTTTCTCTTTCTTTTTATTTCTTTCTTTTATTTTTAAACATTGGCCAAGTTCACCATAATGGACTTAATAATTTTGAAGGAGGTAGTAAGCCACATCCTCATATATGTCGACCTCATTAACTGTAAATGACTTGAGATCTCCTTTAACATAGTAAATGATCCCACCACTCACAAACTTCATACATTGATGTAGAGAAGATGGAACTTCAAAAATCAAATTGAAATACAAATCTAAACCCAAAATGGAAAACCAAATGATTGAAGCCCATGATCAAATCCAAACTTGAAACCCTTCCTAAGCCATATGACCTATCCCATGGACTTAGCCAAATCTTATCCAAATAAATCCAAAATTAATTGATTTTCTCATAATCAATTTATATTTTTAATCATATTCCTAAATATAAATCAAATCTACATTCAGATAATCAAAACTAAATCAAACTAAATCAAAATTAA